>CM062812.1:44365773-44849466 GCA_031772625.1 Pinus tabuliformis
AGCTTTCCTTTTAGGATTGCAATTAGCCAAAAGCTTAAAAGTTCAAAACTTAAGTTTTTTTACTGATTCAGAGCTTATTGTTAAGCAAGTAAGAAATGTTTGTCAAACCAAGCACCCTAGACTTAGGTCCTACAGAAATGAAGTATGGGATTCAGTTGAAAACTTCTTTGATGCTTTTAATTTGACTCATATTCCCAAAGATTAGAATATTCATGCAGATGCCTTAGCTATCTCTGCTAGCTCTTTTAAAATTCTTGATCACACTGATGTACTCTATCAGATACAAGTCAAATATAGGTCATCTATCCCAGATAATCTGAAACATTGGCAAATATTCGAAGATGATGAACATTTGAAATCATTTCTGCAGGTAATAGATGATTTTTCATTTCTACAAATTGATGAAGATAGAACTAAAATAAATGAAAATGTAGACGGAAATGATACTTCAGATTTTAAAACCCAAATTGCTAATCATGACATTATTCAATTATCTAATAATTTTATTCCAAAAGGACTCATTCCTTTAGAAAAATTGTTTGATCAAAATGATGTCCTTTGAAACCCTCAGTCCATTTCTTCAGAAGATGACATAGAAGAGATTAACATTGGAACTGATGAAGATATCAAAAACATCAAAATATGTGCATCTCTAGACCCTGAGATCAAAGCTCAATATCTTAAGTTACTGCAAAATTATAAGGATGTTTTTGCTTGGACTTATGCTGATCTAAAGACCTATGATACTTCATTAATACAGCATAAGATTCCTTTGAAGCCAGAAGCAAAACCTTATCAACAGAAACTTAGAAGGATAAATCCATCCCTTCTACCAACTATAGAAAGGGAGATTAAGAAAATGCTAGATGCTCAGATCATCCTCCCTCTTAGATATTCTAATTGGGTTGCAAATCTAGTTCCTGTTAGAAAGAAAAATGGAGAAATAAGACTTTGTGTGGATTTTAGAAATTTGAATAAGGCATCATTAAAAGATAATTATCCTTTGCCTAAAATGGATCAATTACTTCAAATGGTTTCAGGAGCACAAAGACTTTCTATGCTTGATGGTTTTTCAAGTTACAATCAGGTGAATGTTGATACAGCAGACAGAGAGAAGACAACCTTTACTACACCCTGGGGTACATTCATGTACGCTAGGATTCCATTTGGCTTAACCAATGCTGGAGAAACATTTCAGAGAGCTATGGACATAGCTTTTATGGGTCAGGTAAATAAATTTGTGGCTATTTATCTTGATGACATAACTGTTTTTTCTAAATCTGATCAGAAACATCTAAAGCACTTGATGAAGGTTTTTGACAGGTGTAGAAAATTTGGAATATCATTGAACCCTAAGAAGTCCTTATTTGCTGTCAAATAAGGAAAATTGTTGCTCCATATAATTTCAAAGGAGGGAGTAGTAATTGACCCCAAACGAGTATCTTCCATTAAAACATTGACCTTACCTAGAAACAAGAAGGAGATTCAAGCTTTTCTAGGCAAGATTAATTTTCTAAGGAGATTTATTCCAAATTATGCAGAGATTGTAAAATATATAACTGACATGCTCCGAAAGGACCATGAAGTCAAATGGACTGCCTCTTGTAGGCATGAATTTGAACAAATAAAAAGGGCTATCTTTGAAGCTCCCACCTTAGCCAGCCCTGATTATACTAAGCCATTTAGTATTTTCTCTTTTGCCTCTGAAACAACCCTTGCTACCATTCTATTACAGAAAAATGAAGATTCCCATGACCAACCCATAGCCTTTTTTAGCAAGGTTATGAGAGATGCTGAGCTTAAGTATGACATCATTGAGAAGCAAGCCTATGCCCTCATTCAAGCCCTGAAATCATTCAGGATGTATGTCTTACATTCACCTATTACTGCTTATGTCCCTAATAGTGCTGTGAAAATTGTCCTAACCCAACCAGACACTGATGGGAAAAGAGGTAGATGGATCACTCAAATTCTGGAGTTTGATCTAACTATCAAGACTACCAAGCTAGTAAAAGGTCAAGGATTAGCCAAGCTTCTAGCTGAATCCAACTACAAAGTACTTGGAATCAATTCTGTTTTAGAAATACAAGGGAATAATACATAAGAACCTTCTGTCCTTGCAGAAGGAGTGTTATGAAACCAGCTCAAGAAAAGATAGAAAAGATAAATCCACGCCTTAGAATTCAGCCTCTTCGAGGGGGCAACCTCCTTTACATTACATAAATGAACAATTCTTGGATGATACAAATGACAAAACCTCCTTTCTATATATAGGAGTCTAAGGAGTCACAATATAATCCAGCCGACCTAACAATAATAATATAAAGCCACAAAAATAACAATAGAGGGATTCTATGGGGCACAGAAATAACAATATGGGGGTAATAGGGGCACAACAATATAAATAAGGGGTATAACTACAATAGTAATGGGGTAATCACTAGTATTATAGGGACCCAACATGCCCCTCTCCTTCAAAAAAGTGTTGTCCTCAACGCTTGAGCAGTTTTGGATACTTCTGCATAAAATTCTCATCCTCCCATGTGGAATCTTCAGCGGATAAGTTCTTCCACTTGATAAGATACTCTGAAATTGATCGATTTCGTAGCTGTCGAGTTCTTGTTTCTGTGACTGCTTCCGGTTCCAATATAATTTTTCCTTCCTCGTCAAGTTCTGGCAATATTGTTTGAACTGGGAGCTTGTCGCCTATAACCTTCTTTAAACATGAAACATGGAAAACTGGGTGCAATCGAGAAGCTGCAGGAAGCTCCAATTTGTATGCCATAGTACCAATCTTTTCCAACACCTTGTATGGACCATAATGGTGATAATTTATTATCCTTCTTAGCTTGCTTTAGGGACATTTGCTTATATGGTTGTAGCCGTAGGAATACCCAATCACCTACATCAAAACTTCTTTCACTGCGATGTTGATCTGCCTGTTGTTTCATTCTATTTTGTGCCAACACGAGGTTATCCTTTAAGAGTTGGAGGACTTGTTGTTGATGTTCGATGTGATGTTCCACTGCCTGAACCTTAGAATTTTCTCTTAAATATGATGTGATGGATGGTGGTTGATACCCATAAAGTGCCATAAATGGGGTCATTTTTGTTGCTGTATGGAAGGAAGTGTTATACCACCATTCAGCCAGAGGCAACCATTTGACCCATTGTGTCTGTTTATCAGATACAAAGCAACGAAGATATCCTTCCAAACATTTGTTTACTATCTCAGTTTTCCCATCAGATTGAGGATGATAAGATGAGCTATGAGCTAACTGAGTACCAAGACAAGAAAATAATTCTGTCCAAAAATTTCCAGTGAAAATGGGATCTCTGTCACTTACAATAATCTTTGGGTTTCCATGTAGCTTTTGAACTGTTTCCATAAATGCAGTAGAAACTGTACTGGCTTTAAATGGATGTGATAATGCACAAAAGTGTGCATACTTGGTAAGTCTGTCAACTACCACCATGATGACACTCTTTCCCTCAGACTTGGGTAAACCTGTGATAAAATCCATTGAAACCTCCTCCCAACGTTGGCTTGGAATGGATAAAGGTTGTAATAGACCCGGTGTCTTAATTGTTTCAACTTTATTTTGTTGGCAAACCAAACATTCCGCCACAAACTTTTGAATATCTGATTTAAGGCCATCCCAAAAAAATTCCTTCTTAACCCTGTGGTAAGTTTTTAAAAATCCTGAGTGCCCTCCTAAGGGAGAAGTGTGCAATTCCATAAGAATCTTTTGTTTTAGCTGGGAATTCTTACAGAGGTATAAGCGATCTTTGTACCATAACGAATCATTTTGCCAGCTAAATGTATCAGAAGTACTGGAATCTTGTTGTAGCTTTCGAATAAGTGCCCACACTTCTTCGTCATTCTTCCATTCCTCCTTTGCTTCGTTTATCCAATCTGGTTGGATAATAGAAATGGCACACAACAATGCTTCCACATCCTCATCCTTTCTTGAGAGTGCATCTGCCACCACATTTTGCTTCCCTTTTTTGTAGATGATTTCAAAGTCATAACCCAACATCTTTGTGACCCACTTTTGTTGCTCTTCAGAGGATAATCTTTGTTCTAAAAAGTATTTAAGGCTATCATGATCCGTTTTTACCTTGAAGTGTCTTCCCATTAGGTAGGGTCGCCATTTCTTAAGTGCATGGAGTATTGCCAACATTTCCTTCTCATAAATAGCTTTGCTTAAAAACTTTCCCTTGATTGGACGACTTTCAAAAGCAATGGGTCTTTCATCTTGCATTAGAACAGCACCAATTCCATTTCCTGAAGCATCACATTCCACAATAAAGGTTTTTGTGAAGTCCGGTGTAGCTAAGACCGGTGCTTGGCACATTGCCTCTTTAAGATGTTCAAAGGCCTTTGTTGCTTCCGGAGTCCATGAAAATGAATCTTTCTTCAATAATGTTGTTAGAGGTGCTGCTATTCTCCCATAATTCTTAACAAACTTGCGATAATACCCTGTCAACCCAAGAAATCCTCGCAGATGCTTTATGGATGTGGGGATTTTCCATTCCTTAATGGCTTTAATTTTGCTAGGGTCTACCTTAACTCCTTCATGAGATACAATATGACCCAAATATTCCACCTCCTGGACTCCAAAGAAACATTTGGATCTTTTTGCATATAATTGTTTCTCCTCCAATAGTTGTAGCACCTTGTCAACATGTTCAACATGATCCTTCCAAGACTTGCTGTAGATTAGTATATCATCAAAAAATACTAACACAAATTTTCTAAGGAATGGTTTGAAAATTGAATTCATCAAACCTTGAAATGTTGAAGGTGCATTGGTAAGGCCAAAAGGCATGACCAAAAATTCATAATGACCCTCATGAGTTCTAAATGTCGTTTTCGGAATGTCTTCAATCTTCATTCTGATTTGATGATATCCCGAACGAAGATCCAACTTGGTGAAGTAAATTGATCCATGCAATTCATCCAGTAATTCATCAATGACAGGAATGGGGAACTTATCTTTAATAGTGAGCTTGTTGAGCTCCCTATAATCTGGACACATGCGCCATGATCCATCCTTCTTGTGCACCAATACTACTGGAGCTGAGAAAGAACTTTGACTCGGTTGAATTATACCAGCCTCTAGCATTTCTGCAACCATACGTTCAATTTCACTTTTTTGGACATATGGATATCTGTACGGCCTGATGTTTGGAGGAACACTTCCTGGAATCAGATGAATAGCATGATCATGATCACGCATAGGTGGGAGACCTTTGGGAGTCTCAAATACCTTGGAATGATTGTCCAGGACTTTTTGGAGATCTGGAGAAATAGATGATTCCAATGTGGAAACATCTAGCGAACATAATTGTGCAATTACACCTCTTTGCTCCTTTTTTAGAAGCTTTGTCATGCCATTAGAGCTGATTATCTTTCCTGGTTTCCCTGCAATACCCCTTAATTCAACTTCCTTTCCTTCCACAGAAAATTTCATGAAAAGTTCTTGAAAATTAAAAGCTATTGTACCCAAGGATTGTAGCCATTGGACTCCTAGTACAACATCAGCACCTCCCATTGGAATGGAAAGCATTGGGCTAGTCAATACATATTCTCCCATGGATAGCTTGATATTATGGCACTTTCCAGAACAATTTATTGTTCCTCCATTTGCAATCATCACTTGACACTCTGGTGCTGGATATAGGAAGCAATTCAATTCTTTTGCTACCCTACAATGAATAAAATTGTGGGTGCTTCCTGAATCAATCAACACTATTACCTTTTTCTTCTTGATTTGTCCTTCTATCTTGATGGTTTGAGGAGTGGTAATTCCCGCCAATGCATTACAAGATATGGTCGGATTTATTTGTTCTTCATCTAGGCTTTGTTCCTGGAATATATCCTCTTCTTTTGACCTTTCTTGCTCCTTTTCTTCTTCCTCTTCACAATCTATGTAGAATAATTTCTTCTCAGCACACTTATGACCTTTTGTGTATTTGCTATCACAATTGTAACAAAGCCCTTTTGCTCTTTTTTCTTCCAATTGTTGTGGTGTCAACCTTGTAGGTTGTGGAAGACTATGGGCAACAACACTTCCGTCTTTATAGTTGTGAATGGTATGCTTCCTAGTTGCCATAATTTTGCTTTCCATTTTTCTTGCTAACCTGAATGCCTTCTCTAATGAATCAGGTTCCCAAAGGCACACATCATGTTGGATATTATCCTTTAAAGACCCTATGAACACATCAATCCTATGCTCCTCTGGAATATCTTTTACCCTTATGTTCAATTTTTGGAACTCCTCAATGTGCTCCATTATTGAACCCTTTTGTTTGAGACTTATCAATTGGCTAAAAAAAGTGTTGCTTTTTGTATCCTCATAATGTGCTATCAATTCTTCCGTAAAAATTGCCCAAGTGATAAATTGTTTACGAGAACAAAGCCATTGATACCATACAAACTGATTTGGTTCCAAATATAAAGTTGCCATACGTACCTTTTGTGTGTTTTGCACATTATTGAGATCGAAGAATTGCTCCATCTGTAATATCCATGTGGCGGGATCCTTGCCATCAAACTTCCTCATATCGATTTTTGGAACATGGTGAGTCTTCGATCCAACATTAGAGTCTATGGAATCATGATTAACATTTCTTTTGTTCTCATCATGAGTTTCCTTTAGTACTCTTTCACCCTTAGTGACCATTTCTTGTAGCAACTTATTCATATTTATCTTCAATTCTTCCATCTTATCATCCATGCCATCAATTTTGGCGTCCATGCCATTCACCTTAGCTTCCATGCCATCCATCTTAGATTCTACGCCTTTCTTTAAACAATCCATCTTAGCTTCTACACCTTTCTTTAAACCATCCATCTTAGCTTCTACATCTTTCTTTAAACCATCCATCTTAGATTCTGTGCCTTTTTGTGCAAGGGACAGTTGTTGCACTTGGTCTTGTAATTTTGATATATCATGTTGCATTTCTTCCTCTTCTTCATGAGTCATGCTAGAGCTTTCAGGTTTCTTACTAGGTAATTGCATTTTCTTTCCTCGGGGCATCAGTTACCGATAATAATGCTCTACTATGCTCTTTGAATTCCTTCAAAATAAATTTTCAAACCAAGATTAAGCAAAAATTTTAAAAAATCTACACACCTTTTTTCACTTTGTAGGAGCTTGATATTGCCTCTGATGTATCTCTGTACTTTCCAATCATCTAGTTCTGAATTTGTGACCTGTAGTAGCTCTCTGTGTCCTCTTTCCAATGCCACCAGTCTGATCCAAATTGGATTCTCCAAGAAAGAGTTATGCACAATCTCCCAAGATGACCTGATTATAGACCTTTCTAGAAGAGTGAACTTGTATGAAGTGCCACGTGTACAATTTTCGACCTTTGGTTTTGAAAAAGATATACAAGAAACTAAAGTCCGTCCTCTTTCTGTACCTTCTTACAAAATTTCAATCCGATCCCGAGAGAGAAAGTTATGACGATTTTCCCTAGGTCACCTGTTTTGAATGTAATTCAGGAGTCTGTAAAAAGACCAACTTCCTCATAGCATATCTCCATAAATATCGCGCGAAAAGATATGAAATTCGGACCCAAGGTTCAGCGCGATTTCTTATCAAATGGGTGTTTTTTGCAACTTCTGAAACGTCACAGAAAAAAAGTTATAGTGAAAATGCCACGATGACATGTTTGGAGCAGCGAAACCCTAGAATCCAAAGCTCTGATACCAAATGTTATGAAACCAGCTCAAGAAAAGATAGAAAAGATAAATCCACGCCTTAGAATTCAGCCTCTTCGAGGGAGCAACCTCCTTTATATTACATAAATGAACAATTCTTGGATGATACAAATGACAAAACCTCCTTTCTATATATAGGAGTCTAAGGAGTCACAATATAATCCAGCCGACCTAACAATAATAATATAAAGCCACAAAAATAACAATAGAGGGATTCTATGGGGCACAGAAATAAAAATATGGGGGTAATAGGGGCACAAAAATATAAATAAGGGGTATAACTACAATAGTAATGGGGTAATCACTAGTATTATAGGGACCCAACAAGGAGAGAATCCACAAGAACCTTCCCTTCATCCTAAAGAAAAGAACCAACAAGAACCTCTACCTTCAGAGCAGATCAGTCCTACACACATTGATGAAAAATTCTTGTTGTCAAACTGGTATCAAGATATTGTAAATTTCTTGATCCATTTTGAGTGTCCAACATCATTCTCCAAAACCCAGTGTAAAAACGTTAAGTTAAAATCAGTGAAGTATTGCATTATAAATGAAAATTTATACTCTAAATATCCACTAAATATTTTGTTATTATGTTTAACAGAATCAGAAACTGAAGGAATCATTGATCAGTTTCATACAGGATTTTGTGGGGGACATTATGCTTGGAGAGCAACAACATACAAGATTCTGAGGGGAGGATTTTATTGGCCCACATTGTTCTTACAAGTAGGGGCAAAGGTCAGAGGTTGTGTTCCTTATCAAATGTTTGCTGGTAAACAAAAATTAGCGACTCTTCCACTCGTTCCGTCAATAGTTTCAACACCTTTTTCTCAATGGGGATTAGATTTTGTTGGAGATATTCACCCCACTTCAAGTAATCAGCATAGATGGATCCTCACTGCAACAAACTACTTTACTAAATGGGTAGAAGCAATTCCAGTTAGAAATGTTATTGATTCATTAGTAATTAAGTTTATTGAGGAGAATATATTATCTAGATTTGGTTGCCTAGCTCAAATTGTCACTGACAATGCAGCAAATTTTTCTAGTGTTAAAATGATTGACTTTTGCCAGAAATATCAGATTCTGTTGCATCATTCAACTCCATACTACCATCAAGGTAATGGCCTTACAGAGTCATCAAACAAAAGTCTGGTAAAGGTAAACAAAAAGACTCTAGCTGATCATAAGAAGAACTAGGATTCACATTTGATTTATGCAGTATGGGCAAACAGAATTACTCCAAAGAGATCAACTGGAAAATCTCCATTTCAATTAGTCTATGGGAAAGATGCAATCTTGCCTACCAATTTGGCCTTCCTTGTTTTAAAATTCCTGCAGGATTCAACAAATGAACCTGATGATTCTTCAAGAAGAATAAATCAGATTATTGAACTTAATGAAAACAGAGATGAAGTTCAACACAAATTGAAGAAATATCAGAATAAGATGAAGGCCCTATTTGACAGAAGAGCCAGGGAAAGGGACTTTAAGGAAGGTGATCTAGTTTGGATGCCAGGAGAGAAGAGAAAGGAAAGCATGGAAAATTTGAAAATCTATGGTTTGGACCTTTAGCAATTGCTGAAGTGAAGGGTAACAACACTTTTGTGCTGCAGAATCTTGAGGGGCTATATTCCACTTATCCTGTAAATGGAAGGTTTCTCAAATATTACATTCAGTACTAAGAAGTCGAAATAGTTTTCATTGTAAATACTCCAGCTTTCTTTTACTTTCAAGATGTTAGTGTGATATTTATTACAGCAAGGACTCCATAGCCCAAGGAGAAGGCACATGGATCTACAGGTTCTCTGCATTCTACAGGAGAAAGCAGTCCCCAGATGGAGCCAATGTTGTAGCATTTTTTGGTTTTGATAAGATAGAATAAATTAGTCAAAAAAAAAAAATTATTTTGAAAAAATGTTAAGTTAGGATATGGACATAACAATATTGAATAAAATGTTTTTTAAAATATCTTGATGATGATGTCCATATCAAAGAAAATGTTAGGTTAGATGCCCTAAAAAAAAATCAAGACAAAAAGAAAATGTTAGGTTAGAAAGAAAAGAAAACAAATAAACTCTGAAAGTGAGCAAGTCTAAATGCCACTACTATTTTTCCGCAAAATAATGGTTGTGTGAGGCTTGTCATAAATGCCACAACCCATGACAGTCAAACAGTTTAAACTTGTCTACTTCATGCTTTAAATTTTATGTTATAATTAGAGAATAAATATCTGGCCAAACTGTTTAATCTTGGCAGATCAGTAGTTAGGTAGAGAATAATAAGGTGCTCATCGGTTTAATCTGAGCCCTTGGATGTTATAAGGTTAGAATTGGATAGTTTGATTTTTTTAAATATAAAGAAAGGAAAAGGGTTTGCTAGCTTAAATGCACCCATTAAGTGAAGAAAAAATGATAGGGTAAGCAAAGGGTAAGTAGAAGAAAGGTTGCAGAAGTATGATGACTGATTGGACAAAATGTACATTTATCATGTTTTACCATATGTTTCTATGTCCATGAGGCAATTACACAAAGCAAATGAAGGTCTACAAGGTCAATTAATTAACTTCCCTCATCCCCATTCATTCCTATATTTACTAATTTCCCCTTCCCAACTTCATACAGTTCATATTCATTCATTTTCCATAAAAACCCCTTTTCCTAAGGTTAAAATCCTTTTTGCCTAGGAAAAGTGAAAACCCATGTTAAATCTCCTTTTACCCAAAAAACCCACAAAAAGATGTTTAGCCTGAGTATTGATGTATATATGTGAAAAGTAAATAACTCGTGAAAAATCATTATACTTAGTGTATTTCCCCTTTCCACTCATGTTTCATATTAATGCTAACTTATAGTATTAAACCCCTAAAAGTCCCCTTTCCCGTATATTATTAACTCCCTTTACTAAATATCCTGAAACCATAAGTTTTATTATAAAACTATGTATTCCATAACACATCGCATATCAGCAGATCGCAAACTTTTCAACGTGCATGCACTCTCCTCTGCATTGCGATATGCGATGCACGATGGACCCGGACCCGACACAAATATATTTCATAATTCATTGCCCATTTCGCATCTACCCTTCATCGCAAGTCCCGGCTGAAACATATACCCTCCACCATTGTGATCTCCGATATGCGATGGGAACCCGGACCTGATCGCAGTATTATCCATGATTTATTTTCCACATCGCGTCTGGCCCCTATCACATTCCTTTGCGATGGGCCTTCCTTCGCTAAACTGTGATTGCGATATGTGATGAACCCAGACCCGACGTCATTTATCCACCCGAATTCATACTATTTCAAGTCCGCCATACCTTGTTTTGCAAAGGATTTCTTTTTTAAAATGTTTTTATGATTTAAACGAAGAACCAACTTAAACTTCTATTTAACAATAAAACCCCGCTAATCTCAGTTTTTAACCCATAATAAAGCCCATACCACCATGATTAATAGTTGGGCCCCTCTGTTGCTCTTTCCTCTTACCTTCGCACTGCTCTTTCGCTCCACCCCCATTCAATTAAATCCATTCAAATCCAATGACCCTCAGCAATTTTGGGTTGGCTCTCTATCCGAGCATTACCCGTCCGAGAAAGCAGTATTCCACCGACCTCCCCTTGCTACGTGTCAGGCTCTAGACTATATCAGGTGACCCCTCCCAAAAACTGCCCGCGCCTCATAAGTGGTGCGATGAAAACCAAAACCACCTCCCGCATAATGACAAAATGGCCATTGTTCACTTTGCACCATAATTCAAAAAGTAAACTGTTTTTCCGTTTAAACATAAAAATCACCATTTTGATTTGTTTCTCCCATTTACACAGTGAAACCTCCATAAACCTCTGCGACCAATAAAACCATTGTTTTACCTTCTGATGTGCTCTGGACTCCTTCCAATATCCTTTCAAGCTCAATAAAGCCATTGATGACCTTCTCTGCCGCCTATGTTTTTCTTAACAATTTCTGTGTTTTGCAAGTAAAAACCCCTGTTCCAGGCTTACAAAGAAAAAAGCCTTCATATAGTTAGAAGACAAATACGAAGATCATATCAAATCACTTTACCCTGTAACATAAAATCTAAAACAATTTATTGTTGAAAAACACAGTAAAAACTTGAAATGCACAGTAAAGGTAAAAAGAACACAATAAAGGCTACTCAGCAGGGTCAAAGGATATTCACAGAGTTTAAAGAGAATCAGATGAAAGATCAAATGAAGGAATCAACCAGCGTAAAGGATATAAACAATCAAGCATCTTAAAGGGAAAAATATCAAACAACAAAGCTAGCACAACTTGAATAAAAGGGATAGCAAGAAGCAGTTCAATAGCTGCCCCTATCTTCTTGCATGAAGATATTTCCTTTCCTAGAATAAATCTTAATTAGTTTTAGGGCATTTTCTTAGTTTCATTATTCTATAAATAACTCTCTTCTCAAGTGGTTAAGGGTTCAAGGTTCATTGTTCATTGCTTGTTAAGTCGTGACTGTTCATTCTACTTTGAACCTGATTGCACACTTGATGTACTCCATCTTTCTAGAGCCCTAATACAAAGCAGAGGATTCTGAATTTGGTTTTACACAGTTTGTGTTACCCTGAAAGTTTTTCTTCATATGCTTATGACTTATAGAGATATCTAGGTAGGAATAATTGTGTCTCAATTTATTCCTATAAACTTCTGAAGTGATCATCTATTAAGAGAATGGATTAATGAACTGTCTGTTTAGCTAATCCCCTCTAATTAATAAATCATCAGTATCTTTTGTAAGCTTAAGTATACTGCCTTGAATCTTTGGAACGTAGTTTAAAAGGTTTTCATACTTATGATTGTTCTATTTTACAGTCTGGAAACTGTGATAATCATATTATTTTATGTCTTCTTCTCACCACTATTTGATCTATATCACTGTGTAAAGCTTTATAGCAGCCCTTTGTTGAGATATTAATATTATCCAAAGGATTAAGTATTTCAATTCTACATCTGTCTTCATTCATTGGTCTTCCAAAACTAAAACCAAAAACCCCAAAACAATTATTTTAGATGCTCTGGCATTGGTAGCTGACCTACTACTATCTCAAAGGTACAATAGCTTCCATCCCTAGATGATGAAGGAAGAGTCATTTTAGAACCAGAAGGTATCATAACTACTAGAGAAAGGAAGCTTCGATCTCGTGTAATCAAGGAATACTTGATCAAGTGGAAGGACTTACCAAAAGAAGCTTCTTGGGAGACTGAAGCATTTTGTCAGCAACATCCGTTGTTACGTATGCTTTGAGGACAAAGCATTCTTTTGAGTGGAAGGTAATGTTGTATAAAAAAATAGTTAGTTCATAAGTTATTAGGCATCACCAAGAGGCACCTAAGGCAGTATATAGTCAGGGGCCTCCCAAAAAATGTAAAAATCATCTATTCAATTATTAATAAAATATATATATCATGGCTGTCAATTGCTAAGTTTGTGTGTTTCATGAGGTTCCCAAAGGCGGACCTCATGTTGGATGTTATCCTTTAAAGTTATGAACACATCAATCCTATGCTCCTTTGGAATATATTTTACCCTTATATTCAATTTTTGGAAGTCCTTAATGTGCTCCATGATTGACCCCTTTGTTTGAGATTTATCAATTGGCTAAAAAAGGTGTTGCTTTTTGTATCCTCATATTGTGCTATCATTTCTTCCATAAAAAAATGCCCAAGTGACAATTTGTTTACGAGAGAAAAGCCATCAATACCATACAAACTAATTTGGTTCCAAATATAAAGTTGCAATGCGTGCCTTTTGTGTGTTTTGCACATTATGGAGATTGAAATATTGCTCCATCTGTAGTATCCATGTTACAGGATCCTTTCCATCAAACTACCTCATATCGATCTTTGGAACATGGTGGGTCTTCAATCCAACATTAGAGTCTATGAAATCATGATTAACATTTCTTCTTTTCTCATCATGAGTTTCCTTTACTACCCTTTCGCCATTAGTAAGCGTTTCTTGTAGCAACTTTGTCAAATCTGTTTTCAAATCTTCCATGTTTCCTTTAAGTTTCTCTTCTATACCATCCATCTTGGCTTCCACGTCATTCATCTTAGCTCCCGCGCCTTTTTTTAAACTTTCCATCTTAGCTTCCACGTCTTTCTTTAACCATCCATCTTAGTTTCCACACCATCCATTTTAGCTTCCATGCCTTTCTTTAAATCTTCAATGTTGTCATTCTTCAAATCACGACTAACATTTCTTTTGTTCTCATTATGAGTTTTCTCTACTACTTTTTCACCATTAGGAAGCCTTTCTTGTAGCAACTTTGTCAAACCTTCCAATAATAACAACATGGGGACTATATGGGCACAATAATACAATAAGGGGGTTGCACTAATAACAATAAGGGGTTACACTAGTAGTATAGGAACCTAACAGAGAAGGGTCTTCAGGTACTGATGAATCACAAATTTCTTCTTGATTTGAAATCCTTGAGGTTGGATTTTTGCAAACATTGTGTATATGGAAAACAATGTAACAAAAATTTAAAATTGGAAGTCATGATAGTAAAGGAATTTTGGACTATATTCATTCTAATCTTTAGGGACCATCTCCTACCGTATCTTATGGAGGTGCATTATACCTCATAACATTTATTGATGATTTCTCCAGGGAAGTCTGGGTCAATATGTTGAAAAGAAAATTTGATGTATTTAATGTTTTTAAACAATTTAAAGCTATGGTGGAAAATAAAACAAGAAAATTAATTAAATGTTTAAGAACTCACAATGGCGGTGAATTTACTTCCTTAGAATTTGAAAAATATTGTAAAGATGAAGGGATTGTTAGACTTAAAACTGATGTCTATGTTCCTCAACAAAATGGTGTTGTCGAACGTATGAATGAGACTCTTATGGAAAGAGCCAAAAGCATGATCAACAGTTCTAACCTACAAAAGGAGTTATGGGCAGAAGTAGTATCTACTGCTTGTTATTTGGTAAACAAATCACCTTCAGATGTCATTAATTGTAAAATTCTTGAAGAAGTTTGGTAAAGTCAGTCTTCTGATTATTCAAATTTAAAAAAATTTGGTTGTGATGCCTGTTGTAGAATCCATTGTCATTTTAATTTTATTTTCAATTTTATCGCAAAAATGAAAAAAATCAAATATTATATTCTAACGGGAAATAAAAGAGAACGTGGAAATTTGAAAGAAAAGATTTATTTTATGTTATTAATGTCTTGCAAACATGAGAAACCCAAGAAAAGATCTGAGTCATCCGCTTGACAAGCAATAGATCCGACGGTAATCGCATGGATAACAAGAATGAAGTTTAATTCAAAATCGGACACGAGAAAGTATAAAACAGAGTTAAAACCTCAATTAATCGGGGCTATCCGCTTGAAGGATACAGATCTGACAGTAATCACGTGGTTAACAAGGATGATATTTAATTCAGAAAACAGACATGATGGTTTATAGAATGTGGTTTAATTCGTTGAAGTCTGGATCAATCACAGTCACTCATCAAGAAGGTACGACATCCGATGGATATCACGTCAAAAATTGTACAGGTTTTATTATAAATTTCAGACCCGAGAAGTCTTTAAACTGCAGTTTTGTTTCCTATCGGGTCCGTGGGGAAGGTAAAGGTTTGTGGAAAAGGCAGACGCGATAAGATTATGAACCGGAGTTTTGTTTCCTTTCGGTTCCGTGGTAGCTGAAGGTTTTCCATATTCCACGTAAATCAACCAATTCCGTTGTTTTAGCAGAATAACTAAAATTAGAGGCGGATGACCGAAACTTCAAAGGAACAGTGATTGGTCAGGTTTCTTTGTGTTTCCACCAATCAGAACACTTCCGATATATACGTGGGCCCATAACCACAAGTCCATGCACGGAGTTTTGTAAAGATGCAGTTTGTTGTGTTAAAACAGTTTAGATTTTATCAGAAAATCTATAGAGAAAACTTCATTAGCAGTCAAGCCACAAATTCGAACAACGAGCAGCTATCACCTTCTAATTTTTGTTACTTCTTGTTATTTTGTTTTCTTAAGAAGAATGAGGTGTCTTTTACCCTCCAATGTAATATTCTGTAATGACTTTTACCTTAGACAGTTAGGAGATAGTTAAGTAGTTTGAAAGTTTTGGTGATTACCAACTGTCCCATGATGTATAAAAAGAGGAAAATTATAGAAAAAGGGTTCGAATTTTGAAGAACCTGGAGACTAGGCTATTGAATTCTTGATAAAGCTGAATATTAATGAGAGAATCATGAGCTTTCCACACATTGCTAGGTATGATTTTGTCATTTCTCTGTTATGTGTCATCATTGTATCTTCCTTTCTTTAGGTATGGTAATGAAGTTGCAGGTCTTTGTTTACTTATGTGAATGAAGTTAAAATTCCTTAAAATAGCGCTCTTGTACTTGAAGTTCCTACTTCTACATTTCTTCTAAGTTACAGATAATAGTTTCTGTGTAAAACAACATATTGTCTTTAACTTCCCAAAGTGTTGTAGATAATAGTTTCTATGAAAAACAACATATTATCTCTAAATTCTCAAAGAATTCTTCATTCAGCAATTTTATTTAGCAATCAAATGGGATTCTGAGACTTTCGTATCACCTAAGTATTAAGGGTTAAAAGTCAGGCCCTTCAGGTCCTTCACTATAGGATACATCATACAAATAAGTGACAACAATAATAAATATTAATGTCTTAAGCACAATTTCTACATAGCCAAGAAATTGGTTTCTTAAGGGACAACATTAATTGGTGTCATTGCTAGGGAGAGAAGTCGAGAATGCTTTTCCCTGGGTTTTTTAAATTTTCCTCTAGCTTCAAAGAGACCTCACACGAGGTCATATACCTCACAGAAAAAGGTTCAAGCCCTTTTAGACCCTGAGAGACTAGTTTCCAAGAGGTTTGGAAGGCCAAAAACTCCAGTTACACCAAGTCCTACACTGTCTGCACCTGGCAGCAGTTCAACACATCTTTCATCCAAACATTCACCTTTATTTGACCAAGAGATACCTTTTACATCCATTTCATTTCAAGAACCCAACTGTCAAGAACAATCTTTAGAGTATGTTTCTTTCTCAGTATCTGCTATAGTTATTCAACCTAAACCTATAACTACATTGCCACCTTTTCATACTCCATTTACTCCTCAGTCAGGTTCTACATCTGCTGGTACTCAAGGTTCAGTAAGTTCAGGAGAAAACATGGCAGCACCTGCATTCTTGTTGAATAGGTATGCACCTATTCAGTTGCCACAACAGTTGAATCAAATGCCTCAAGAATACTTAAAGATTCTTCCTTGTTTCTCAAGGGAGGATGAACAAACAACAAAGAAGCATATAGCAGTGTTTTTTAATTTTGCAAAAAAACTCAACGTTGAACACTTGGATGTTGTTTTAAGACTTTTTGTGCAATCCTTGGATGGAGAAGCAAGAAAGTGGTTTAAAGGGCTTCCTAATAACTCTATTCCTACATGGGAAGAGATGGAGCGCCTGTTCACCCAGAGATGGGGAGAGAAAAGAGACCATGGGTATTCACTCACAGAGTTTAATGCTATTAAGAAGAAATATGATGAAAGTGTTGTATAATTCATCAGAAGGTTAAGTAAACTTTACAATAGTCTTCCAGTGGAGATCAAGCCCCCTCCTGCTGCTGCAAAAATAACTTTTGCATGGGCATTTGAATCAGATTTTGGGTTCACATTGAGGGAGAGAAGATCCAAAACCCTTGATTAGATCCAAACTGATGCCTTAGAAATAGAAGCAAATATGGTGGCTACAGGAAAAGCACCAGAGACACAGCCTACTCAAGATAAAGGAAAGGCTAAAGTGGAATCCTCTCAAAGTCAAACATTAGATGATATGAATAATGTAATTAAAAATTTATCTAATAAATTGATTAGATTAGAATTGGAGAGTAAGAATTCTCAAAGGCAAGAACCATAGAATAGAAACTTTAATCCTCAATATAGAATACAACCTCTGCAAATTTTGCAGAAGGAGAGAAAAGACCAAGATCGGGTTCAAGCACCACTTTACTTAGAGGCAGATCCTGATGAAGTACCAGAACATTCTAGGGACCATGATGATCATATTTCCACATTGTATGCAGTAGATGAAGATGAACTAGGTGTTGAGGGAGAAGAATATACTGAAATAGATGCCATTTATGATTACAATGACATTGATGAATATTGGAAGCATTTTACTAATTTTATGCAGGAAAAATTACATAAGAAATATGATTTGAGATCAAGGAAAAGATCTATAATTCAAGAAAATGAAGGTGAGCAACAAGTTCCAACTCCCCTACAAAAGGCGACTCCACAAGAACCATAGCCTGCAAAACAATTAAACAAAGGAAAGCAACAGCAGAATACAAATAGCAAGACTCAAATACTTCAAGGTGAGTCTTCTCAAGATAAAAGTGACAAAATTCCTTTAGAAATATTTGTTTCCATTCCACAGGAGATTTCAGTGACGAAGAAAAGTGAAGATGAAAATGAAAATAATACCAAACAGGTTCATGTCTTTAGTCTTACTAAAGAGTTAGAAAAAATCAGAATTCAGGTACCCCTCACAGAGTTGGTCAAAACACCAGTTTATCAGAGAGAGTTTGTTGAGTTTACCAATTTATCTCAAAATGTGAATATAAATGATACTGTGAATCTGCAAGAAGATAAACCAGTAGTGGTTTTTGGTCCACATGTGGAGGAGTTAGATTCTTCAACACCTCCTTTCTACATTTCTTTATTGATTCATGGTTTCCTCTTGCATAATTGTATGTTTGATTCAGGAGCTTCACATAACCTATGCCACTATCAGTGATGAAACAACTAAACTTACAAGTTACTAAACCCTACAAAGACCTGTATTATTTTGATTCAAATAAAGTCAAGTTTCTAGGGGTCATTAAAGATATGGTGGTGTCACTAGCCCAGATCCCAACTAGAAGCTTGGTAATGGATGTATTGGTAGCAGATATCCCTACTAGGTTTGGAATGTTGCTATATAGGTCATGGGGCGCTAAATTGGGTGGTGTTTTGAAACTGGATTTTACTTATGCTATCATACCAATTTTTGGTGGAGAAGAAAGAAGACTGTACAAAGAAACAAGATTTGTAAAAAAAATCACAAAGAACGAAGCAAGTAATTCACCTATATATAGCCAAGAGAAAGATGACTTTTCTTGCTTCATGTTGCATGACAATGCAGAGTTGGCTGAAGATAACCAGAGGCAACTTACTTCAACCAGTGTAAATACAGAGCTGTAAACAAAAGGGGTGTAGAAGTGCTTCTTTGATGGAGCCTATTCTAAAGAAGGAGCAGGTGTTGGTTTCCTTTTAATTACACCTAGAGGTAATACGATACCTTTTTCTTTCAAATTGGAGTTCGAATCGACTAATAATGTAGCAGAATAAGAATCCTTGATCATTTCTCTGCAAATAGAAAAACAAATGGGAGTCTAGTCAATTTTTGTTTTTGGAGATTTAGAGATGATTATAAAGAAAATACATAACCATTGTCAAACAAAACACCCTAGGCTTAGGGCATACAAAAATGAAGTGTGGGATTTGGTTGAGAACTTATTTGAGGCTTTCAACATACAGTTCATTCCAAGAGATGGAAACAGATTAGCAGATTCTTTGGCTGTGGCTACCAGTACTTTTAGGCTTCCTCTAAATCCAAAGCTAAGATATGAGGCTGAAATGAGGCACAGGCCTTTTGTTTTGGATAATATAAAACACTGGCATATTTTTGAGGATGATCAGTAGATTAAGGAATTCTTGACTATGATTGAAGATTTTCAGGGCACCGAGATTGATCAAGATGAAGATGAAGCAGCAGAAGGTGCAGAAGTAAGTGGTTTTAAAAATTCCATAGTTAATCAAAAAATTATTCAATTGAAAGATAATATTCTACCAAGGGGGCTTGTCCCTCTTGAAAGACTTTTTAACTCCAATGATGTAGCTGTTAGTTCAGAGAAAATTCCATAGGATGAGCAGATTCAAGATCAAAATATTGGAACCCAAAAGGAGCCCAGGTTAGTCAAATTATTTAATGGAGTTCCACTTAATTATAAGGAGAGATATATTAAGATTTTCAGGGACTATATTGATGTTTTTTCTTGGTCCTATGAGGATCTCAAAACATATGATGTAAGTATTATTCAGCACAAGATTCCCTTGAAAGAGGGGATTAAACCATTTGAGCATAAACTCAGGCAGACAGACCCTCTGCTTTTACCATTGATTGAGAAAGAAGTTTTAAAGCTGCTTGATGCCAAGATTATAGTTCCACTTAGGTACTCTGACTGGGTGGCCAATTTAGTGTCTGTAAGGAAGAAAAAAGGATAAATAAGGTTATGTATGGAATTTAGAAATCTAAATAGGGCTTCCTTAAAAGATAACTAAACATTACCTAAAATGGATCATGTGCTGCAAAAGGTAACAGGATCATTCAGAGTGTCAATGTTGGATGGCTTCTCTGGGTATAACCAGGTGGATGTTGATAAAGAAGATCATAAAAAGACTACATTCACAACTCCTTTAGGAACCTTTATGTATGCTCGAATTCCTTTTGGGTTGATGAATGCAGGTGCAACATTTCAGAGGGATATGGACATTACATTTGTGGGAGATAAGTTTGTAGTGATATACTTGGATGACATCATTGTTTTCGCTAAGTCTAATGAGGAGCATCTGGACCATCTTAAAAAAACTTTTGAGAAATGTAGAAAATTTGGGCTTTCTTTGAATCCTAAGAAGTCTATTTTTGCTCTAGAAGAAGGCAAACTGCTGGGGCACATTGTTTATAGATATGGAGTGAAGATAGATCCAGCAAGGGTGCAAGCTATGCAGAAAATACCCCTGTCTAGGAGTAAGAAAGACATTCAAAAGTTTCTGGGAAAAATAATTTTTTAAAGGAGGTTTGTGTCCAATTATGTTAAGATTGTAAAAGAAATTACAAATATGTTGAAGAAGGAAAATGAAGTGCATTGGACCAGGTAATCCAGAGAGTCATTTTCCAGGATTAAAGAAGCATTACAAGCAACTCCAGTTTTAATTAGCCTTGATTATCAAAAGACTTTTCAAATTTTTTTCATTTGCATCACCTAATTCAATAGTTGTTGTTTTGTTACAAAAAAATGATGAAGAAAAGGAGCAACTATTTGCTTTCTTTAGCAAGATTCTTAGAGTTGTTGAACTAAAGTACAATATTCTTGAAAAACAGGTATATGCTTTGGTAAAAGCCCTAAAGGCCTTCAGGACTTATATGCTGCAGTCACCGATTATTGCCTATGTGCCAAAAGTTGCAGTAAAGGATGTCTTAGTCCAGAGTGATGTGGAAGACAAAAGAGGAAAATGGATAGCCAAGATCCAAGAGTATGACCTAGACATAAAGCCCACAAAGTTGGTGAAAGGGCAGGGATTGGCAAAGATGTTGACAGAGTCAAATTTTCAGGTATTGGGAATCAACTTACTAACACCTGCAAATGAGGAAATAATTGAAGAAAGTGAAGAAAAATCAAATCCAGGTATGAAGATCATATATAAATTTTTATGTTCATAATGGTACAAACACATAGTCCATTATTTATGTTTTCTCTCTTGTCCTCAGTCTTTGGATAAAACAAAATATAAAGCATTAAAAATCAAAGCATAGCCATATGTGATTGTTGAGGGCAGATTGTATTGGAAGGATCCTGTGGGAATTCTATTGTTATGTTTAACAGAGGATGAATTTACAGAGACCATTAAATATTATCATGAGAAGTTATGTGGTGGACATTATAGTTGGAAAGCTACTACACATAAAATCCTCTAGGCATGGTTTTATTGGCCCACCCTATTTGGTGAGATATACAAGTTTGTCAAAGGATGTCAGAATTGTCAGTTTTTTGTTGAGAAGAAAAGGTTTGCTCCCTTGCATTTGATCCCAGTCTTCATAGAAGAACCATTCAGATAATGGGGACTAGATTTTGTTGGATAAATTAACCCACCTTCAAGTGGACAACACAAGTGGGTTCTCATAGCTACTGATTATTTCACCAAGTGGGTAGAAGCTATAACTACTAAAAGGGAAAATGACCAGGTGGTGATGAAGTTCTTAGAGGAAAATATTTTCAGCAGTTCTAGATGCTCTGTCAAAATCATAACAGACAATGCTCAAGTGTGCAGTTCAAGTAATTTTGTTGCTTTTTGTCAGAAGTATAATGTTATTTTTTCTCATTCAACAGCTTATCATCCACAGGGAAATGGATTGGTTGAATCCACTAACAAAACATTGATGAAGATCATTAAGAAAACTATTCCAAAGAATCAGAAAGACTGGGATTAAAAGTTAAAGTTTGCTCAATGGGTTGTTCAAGTGACTACAAGAAGGTCTACAGGCAAATCACCTTTTGAGTTAGTGTATGGAACTCAGGCTTTGTTCCCAAGTCAGCTTGTGAAGCTTGTAATTGCAATGATTCAGGAGGAAAAAGAAGAGCCCAATGCTCTTATAAGAAGAATGCATAAGGTAGTGGAGTTGAGTGAAAGCAGGGATAAGGTAAGAGATAATTTGATTATGTATCAATCAAAGATGAAGGGTATTTTTGACAGAAAGGCCAAAGAAATTGATTTTAAGGTTGGAGACCTGGTATTAAGGTGGGATACTAGAAGAGAAGATAAGGGCAAACATGGGAAGTTTGATCCTCTCTGGTATGGCCCATTCAGAATTATAGAAGCAAGGGCAAATAATACATTCTTCTTGGAGAATCTTGATGGTGAAACTTTACAGCTGCCTGTCAATGGGCAGTACCTCAAACATTATTTCCAGTTTTGAAGCACAAGCATCTTGTCATTGTAGATACCAGAGTGAATTCATTGTACAAATTCCATAGAATTTAAATTGGCTAAGCAATATGTGACTCCATGCCCGAGGTGAAGGCACTGATCTGCGGTTCTTAGTGCTTCTGTGGCAAAAGCACTATCCCCAGGTGGAGCCAGATGTTGTAGCATCCATTGTCATTTTAATTTTATTTTCAATTTTATCGCAAAAATGAAAAAAAAAAAATCAAATACTATATTTTAACGAGAAATAAAAGAG
Organism: Pinus tabuliformis; assembly: GCA_031772625.1. NCBI lineage: Eukaryota > Viridiplantae > Streptophyta > Pinopsida > Pinales > Pinaceae > Pinus > Pinus tabuliformis. Next base: position 44,388,600 of record CM062812.1, read on the forward strand.
AATGCGGAAATTTGAAAGAAATGATTTATTTTATGTTATTAAAGGCTTGCGAATGTGAGAAACCCGGGAAAAGATCTAAGTCGTCTGCTTGACAGGAAACAGATCCGAGGGTAATCACGTGGATAACAAGAATGAAGTTTAATTCAAAATCAGACACGAGAAATTATAAAACGGAGTTAAAACCTCAGTTAATCGGGGTCGTCCTCTTGAAGGATACAAATCCAACGGTAATCACGTGGTTAACAAGGATGAGGTTTAATTCATAAAATAGATGCAATGGTTTATAGAATGTGGTTTAATCCGTTGAAGTTCGGATCAATCACATCCGCTCATCAAGAAGGGAAGATATCCAACGGATATCGCTTCAAAAAGTGCATGGGTTTTATTATAAATTTCGGACCCGAGAAGTCTTTGAACTACAGTTTTGTTTCCTATCGGGTCCATGGGGAAGGTAAAGGTTTGTGGAAAAGGTGGACATGATAAGATTATGAACTAGAGTTTTGTTTCCTTTCGGTTCCGTGGTAGCTGAAGGTTTGCCATATTCCACATAAATCAACCAATTCCATTGTTTTAGCATAATAACTAAAATTAGAGGCGGATGACCGAAACTTCAAAGGAACGGTGATTGGTCAAGTTTCTTTGTGTTTCCGCCAATTAGAAAACTTTCGATATATACATGGGCCCATAACCACAAGTCCATGCACGAAGTTTTCTAAAGATGCAGTTTGTTGTGTTAAAACAGTCTAGCTATTATCAGAACATCTACAAAGAAACTTCATCAACAGTCAAGCCACAGATTCGAACAACGAGCAACCATCACCTTCTAATTTCTGTTACTTCTTGTTATTTTGTTTTCTTGAGAAGAATGAGGTGTCTTTTACCCTCCAATGTAATATTCTGTAATGACTTTTACCTTAGACAGTTAGGAGATAGTTAAGCAGTTTGATAGTTTTGGTGATTACAAATTGTCCCATGGTGTATAAAAAGAGGAAAAATTATAGAAAAAGGGTTCGAATTTTGAAGAACCTAGAGGCTAGGCTATTGGATTCTTGATAAAACTGATGATTAATGAGAGAATCATGAGTTTTCCACACAATGTTGGGTATGATTTTGAAATTTCTTTGTTATGTGTCATCACTGTATCTTCCTTTCTTTAAGTATGGTAATGAAGTTGCAAGTATTCGTTTACTTATGTGAATGAAGTTAAAATTCCTTAAAAGAGCGCCCCTATACTTGAAGTTCCTACTTCTACATTTCTTCTAAGTTACAGATAATAGTTTCTGTGTAAAACAACATATTGTCTTTAACTTCCCAAAGTGTTACAGATAATAGTTTCTATGAAAAACAACATATTGTCTCTAACTTCTAAAAGCATTCTTCATTCAGCATTTTTATTCAGCAATCAAATGGCATTCTGAGACTTTCATATCACCTAAGTATTAAGGGTTAAAGGTCAGGTCCTTCACTTGAGGATACATCATACGAATAAGTGACAATAATAATAAACATGAATATCTTAAGCACAAATTCTACATAGCCAAGAAATTGATTTCTTAAGGGACAACAATGCCTATGATCTTATTCCAAAGAATCAACGTTAAAATTTAGACCCAAAAGAAAAATGTTATGTCTTTGTTGGGTATGACTATGCAGTGAAAAGATACAGCTTGTGGGATCCTCATTCATGTAAGATAGTCATTAGTAAAGATGTAACATTTGATGAATTTTGTCTTCTAAAATCAGATGTTGTAGAAGTTGAACAGGAACAGGTATTGTCGAATTAGAAAATTCAGTTGGAGGCTAAACCTTTTTCAGAAAGTCAAAATGAAGGAGAGAGTTCTAAAGAAAAAGGTGAATAAGTTGCAAATGAAATTGTAGAAGCTCAAGAATTGGTCCAACAACCAATCACTCTAAGGAGATCTACAAGCGAAAGAAGAACACTCAAAAGGTATGAAGATTTGGCTTCATCTATTGCATTGATTAATGGACAAGGGGAACCTTCTTTTATCAGGAAGAAGTGGATAATGCATATAGAAAAAAGTGGAAAAAGGTTATGGATGAAGAAATGGATTCCTTAGCCAAGAAAAAAACCTAAGATCTTGTAGAACTTTCTAAAGGGAGAAGTGTTTTCGGATGCAAATGGGTCTTCAAATTGAAGAAAAATGTTGATGGAAGTATCGAAAGGTATAAGGTGAGGCAGGTAGCAAAAGGGTATTCTCAGGTTGAAGGTATTAACTTTCATGATAATTTTTCACCAGTCATAAAACTTGTTTCTATTCAAACTGTGTTAGCACTAACTGCATTACTTGATCTTGAGTTAGAACAGTTAGATGTTAAAACAACTTTTCTTCATGGAGATTTGGATGAAGATATTTATATGGAACAACCAGAAGGTTTTTTATAAGGTCGCAACAGAAGGTTAGTTTGCAAGCTCAGGAAATCATTGTATGGCCTGAGGCAGTCTCCTAGGAAATGGTACAAGAAGTTTGATTCCTTCATGGTGAGCCAGAAGTTTAACAGAAGTGAGTAAGATCATTGTGTGTACTTTAAAAGTTTAAATGGAATATTCATTACCTTGGTCTTGTACGTTGACGATATGCTTATTGCAAGAAAAAACATGGAAGAGATAAACAGGCTAAAGGTTCAACTTTCTAGGACGTTTGATATGAAGGATCTTGGAGCAGAAAAACATGTATTGGGCATCGAGATACACAGAGATAGGAAAAATGGAAAGCTTTGGTTATCACAACAGATGTAGAGAAAGTACTTGAAAATTATGATATGAATAATGTGAAACCTGTTAATGTTCCATTAGCTTCCCATTTTAATCTTTCTTCACTTTTGAGTCATAGAACTGATGAAGAAAAGAAATATATGTCTTGTGTACCATATGAAAATGTGGTAGGAAACTTAATGTATGCAATGGTATCTACAAGACCTAACATTTCACATGCAGTTGGAGTTGTTAGCAGGTTCATGGAAAATCCAGGAGAAGAACATTGGAAAGCAGTGAAATCAATGCTTCGGTATTTAAGAGGCACAAGCGACCATTGTATCATCTTTAATGGTAGTGAAGGTTAAATCTACAGATATGTGGATGTCGATTATTAGGTGATTTGAACAAGAGGAAATCTACTATAGGATATGTATTTACTATTGCAGGTGGAGAAATTAGATGGATGTCAAAGCTTCAAGAAACAATTGCTTTGTCCACTACTGAAGCAGAGTATATAGCTGCTTCAGATCCCAATAAAGAGGCATACGGTTGAAATGTCTACTTGATGAGCTTGGAAGGATGCAGGAGAAAGTGAATGAGTTCTATGATAGTCATAGTGCTATTCATTTGGCAACGAATCCAGCTTATCATAACAAGACTAAGCACATTGATGTAAGGTACCATTTTGTGAGACATATGATCGATGGTAGCAAAGTAGCTCTTAAGAAGATCCATACACAAGAGAATCGTGCAAACATATTCACAAAGCCAGTTTCAGTGGAGAAGTTGTGATGGTGTTTGGATTCTCTTTTCTTGTAAAAGAGATGATGAATGGGCATGGGAAGGGATTAGGAAAATTCTTGTCAAGATGGAGATTGTTAAAAATATGACAACAATTAATGTAAATGATATAATTATTTGGGAAAATCTATTTTACCATTCAGTCAGTTTTATAACGAAAGGAAGTTATGTAACAAAATAGCTCATATTAATTGGTGATTTCCCGAGAGGCTAATTGTAACTTGGAGAATCATTTTTAAGTAATAAGAGTTCCAATCCCTTGCCCCGTGGAGGCTTCCTTGACACACTGTCAAAGTTTCACCACGTAATTCTTTGTGTTAAGGTGTGTGATTTCAATTTCTTATTTTATGCATTTCTTTCTTGATTGAGTGCTAATGACTCCAAAACCAACACTTAATGTCCAATAAACCATTTAGATTTCCATAAATGTCAATCATCATAATTATCATCATCAAAACTTAAGCTCATTTCATTTATCTTGCAATACCTACCAAACATACCAAAACATGACTTCCATCTTTGTGCCAAATTAAATGCCTTCTAAGACAGATCTCTCTTCACCGAACCTGAGTTCAAGATTTATGCCAAGCTAAATATCATCCCCTCAAATCTCTCATTCTTTTTTTTGTTTCTATTTTGAAGAATCAATATCTCCTAAGTGACACAAACTGCATAGGCTACACTCTTTCTTTTCTTTTTTTGGGGTCAAACTTGGCTGTGAGGCTCTATTACAACCATTAGCCTATAAGAAATAGGTAACAATTACTGTTTAGAAAACATTCCTTACACATTTAGTTCATAATTCACCAAACAAATACAAGATGATCAGAAGATGAATATGTCATATAAAAATAAATAATTCTTAGTATTTCCATCGTAAAGTTCAATATCACAGTATAATATGTAACACTTAATGAGACTGCATGTTTAAATAAAAAATAATGAATGACACAAGTGTAGAATTAAGCTACTCTATATTACATACAGTTTTTTATAAGATCAATCTAGCTCATTATGTGACAAGCGAACTTCCCATTTCAATTTACTAATTTTTAAGAATCAGTATTGAACCATCGTACCATGAGCAAATCACTAGTATCTCCAAGGGAAACAAATTGGTTTACCTTTCCATAACCAAGAATCACAGTATCAAAGTATGTTACAAAAAAAAATACTTGCATCACTGTATCTTTTCACTTGCCTTGCTAGTTATACTAGTGGAGAAAAGATTGGTAGTATACCCGAGCTTACCAAGTTGGGCCAATAAAAAAGTCAGAGACTACTACTCGTGTGTATATACATAGAGTATACACGAACTCACACATGTATAGCCTCATCCGACACACTTCAGAATGAGACACGAGCTGTCAGATTGAAAAGGAATCCCATCCAATGGCAAAAGAGAATGCCATCTTAACTGTTGCATAGACTGTTAAAAATGGAAGATACAACTGACATTTTGAAACTAGCAGCTCACAGGTGAGCAAGTTGCACTTGGAGACTGCCCAAGCAAAACCACTCTATTCAATTAATCATAAAATCACAAATATATAAGTTTACATTATTTTAGGGAGATTATAACTAACTCCTAGAAAATAGGAACTAATCCTAATCTAGGACACACGCACAACTATGAAACAAACTCTCTCCAATAATACATATTCTCCATTATTTTCAACTCTCCCCCTTAATGGAGAAAGGGTTCACTTGCACACCTAACATCTCCCTAAAAAATTCAAATTTAATCCTCCCAAGGGGCTTGGTGAAGATATCTGTTGCATTCTCACAGGTATTACAATATTCAATGAAAATTTCTTTAGACTGAACCTTTTCTCTAACAAAGTGAAACTGAGTATCAATATGTTTTGTGTTTTTATGAAACACAGGGTTATTTTCCAGCTTGATTGAACTTTGGTTGTCACATTTAATCACTGTAGCATATTTTTGTTCTTCTCTAGCATCATGAAGAAGTCTCCTCAACCAAATTGCTTCACAAGTGGCTGCACATACAACTTGATACTCTACTTTTGCTGAAGATAAGGATACAGTACTCTGCTTCTTGTTGCTCCAAGAAATGACCCCGAACCCAATGTTGAAAGCATAACCTATTATGGATCTTCTATCATCAAGATTTCCAACCCAGTCTGAATCTGAAAAACCTGTCAATTTAACATCAAAAGAATCAGTATATTTAATTCCAAAGTCTAAGGTTCCTTGAAGATACCTTAAGATGCCTTTTGCTGCCACCCAATGATTCTCAAGAGGTTTTGACATAAACTGGCTCAACACACTGACTGAAAAATCTAAGTCAAGTCTAGTTGTAGTCAAATAAATCAGACTTCCAACTAGTTGTCTATACAATGTAGCATCCACCTCTTTAGAACCATCATCATTCTGTAGTTTAAAATTTTGTTGTAAAGGTACTGAGGCAGCTTTACACTGATCCATTCTGAATTTCTTCAATAATCCCTTGACATACTTTCCTTGAGTGAGAAAAGTTTGTCCAGAATCCCTCCAAACTTCAAGACCCAAACAATAATGTAATTCTCCAAGGTCTTTCATTTCAAAAACCTATGACATCTGCACTTTGATTTCTTTAATCAATTCATCATCATTTACAGTCACAATCAGATCATCAACATATAAATAAATCAAGACAATCTGCCCCTTTAAATCAAACACAGTATACAAATTTGGGTCATTTTTACTCCTCTTATAACCATTCTGCAAGAAGAAAGAGTCTATTTTTTCATACCAGGATTTGGGTGCCTGTTTTAATCCATACAATGCCTTCTTTAATCTATAGACCAGATGTTCCTTACCCTCTTCAATAAACCCTTGAGGTTGTGCTAAGTATACCTCTTCCTTCAATTCTCCATTTAAAAAAGCATATTTCACATCTAGTTGGTGAACCTCCAATGATGCTTTGTAGCTAAGGTTATTAATATTCTAATAGTCTTTAACTTAGCAACAGGAGTGATCCAGGTCCGGGTGTGACGAAGGACCCTTCCAAGACCTTTTACTTTCGTGATGTGTTAAATTGCATTTTTAAAAAGAACATTAATGAATACATCTGCATGTTGTAAAGAAGAGGAACATGAAATTCATCAACACATGAAAACATAAGCTGTTGATAACGGAGTTCGTCCAGGAGGGACTATGTCTCTGAGCCCCGGTGTCAAGATGGTGTAGGCCACTGCATTAAGTGTTGTCAATAGTGATGATGTACATAGAGGTGATGTCACTATCATACAAGGAAAATGCCCTCACACAGGAGTGGCTCCAAGAGATGTTCCACTACAGGAACTCTCAGTCAAAAGACTCCTATCAGTATGACACAAACTCATGCATGATGAACATCCCGCCAACATGGCATAAAAGGGATCTCAATGAAAACATACATGAAGACAATATGAGTATCCCATTAACATACAACAAAGGGATCTCAAAACACAACATGATGAATCATGACAACAAGTACATCACATAGTTGATTCCTCATCACATCAAGCAGGAACCATGAGACAAGTAAGAAACAGGATCCCATATCAAAGATCAAACAAGGATATGTGCAGCACAATGCATAGAAAAAGAAGTACATGAACACATTGCATATACCTCACATCCAGGGGCCATCTGAAGAAAGATGTCAAGTTGCTGAAGCTGGTCGCATGTCGAATCTTGCGGCGTCGAATCTCATGGAAATGGTTGCTCGCACATGAATGCTGACACCTGCACTCCACTTAGAAAAGTGGATGAAGAATAGAATGAGAAAATGAAAAATTTGAACACACCATCAGATTTGTGGCATCGAATAGTGCAAAATCGACTGTCAAATTTTTGAATTCTGAGAAATTGAGAATCTGGGGCTCAAGGAATTTTTTAGATTCCCCTAGATTCCTCAAAGATTCTACTCCATGGGTGAACTAGAAATCTACAACTCAAAAGGAAAATCTGACCTCGCCATTGCGATCCCTGCGGAAAACCATGAAAAACGACTGTAAACTTGACTATATTCCAACATGGAGAAAAATTACCTCCTCGGGAAACTTTCAAGGATCGTGGTTCTGCTCCCTATTTCTACAACAGTCATGGTTCCGCCTCCATACTGAAAAATGGCCGAAAAATGCAGAATTCTGATGGAGAAAGGAACAGCGCCATTGCATTCGTGGCATCGAGAAGTGCTCAAACCATATAAAATTTGTCAAAATCTGACAAAGTGAAATCTCTCCCCTCCTGCAAAATTCTGCCTTGAACTGTGTGCACTGGTTTTCCGTTAGCAGAGTTGGTTAAGAATTTGTTTATTATGGAGGAGCTCGGGCGGTCAAACCCCGCCTCCTCCTTTTTTTATAACAAAATTTTGTTAATTTAAAAATGGGTCAGGCTGGCCCGCCCACCCCACCTCCGATGGCTCCATTGCTTTTATGGATGGTTCGTTGTTTGTTAACATGGGTTGGGTCCATGCCCCAAGGGCCAGCCCACCCAACTCCCACCGCATTTATCTTAACAGCCCCGTGGGTTCGTTTGTGGGGTGGCGGGGCCATGGCTGCCCACCCCGTTTTGGTTGTTGGTTCCGTGGGAGGGGGCGAGGGTCGTAGCCCGCCGCTCCACCACATATGTTTGTTTTGGTATGCGGTTGTGAGTTGGGGTGGTAGGGTTGGTGGCCCACCACCCCTCCTTTTTTTATATTTTTTTTGTTAATAAAAACCAAAATGTGCATTTTTGGGAATTCAGTTTTGGACAGGAGTCATTTTAACGAGGCCACAATTTTTCCCAAAATCTGGCCAGAGTTGGCCGGATTCCGTCTGCCGGAAAAATTCCAAATTGTGTATTTGTTAATCCTACACAGTCAGCAAAAAGTCAACCCAACTTTGACTACCTCTATCTTCCTCATTCGGACTCAGATTAACGAACCGTTTGCACCACCGCTATCATGATGATGAGATATTTAACATGAACCTAGTTCGAGCATAATACAAACACTTTTATTTTTGGGCTTCCATGAGCCCTCTTTGTCCTGTGTGTGTCCCGAGAGCCACCTGGATCAAGGAGTAAAGGTCTCTTCATAATCAATACATTATTTCTATGAGTACCCTTTAGATACCAGCCTAGCTTTATATTTGTCTATACTACCATCTTCTTTGAACTTAGGTTTATATAACCATTTACAACCTATGGGTTGTTTCCCTTCTATCAGTTCAACTAATTCCCAATTTTTTTTTAATTATTGACTCATATTCTTCTTTCATAGATGCCCTCCATTCATCATACTAACTTACTTCATTATAATTTAAGGGCTCAACAAGATTTAAAATACTGGTCATAAGATCATAGTCTCTACACCTTGTTGGCAAGTGAGTCTGCCTATCTGATCTCCTTGGTAGCGGACTTGCCTCAAATTTGTCTTTCCCACTCCTTAGTGGACTTGGATTGTTGGTTGTACCTGCATCACTAGATTCTTCTTTTTGATGTTGTTGCTGCACATAGATGTCTTTAGCTTCATCATTGTTATCTTCAACTAGTAAAGGCATGTGCCACTCCTCATAGCCTTTGTCTTTGTTCCCTTCATCAACCTGTTCATGGAATATAACATCTCTACTCGCAAATACCTTGTGAGTAGATGGATTAAACAGTTTGTATGCTTTAAACTCAGAACAATACCCTACAAATATGCATTTTATGGCCTTAGCATCCAATTTTTTCCTATCCTCCTTAGGAATATGTGCAAAATATTTCGAACCAAATACTCTTAAATGACTAACTGCAAGCTTAAAACCATATAAAGCCTCGAATGGAGTCTTAAGATCAAGGCTCTTCGTTGGACTCCTATTCTTTAAATAGACTGCAATATTAATAACTTCTACCCAAAAACCATTAGATAGGTTCTTACCTTTCAACATGTTGTGTGCACACTCCACCAGAGTTTTGTTCTTTCTCTTTGCAACCCCATTCTATTGTGGAGTGTGGGGTACTGTAAACTACTGAATTATTCCATGGTCCCTGCAATATTTGATGAAGTTTCCAAGCTTGTATTCTCCCCCTTGATCTAAGCGGAGAATTTTGATGACCTTCCCTATCTATTTTTCAACCATACTTCTAAATTCTTTAAAATATTCAAAAGTATGACTTTTATTTTTGAGAAAATATACCCAGGTATATCTTGTGCAATCATCAAAAAATAAAAAAATAAATAAGCTCCTCCTAATGACCTTGTCTGCATCGGTCCACATATATCAGTGTGCACAAGTTCAAGTATATCTCTCTTTCTTCTATTTAAACTTGAGGGAAATTCATCCCTATGCATCTTCCCAAGTGCACATCCTTCACAATCAACATGTGCATTTTTTAAAACAGGGAGTCCATTAACCATACCTTGTTTTTGTAGCAGCAATAAGTCATGAAGATTGATGTGTCTGAATCTTTGATGCCAAAGATTCTCTGTTGTCATAATTGTTGAAGTTAAAGCTTGGTGTGGCACGCTTGTAACATTCAACTTGTACAGGCCTCCAACTCGTATTCCAGATGCAACCGACTTCTATTGATCCAGCAAATCCTTTATGACATAATAGGTTTTGAAAAATTCTACCTTCAAGTTCTGATCTACAATCATGGAGACAAAGATCAAATTATTTTTAATGCCCGATACATACATCACATTTTGGATGCACCTGATATTACCATCAGGAAATATCACAGGAATGTCTCCATACCCTTTAATCTGGTATGCTCTATCATCACCAAGGTAGATATTAGCACCACTATTGGTCTCTTTAAAACTTTCAAACTAGTGCTTATTACCTGTCATATGAGTGGATTCTCCAAAATCCACAAACCAGGTTTCAGCCTCATCAGTCTCAACAGAGAATGCGGAATCAAACACAAATAGTTTAAGATTATGATTATGATTCTGATCTTCGTCAACAAAATTCCCTCTATGCTTCTTATGTTTGTGTCTAGCTTCATCAGTCTTCTTTTTATAACAATTTCTAGCAATGTGACCAAATTTACCACAGTAAAAACACTTGATTCCTGAATCATTTCTAGTCGAAGACATACCTTGGAATGGATTTTTTTGGGGTGTACCACCACCTTTCTATCCTGCCCCTGGTTTCTCTCTGTAAGGATTTTTCTTCTCCATCAATGCGAGATCTGCATTCTAAGGCTTTAGATTGATCTTCCTCTCTTCTTCCTGCATCAAGATCCCTGTCAGTTCTTCAAAGGTGGGATATTTCTCCCTCACTGTCAGCCCTGTAATGAACATCTGATAATCATCAGTCATACCATTTAAGGTAATAGTGACAATATTAGTGTTGAAAAATTTCTCTTCTTTGTCGCCCAACTTGCCTCTCAGTTCTTTGAATGGAGAGATGAATGCAACAACGGATTCATTCTCCTCCATTCTGATGGAAAGAATCTTACTCTTCAAGAACAATAGGTGATTTGTATTCTTTCTCTCATACAAATCTCTTATGTGAGGGATGATGCTATCTTTAACTGACATCTTCAACAACACCTTTGCTTTTTTTTCCCTCTTCTCCCAATCTTGAATTGCTACAGTTTTTCCTCCTCCGTCTATAGTCGGCTTTGCTTCATCCCCATTTACAAATGCCCATGCACTTGAACCCTCGAGCAGTGTCTACAATTTGAACTTCCAATTTGTATAATTCTACCCATCGAGCTTATTGCTCTCATTCAAGTACGCTTATGCCATATGATTATTCATTGTGATAAGATTGATCTATGGATCTACCTCAAGATACTTAATATCCAACAATCGATCTGGCCAACAACAAAACAAAGGAGCAAACTCTGGAGTGATCTCAAGTTTATTGGAGCGATCTCGGCCTCATCAAAGCATCACCAAAAAAAAACTCACCCAAAACCCGACCTTAAACAATCTACCTCGGCCTCAACACACCAAGGCTCTTGATTTGAAAAAAAAAAAAAAAAATATTAATCAAAACCAATTAGTTTTGAAGACTCGCAGTATGGATCTTATTATTAGTAGCAGAAATGACCACACCGCTCCACTTATCAGTTCACCTTACATCATTTAATGAGGGCCTACTCTCAAATCTTGATTGTTGAGTTAATTCAACTATTGGGAAAACTCTTCAATTGTTGCCACGTCCTCAAAACATCCAAGCACGCATCCAAGAACCCGTAGGCCAACATTGTTGGTGGCTAGATTTGCATACTTTTACTCACCCTTTTACCCTGTTCTTTTTATCCATTTCATGCCAATAGTGATTAATCGATATCTTAAAATGCACAGGTATACCTCTTGTCATGTCTTTATGGATTATTGGTCAATGAAGCATAGTCGTAGGGGATTATTACCTAAGTGGCTTGCTAATTTAGTTATTTCTGCAGATTTAAAGGGAGAATGACCAGGACCATGATTCATTGAATGATGACATCAAAGTTGGCAGCACTATCCTTGAACATTGGTTGCAATAGTGAATCAATCTCTTAATTGACACACTGATATCTTTTACATTATGTTTCATTCTGAAAACCACCATGTAATTAAAGGCAGACAATATTGTAATTATAGGAGTTGTATTATTGAAAAACTGTATAAAGTAGAGTTACAGGTTGTGAAAGCTATCATTGTTAAGAGTCATTAAGGTTATAGGAGAAATACTCTAACTTTGAGTCTGTAACAACATACTTATAATATTTCTTTAATTAATGACAATTTGATCTTCTGAGCATATCGTGATTCGTTGATCTCGCCACAACCCTGATTAGGGAGTTGGGCCCACTCTCCTAACCAGGTGTTGCTGGATTAGATGTGTGTTAGGTTTATTTTCGTGAGTTTATTATTGTTGTGAATGTTTATCAGTGTGTTGTTGTGAGTCTTAATTGTTGTTACTCTTATTGTTGTTACAATTATTACTTGTTGTTACTCTTATTTGTTATTATAGTATTGCTTGCTATTACACATTGATGAATTTATAATTAATGTTCAAGGTTGGGTAGGGAAAATATGGCTTGCACATACAATGCATGATAGCCTTGAAACAATTGGTAGAAGCCTGGGTTGACAATTAAATGTGGATTGGGTGAATTGCATTATAGATACTTGGACACCAACATTTTTGAGTTATTATCGGGGAGGCTATCAAAGGCACACAAGTATGACCAGTATTGACCATAGGATTGATCTCTCATCCTGGAGAAGGAAACTTACAACTTTCTCTAGGTCTTGAGTATTAGATCATTTGGTTGTTTGGTTTCTTGTTTTTCTTGTTTTTGTAGGATTATTCTCTCATCCTAGGGAAGGAATTTTTTATCACCTTGCTCTAGGTCTGGAGATTTAGATTTCTTTGTTATGCTTTCATAAGTATTTCTCTCTCGTCCTGGGAAGGGAAGTTTTATTTTTCGCCCTGTTTCAGGTCTTGAGCTTGATTTCTATGATTTTCTTATTTTCTTTCTCTTGTTTTCTTTAGGGGCCACTCTCTCATCCTAGGGAGGGAAGTTCTTATCCTGCTCCAGGTCTTGAGCTTTTAATTTGTTTGAATGTTTCCCTTTTATTTCCTAATTGTATGAATAGAGACACCAATAAAAGGGGTAGAGGGAGACCCCCGAAAAGAAAATGGGTTGATTTGGGCGGAAAAACTTACATCCAAGATATCATCTCAAGGGCCAAGTCTGGAGCATCGTTGTGAGCTGCTGCTAGGGTAAGATCTCATACAAGATCTGGAGGACAAACATTTTCACAACCAGAACCTCCTCCAATAGCATAAGTGTAAATCAAGGAAGAAGAAGTAGCAAGCGGAGGATCTAAGGAACTGCATATTGCAAGTTTAGAGGACGAATATTTGAGGGAATCCTTGGCACCATTTGATCAAGGGTGTGCTATTAAAAAACTTCCATCACCTATTATAGAACAGCCAGAGCCAAAACCTGTTGAAATTCCAAGTGAGTATTGGCAGATATTCATGGCTCCTGTAACTTCTTCAATTGAATTTCCAGTCGGAGATATCAGAGGTGATGCCCCTATGAAGCCTATTCCTTTGATAGCACTATCTAATTTCCATGGTCTTTCTTCTGAGGATCTGAACACATTCCTTTTTGAATTTGACGTTGTTTGTCAGGGGTATGATTACATTTTTGATGCTCAGAAATTGAAGATATTCCCTGCTACTTTGAAGGGCACAACTTTGAGATGGTTTATGGGTTTAGGAGGAAAATCTATTGCTACATGGGATGATATGAAGATGATTTTCCTAGAGAAATATTAGGACTACTGCAAATCCTGGGATGTAAAGGAATAATTTTTAAGCTTATGCAGAAAGAGGATGAGAATATGGACGATTTTGTGGAACGTTTTCAATATAGTTTGCAGAGATCAGACAACAGTGACCTGGGTAAGAATATTCTAAGGATCATTTTTCTCAAAGCACTAAGGGAGGAATCTTTGGAGCTATTGAACGTAGTAGGGAAAGGAGATATATCAAAGGAAGAATTTGATACCATCTGTGAATTATGCATCAAGTGTTCACGAGGGGTTGTGAGACAAAGGCAGGGAATCTGAACTCTCAAAAAATCCAGCGGTGGAGTTACAAAGATCGAAATTGGGAATCTACTGGACAACCTGAGTGTTACCGAGAAAAGTGTCTATTTAGAACTGCTCTATCCCACTAAGGTGTGACAATTGCCTTAGAAAAAAATAGAGAAAAACTACTTTTATATTTCCTTTATGAACTATAGATAGAGAGGAATAGAAAGAACCGACCTGTGTCTTGCACTAATCCTTTGATCCAATCCCTCTCTTCTTTGATAGCCTCCAGCTACCTACTCCTTTACTTGCCCAGCTTCACCAAGTACTTGTAAGATCACAGAAAAGGAACACTATACAAAGACATGGATCTATATTCATAAACAACTTAGGATCATATTTAAGTTAACCATACAAATGTAACAAGCATCAATGATACAAAAGCATGGAGGAAAAACTCAAATGATTTTTATTGATAAACAAGAATAGATCCAGGAGGAGTTACAACCGATGGTTCCTGACCCAGCATCAGCCTCCCAGCAAAGAAGCCCCTCTTCACCTCCAACAAAGCATAGATCACCCAATACTTTGATGTTTGTCTCAAAACCAACAGCAATTCCTTACAATATGCAAAATTCCAGCCCCTGGATCTCTAGGATGAGGGATCCATATATAGATATGTGTAAGGAGGATGATTCAGCTTGTGATTTGATTAGTATCTTCTCTCTGTCAGTTCTTGCTTCCACTTGGAGACTGAAGGCCTCTTACTCATCCTTGGTCGAATTCAGTGAGGCAAGTGTCATAGGAGAAGATTCTGGAAGCTTCCATTGTCTCTCCACCTCGCAGAATGACACTGCCATTTGTCATTTCTCGCCCAACGCACCCCCATAGTGCATTTAGGTGCGTTGCAACGCACCTAGCCAGTGTATTTAGGTGCAATGCAACGCACCTAGCTAGTGGAGCAGCTGAAATGATCCTGTTTTGACTTATTCTGAGCAGTTTCTGGTGGAGAACTTCTGGGAGAAGCTGTAATTTGTTGACCTTGTTACTTTAGGGGTTAGAACAACACTTTGAGGGACTTAGGAGCCCTTGGTTTATGTACATTTCATGCTTGGAGTTGTAAGGCACAAAATGTCTATAACAGTTGCCCCCTAAAGTATGAGGCCGTTAACCTTTTGGTGTCGGGTGAAATGCTTTATTATGAGGATCCAAAGTTCTTTCAATGCTGGGAGGAGACCTGTAATAAGATACAATACAATACATTATCTTCATACTGTTTTCATGATCTAGCTGAGGTGGGCATTCCCATGCTCAGCTTTATAAATTCATTTTCATGTACATAGGACAGACAATCGTCTGACTGTAGACTGATGATTCTGATAGAGCCATCATCCTTTTGGTAGGATGATTATCTGTGCTGCAGTGCTTGTACATTTAATGTCTTTATTTCCCTGAATATATATCGCAGCCCGGATGGATGAAACTAGATCCGGGGTCTTCAATCTCGTCCGATCTTCACTCGAAGTACAAGCCGATCCATGTGAGAAATGTTTTGAAGTCGAACATGGAAAGACATCGCTTGATTACCAGTCAATGATGTAAACTATTAACAAGCACGAGAGGAATCACCGATAATGATAATGACCCTCAAGGTACTACAGTACAATTCACATGGTGTGAATAAAGGACTTGGCGTCGAACACCACGCAAAATCTTTCGGTCGAAGGCCATTGATGTAAACCTGTCGCCGGAAGTGAGAAACTTGCCATTAAGGTATGCAAGCTTCAAAGTACTGAATGGGGTGTTCCTAGACCAACTTCTTAGATAAGGAGTTGATGTCGACAAGAAGTGATCCGTCAAAGGAGGGCCTTAATGAATCCCGCATCAATGACATGGAACGGAGCAAATGATTTTGATGGAGGTGAAAACGATCTGATGATATACGGTTCAGGGTTGTGGTCATGAAAGAATGGAGTATAATGTATGGTAGTGGGTGAGACACAGGTGGCTTCTCTGGATGACTTCTCTTGAACATGTCGGCGACACTGATGTGATGGATTGGTAGCATTAACCCCAAATGTGGATGGTATGGTGTGACCATGGCGATGTGACCGGTGAATGAAACAACCAACCCGACTCGCACACGGAGTGGAAGTGTCATGTTCAAGAGCGACTTGCTACCAATAAAGATTCTTTGAGTTTTCTTCCCAATTTTTCCCCAGTCATTGCTGACCAGTACCTCTTTATTTTTGTCAAGCTTGAGGAGGATAACATATGCTTGTTCTATAATTTTCCCTTCGGGCAAACCCATCGCTATGTTTTAACAAGCCTAGCGATAGTGAAACTCGTTCTCGTCTAAAGACAAGTTTGTCGCTATTAATCTTTTTAACGAGTTTAACGACAAAGATAACTCGGTCCTTTTCAATCTTAGAGAATCTGAAAAGGTACGTAAAGGTAACTCCAAAATTCCTTTTTCTTCATCTAATCCCTTAAGTCCGAAAAAGTATAAAACAATACAGAAGGGATGAATTTTCCATAGTTTTAACGAGTCGAACAAAACAAGTGCTCGATCTTTTTGTGCAATAATCCCTCAGGTCCAAAAAGATTAAAATCTAGAGGAGGGATAGCACTTCATGTCCCTTTAACGAGCTGGAAGGCCAAGGACTCGACAATCTTTTCATATTTTACGAGTCAGTTAAAAAGAGCTTAAAGAAGACTCGTCTTTTGAGGAACGAGTGATAAAACGGGTAGCAGCTGATTCCAGGTAAGGTTTGGAATTTTCCAATCACGGCAGTGTCACAAGGATGGCTAGTGAAATCACTCTTCGCAGCTGTTCCTCAAAATGGGTAAACAATCAAGTGGAGGTGAATGATCGGCCAATGAAAAAGTGGAGGTGACGATGCAAACACGACCAAGGCTTTAATGGCTGAAGTACTACATTCACAATGGTTATTTACCGGGGAATAGTTCATTTTTAATGAGCTTAAACACGGGTGGAAACATTTGCTCATGTCTTATGTTTATTTTTTAACGAGCTTGAACTATGTGCTAAAACTGCTCGATTAATTCAGTCGTGTGATAAGAATGTCTCATATAAAACGACAATTTTTAGAGTTTTGCCCCACATCCTTTCTTTATGCAAGTTAGGAAACGTCCAATCCAAAAAACAGATAAATGATCGCTCTTTGCTTGCATTCAAAAAGGTTTGCATGCCCCCAGGTATAAAACAGAGTTTCAAGGTCACCCTCTATTCGAGCTGACAAAACATTTGTTTTATCAGGAAGGGTATACCTCTTTCAGGTTACCCAAAGATTGCTCTATTCACAGCGCAAACAAAACACTTCTCTGGTGATGTCTATCGAGATAAACAAAGGTGAGCAGATGGTATAGTGTGACCATCCCTGA
Organism: Pinus tabuliformis; assembly: GCA_031772625.1. Taxonomy (NCBI): domain Eukaryota; kingdom Viridiplantae; phylum Streptophyta; class Pinopsida; order Pinales; family Pinaceae; genus Pinus; species Pinus tabuliformis. The sequence goes on from CM062812.1 coordinate 44,406,029, forward strand.
CATAACTTTGACAAGAGGATCTTGTTCCAGTCCAACACCCTCTTCCACTCATGGACGGGAGTACGGAGGTCATATTCTCTCGCGGAAACCTACCTTATACCCGAAGTTTCCCTGCCGAAGCAGACCAGGATGCATGCCCCCTGGGTTTCAGTCATATCCCTCCGAATTACTCACATTCATCGAGAGGACGGACTGGAAATTGAGACATTTCTTGCGTGAAAAGACCATTCAGGGATGGTATATGACTATTTGCTATGCGTGATCCGGGAAATGAAAGTTGGTCTACGAGCTTGACCACTCTTCCTTCGTGCGGAAAACACATTACTCTAAAGAGTGAGGAGACAATCGCTACCATGCAATAAATATAGTCTCGTCCAAGGAGTAGATTGTAATCCAGGGGTCCTTGAACTACCATTACGTTCATGTGAACTGTTTTCCTTCTCAATGTTATGGGCACATCATGAAGGATCCCTAAAGGTTGACTGGTTCCTTTATCAAAGCCTGTCAGATTTCTCATCTCAGGCAAAAGCGATGGTGAACCAAGCGCTTTCCAAGTAGTTGAGGAAAGGATACTCACAGAAGCTCCCTCATCTATGATGGTACCAGCCATAACCATTCTATATATTTGAACGATAATTCAGAATGGTAGGCTTGCTGGTAAACGGGGTCTGCCTAGTTGATTCTAGTCGAAGGAGACAACTAGGTTGCTTGGAGGTGGGACCGAATAGACAGCCAGGTACGGTTCTGACGAACTTCCTTCCTGCGGTAAAGGAACGAGTAAATTTCCCCCTTGTTCGTCGGAGTTTGTGTCTATGAAGAGAATTTGGACGGTGTCATCCTTGTTCTCTTCAGTGACTGTATCATCTGAAGATGAAACCTCTGAAGGCAAGACCGGGTCAACTGCCGCCTTGACCTTTTGACTTTCGTCTGGTATGGATCCAGATGTTTTATCTTCAATGATAGGTGCTTCAGCCGACCACCTAAGCGGGCTAGCCGGATTTTCAACTAGTGACGGACTCGACAAGAGTTTTTTATATCCAGGAGGTAGTCGTAACGGTGAAACCGGACGATCATCCAAAACTCTTTTAGCTTCGTCTAAGAAGGGACAACAGTGGACGGCATGATCGCCTTTGCACAGTTTACAAGGAAACCTACATTTCCCTTTTTGTCCTGGGGCTTCACTTTCACTAGTTGACGGTGTGCTTTCAACATGATCATCAGAGGTTGACAACACCGGGTTGTGCAAACGAGGAGACCAGTCCCTTAATATTCGAGGGATGCAAGGACAATCTCTGTGAAAGTGGTCTCCTTTGCAAATGACACATGGAGATTTAGACCTGGTTGGTGCAGTGTGTGGATTTTTGTTAGACGACACTCGTTTTCCCCCATTCGCCTTTGGCTCCTTCTTCTTCTTCTCTTTCTTCTTCTTTTCCTTCTTCTCCTTAGGAACTTGACTTTTGGCTTTACCAGCCCCATCAAGCGAAGAGGAAGGAGGTGAGGAAGAATTAGAGGAAGTAGAAGGTTGGTGGGCAACTCTGGACTCGTCTAATTGCTGATTCGATTGTTCAGGAATAGTGGTGTTCTGAACGACAGAGGTTGAGAAGAGCCATACAGGCAAACCAATTGTCCGTCCTGGAAGCGACAATGTGGCCATATGGGGCGCACCAACCTCTCCCCAAGAGGAGAAGGGACTAGGATTTCCTCCAAGGGGAATTCCTTGGTTGGTAGAATCCATTTTCTCAACCCAAGATCAACGTAGGAAAGGGTAATGAATATTCCGTTTAAAATAAATTTTTATACGCTTTGACACAACTTGTTTTTTCAGTTTTTAAGAGTCGAGAAAAAACAAAAGATGACTCTAGTCTCCTTCGATTTTTAATGAGCTTGAAGTGACAAGTGCTCAGATGGACCTTTTCCGTTAAGGAGTCTGAAAAGGAACGAAAGGGACTGCTCTGGAGATCTAGGTAGAGGGAGTACTAAACCAATCGCAAAACTGCAGAATGCATTTTATGGTACGGCAATCAATCTTCCCGAATGTTGTGTTCAGTGTATTGCGATCGATAGGGCGGCATGGCTTCTTATGGATAAAGGATTTAGGCCTATAGGGGTCTCCCAAAATATACTCAACGGTACGTGGGAGCACAAGTCCGTACTGGCACTTATCGTCTCAAAGTGGAGGAATCACCCAACCATCAATGAGGACAACAGTTACCAGGCTTTACGACGCTGGAATACGTCTCTAGCCTAGACCTCTAAATGTTGTGCGTTAAGTTCCAAAGCGTTGTTAGATTCATTGAATTTATTTTAAGTTGATCTTGCTTATGAAGTTTGCCTTTTGGGTTCACCACGAGAAGTAGATGTAATTCCTAAAATGCAATCTAAAGATGATAAACAAACTTTTATCTCTTTTGTGCAATGAAAATCCTAGCTACTAGAGGAAAAGAAAGACACAATCTTTTCACAAAGAGCAAAGAGCACGATGTAAATGCACTTTCCTAAATCAAGCCAAACAGGCTGTCAATATGCAAATGCACATGCATGTATTTGTTTTCGACTTTCTTAGTATTGATGCTAAAAACAAAGTTGATGTAAAAATCTGAATTTTTTCAAGCGACAAATACAAACAAACTTCTTTTAGAAATCAAAAGATAGAGACAATTACGACACCTTGCGATTTTGAAATGAACACTTGTACTTGACACTGGAAAATCACAAATTCAGACCAAAGCAATAGTAACAGTATAATCGACCACCAACAGCAATCAAACTTTCTCCTATGATCGAAATCGACACTTGCGACAGATCCAAATCAAAGGACGACAGTACGACTATTCTACTTTTGCAATGGAAAATTCAGAGATAGAACTGGAGAAAATGAATCACAAGAACCACAGCTGCACAGGGCTAATCTGATCAGTGCACCTGTAACACAGAGAAACTGCACTGCAGCGCAGGTTGCCCTTTCAGGAAGTGCGCTGAAATTCAGGATCTCTTAACAGTACCTACGCTGGGCCAGAAACGAGAATCTGTCCGGGTTCTGGGTCACAGTTTGCAGTTCAGTCTTTGGTTTTCGGCCGAGTAAAAGCAATCAGTAATGCACAATCAGGGGTAGATCTAAGGAGGGTCTAAGAGCTATCACAAGGGCAATCAGATAGTTTGTGAATCATCTTTTCAAATCATAAACAGATCCAGTGAATGGACTGAAGCAGCAGATGTCTACTTTGCATTTGTTATGGCAAATGCAGTTCGAATGCTACTTATAAGTTTATGAAACAAACAACAAAGAATGATACACAAACAAATTAATTAGACCTCCCCAGCGGAGTCGCCATTTTGTTACTGGGAAAAGTGTCTATTTAGAACTGCTCTATCCCACTAAGGTGTGACAGCTGCCTTAGAAACAAACAGAGAAAAACTACTTTTGTATTTCCTTTATGAACTATAGATAGAGAGGAATAGAAAGAACCGACCTGTGTCTTGCGCTAATCCTTTGATCCAATCCCTCTCTTCTTTGACAGCCTCCAACTACCTACTCCCTTACTTGCCCAGCTTCACCAAGTACCTGTAAGATCACAGAAGAGGAACACTATACAAAGACATGGATCTATATTCATAAACAACTTAGGATCAGATTTAAGTTAACCATACAAATGTAACAAGCATCAATGATACAAAAGCATGGAGGAAAAACTCAAATAATTTTTATTGATAAACAAGAATAGATCCAAGAGGAGTTACAACCGATGGTTCCTGACCCGGCATCAACCTCCCAGCAAAGAAGCCCCTCTTCACCTCCAACAAAGCATAGATCACCCAATACTCTGATGTTTGTCTCAAAACCAACAGCAATTCCTTACAATATGCAAAATTCCAGCCCCTGGATCTCTGGGATGAGGGATCCATATATAGATATGTGTAAGGAGGATGAGTCAGCTTGTGATTTGATTAGTGTCTTCTCTCTGTCAGTTCTTGCTTCCACTTGGAGACTGAAGGCCTCTTACTCATCCTTGGTCGAATTCAGTGAGGCAAGTGTCATAGGAGAAGATTCTGGAAGCTTCCATTGTCTCTCCACCTCGCGGAATGACACTGCCATTTGTCATTTCTCGCCCAACGCACCCTCATAGTGCATTTAGGTGTGTTGCAACGCACCTAGCCAGTGTATTTAGGTGCAATGCAACGCACCTAGCCAGTGGAGCAGCTGAAATGATCCTGTTTTGACTTATTCTGAGCAGTTTCTGGTGGAGAACTTCTGGGAGAAGCTGTAATTTGTTGACCTTGTTCCTTTAGGGGTTAGAACAACACTTTTAGGGACTTAGGAGCCCTTGGTTTATGGACATTTCATGCTTGGAGTTGTAAGGCACAAAAATGTCTATAACACTGAGAACCGATATCTTGAGCACATTATCATTGCAGCTAGACGTGTTACAGGTGAAGCAAAAGTAGATGGAAGCATAGAAGGTTATGTCTATTTTCTATTAGAAAAAATATATATTACAAAGAAATGGAACACATAAAATATATTGCAGAAATATAAACACATAAAACACATAAAACAAGAGAGACACAGATATACGTGGTTCACCTAATTTGGGATATGTCCACGGAGAAACAGTCAGTCCTTCCTTTTATATTATCCAGCAAAATGAAGAGATACAACCTAGAACAGATCCGTTGTAATTCCCTCTTCACTCTCACACAATCTCCTCTCTCTTTCTCACTCAGAATACAGATCTACATAGACACAATACAATTCCCTCATATATAGCAAGGGGTATCCTTCTAGGAAAAAAACCCTAAATTAAACATAACTTCTACCGTCGGATCTCCGCCTAAAGAACGACCCAGATTGACTATGAAATTACAACATTTTACAAGGCAATTTTACATCTATTTTTCGCAGCCACACCCCCTAGACCCCCCTTGCAGCGTACATTTTATGAGCAGCAATGCCGCCACATTAAGAATTGGGGTCCAATGTGGTGATACCTCTAAATAAAGAAGATAATCAGGCTCCACACCCAAAAATCTCCCACTTAGAGACTGATTATAGCAACTCCACTGCTACTTCATTTGCTGGAAAATGACTCCACTTCGGACCTGGTTGTTTCTCATATTATTCATCATAATTGAAGACCAATTGAAACTGAGAAGAATCTCAGTTTCTCCCTGGTTACAACTTTTGTTAACATATCTACAGGATTCTAGCTAGTGTGTATCTTTTCCAGCTTCAACTGTCCATCTTCCAATGCTGACCGTATGAAATTGTACTTGAGTTGTATATGTTTAGTCTTGGAATGAAATACAGAGTTCTTTGCAAGATGTATGGCACTCTGGCTATCACTATATAACCTTCCCAACTTCTGCTTCTTACCCAATTCATCCAGAAACCTTTGTAACCAAATCATTTCTTTGCTAGCCTCTGTAGCAACAACATACTCTTCTTCTGTTGTTGAGAGTGCAACAACACTTTGTAGTTTTGAGACCCAACTGACAGTTGTTCCACCTACATTAAACACACACCCTGTGGTTCTCCTCTTGTTATCTCTCTCACCTGCCATATCTGCATCAACATATCCCTGTAGAGCAATGTTTGAACCACCAATGCATAATGCTTGATTTGTGGTACCTCTAAAATACCTGAGAATCCACTTCATTGCCATCCAATGTTCCTTTCCTAGATTGTTCATGTACTTGCTTACAACTCCCATTGCATGTGCAATATTAGGCCTTGTGCAGACCATTGCATACATTAAGCTTCCAACTGTTGATGCATATGGAACTTTAGACATATAATCCATTTCTTCCTGAGTCTTGGGACACATTTCCTTACTTAGTTTGAAATGGCTAGCCAAAGGTATACTAACTGGTTTTGCATTCTGCATATTAAACCTTTTCAACACCTTTTGTATGTACTCACTCTGAGACAATGTTAATTTGTGATTCTTCCTGTCTCTAGTTATTCTCATACCAAGGATTTGTTTTGCAGCACCCAAATCCTTCATTGCAAATGAGTTTGCAAAATTTCTTTTGAGAAAATTTATTTCCTGCATGTTAGAACATGCAACAAGCATGTCATCTACATACAATAACAATATAATATAGCTGCCATCATTTTTCCTTTTGAGATAAACACGATGATCAGAGTGACATCTAGTATAACCTTGTTCAGACATAAACCTGTGAAATTTTAGATACCACTACCTTGGAGCCTGGTTTAAGCCATACAAGCTCTTCTTCAACCTGCAAACTAGTTTCTCCTTCCCTTTTACCTCATATCCTTGTGGTTGTTGCATATATATCTCTTCCTCCAAATCCCCATGGAGAAAGGTTGTCTTTACATGTAACTGATCAAGATGCAAATCTTTAGCTGCTACTAGACTTAAATAGTTCTGATTGAAATCATTTTAACAATAGCAGAAAATATCTCATCAAAGTCTATACCCTTTTTTGTGTAGGACCCTTCACCACAAGTCTAGCTTTATACTTTTTTCTACCTGCATCTTCTTCCTTCAACCTATAAACCTATTTATTCTGCAATGTTGTTTTACCTGCAGGAAACCTGACTAAGTCCCAAGTCTTGTTATGTGCTAAGGAGTCCATCTCTTCTTTCATGCCTTGCTCCCACTTCTTCCTAGTTTCTACCTGCACTGCTTCTTCATAACATTCTGGTTCACCAGAATTAGTCAACAATACATAATATAATGAAGGAGATTATCGTTCAGGGGGTCTACTTATCTTTGTAGATCTTCTAACACAACTTTCAAGTGTTTGAGGTGCTTGTTGTTGTTGTGGTTGTTGTTGTTGTTCTGGCTGTTGATCATTATGATTTTCAAGCACCATCACTTTTTCTACGATCTCATCAAGCACTGTGTATTCTCTGTTTAATTTTTCCTGTTTCTTTTCCTGCCGCTGACCCTTACACAAAACCTTTTACTTGAATATGATATCTCTACTTCTAATGCTTTTGTGTTTTTCATAATCATAAAAGTGATAACCAAAATCATTAACACCATATCCAATAAAGGTACATTTCTTTGATTTTGCCTCAATCTTTGTTCTATTTTCTTTATTAATGTGGACAAAGGCTTCACAACCAAAAGTCTTTAAAAATGAGGAGTTTACCTTTTTACCTGTCCATGCCTCCTCTATAATACCACCATCCAAGGAACTTGAAGGCCCTCTGTTTATTATATAAACAGTAGTATCTACAGCATCTTCTCAAAATTGTAAAGGAAATTCTACATGCAATCTCATGCACCTTGCACGCTCCATGATTGTCTTATTCATCCTTTCTGACACACCACTTTCTTGTGGTGTTCCTGGAACTGTCTTCTCTCTACGAATTCCATTCTCTGAACAGTACCTATCAAACTCTTTGCTACAATATTCAACTCCATTGTCTAATCTAAGACACCTCAACCTTTTTCCTATCTCATTTTCGACCAAAGAATTCCATTTCTTAAAAGTATCAAATACATCAAATTTATTTCGAATACAATAAATCCAGGTTTTTCTGGTTGCATCACCAATAAAAGTAACATAATAACAAGAGCTGCCGAGAGATGATACCTGAGCAGGTCCCCATACATTTGTATGCACAAGCTCTAATTTTTCTCTCTTCTTTTCTTTCCCAACTCTGAGGAATCTGACTCTCTTATGTTTTCCATAAACACAATTCTCACAGAATTTTAAATCAACATGCTTCAAACCTAGCAACAAATTTCTGAAGTGAAGAATCTGCATCCCTTTCTCACTCATGTGCCCGAGCCTATGATGCCACAATGTCGTATCTTCTCTTGTAGAGGTTAAATCATTAATATAATTAGAAATACCATTGCATAAATACAATGTACCAACATTTTCTCCTTTTTCTATTACCAGGGCTCATAGTGACCTTCCAGGTTTTATCTGTAAAAGTAGTTACACAACCTTCACCACCCAGCTACCCTGTTGAAATCAGATTTTTCTTCAGATTTGTAACATGCCTTACCTCCTTCAATAGCCATTGATTTACATTCTATTGTTTTATGAAAACTGTACCCATTCCAATGATTTTACAAGGTTTATCATCACCCAGTCGAACCTGTCCAAAATCTCATTGAACATAATAATGAAAATGTTTCCTACCAGGTGTGGCATGGAATGAGGCCCCTGAATCTACCACCCAAGCATCAATAATATTTTCTAATGAAAGAATTAAAGCGTCTTGCAACACATCACCTATCACATTCGCTTCATTATTGTTTTCTTGTTGCATGTCTCCTTCTTCTCCCTTTCGAGACTTGCAGTCTTTCTTCAGGTGTCCTTTCTTCCCGCCTTTCCAACACACTATCCCCGATTTTGACTTGGATCTACCTTTCCTTGAATTACTGCAATATCCTGGGCTCTTTCCTCTTTCCATTTTTCTTCCCCTAGTGTCTACAGTCAAAACATTAACTGATGTCTCACCGGAGCTTTTCTGTTGCATTTCCTCACTAAGGATTTCACCAACAACATCATCAAACTTTAAAGTACTAGATCTAGAGACAGAGTTACTAATGGCCATAACTAAACCATTCCAAATTTCTGGCAATGAGCACAGAAATAACAAAGCCCTAACTTCATCATCAAAAGTTACCCCTACAGAACTTAACTGACTGGTAACTGTATTAAATTCATTTAAATGATCAGCAACAGATCCACCTTCTGACATCTTCATATTAAATAAATGCTTCATAAGAAATACCTTATTTGAGGTTGAGGGTTTTTCATATAGTTTGGCCAATGCCGACATTAAACCTTCCATTGTCATTTCCTTTGAAATATTAAAGGCTACCGATGCCGCTAGACACAGTTGTATTGTTCCAAGTGCCTTTCTGTCGAGAATATCCCATTATGTGTTTGTCATACTTGTCGGCTTCTTTGTCTTTCCGCTCAATGGTAGGTATAGATCTTTCTGATACAAATAGTTTTCCATCTGCCTCTTCACAACTGGTAGGTTTGGCCATTAAATTTTTCGACCATAAACCTACCATCTTCCACCATTGCTCTCGCTCGAACCAGGAACCCTTCTCTCCTACAATTTTATCAGCTAAATAGACCTTTGGCTCTGATACCAGTTGTTAGAAAAATTATATATTACAAAGCAATGGAACACATAAAATATATTGCATAAATATAAACACATAAAACACATAAAACAAGAGAGACACATATATACGTGATTCACCCAATTTGGGCTATGTCCACGGAGAAACAACCAGTCCTTCCTTTTTTATTATCTAGCAAAATAAAGAGGTACAACCTACAGCAAATCTGTTGTAATTCCTACTTCACTCTCACATAATCTCCTCTCTCTTTCTCGCTCAGAATATAGATCTACATAGACGCAATACAATTCCCTCATATATAGCGAGGGGTTGCCTTCTAGGTAAAAAAACCCCTAAATTAAACATAACTTCTACCGTCAGATCTCCGCCTAATGAACGATCCATATTGACTACGAAATTACAAAATTTTATAGGGCAATTTTACATATATTTTTAGCAGCCCCCCCCCCCCTAGACCCCCCTTACAACGTACATTTTACGGGTAGCGTTTCCGCCAGATTACGAATTGGGGTCCGATGTGGTGATACCTATAAATAAAGAAGATAATTAGACTCCACATCCAACATTTTCTGCCCTCAATGCAGGAAGAAGCATCTGTTGAAGGAATGTCCATTAAATTCTGTGGAGACTTATGCGATATGTGAACAAAGTCATTCCACTAGCACTTGTCTGCCTCTTCCTGGATTGAATGCAATCTTCCAGGGAACGAATGAAGAAGAAGATCAGCTTTATTTTATGGGATCAAGGAAACCATGGAAACCACGGCCATCGAACATGAATCAAGGTATGCCTCAAGACTCGTCTCATTATTTTAATAATATGAATTTTGGTCAGCAGTCTATACCTTTTTCACCTTCTTGGCCGCATTCTTACCAATATCCAATGCCCTATTATCCTCTATCTAGTCCAAATTCTTCATGGTCCCATATTTGGCATCAACCTCCTCCTCCTCCTTCAGGACAATTCTCCCAACCTATGCCACAATAGCAACTATAGTTGCCTGCTAATGCGCCCACTAGTAATCCTCCTCTTCATCCTCAACTTCCTGTCCAACCCAATCCAAATCCAAATAACAGAGGGGATCAACAAGTTGAGACACTCAACCTCCCTGCATATAGTATTTCCACTATGGAATGTAATGAATTAAATCTTTGATATGGTTGGGTGGTCAATACTCAAACTTCACCTATAATTGTTGAGCATATTGATGATGACATCTCAGAAGAACAAAGAACGATAGGGGATGAGCCAGCACAGATCCCTATAAAGCAACAAACCCCTTCACAAACTATTCCAGAAAGATATCAGACTGCTCCACCTTATCTGGAAAGATTATCTTTGAGCAAACAAAGTCCTCATCCTGAATTTGAATTTTTAGGGGCATTGCAGAATTTATTCGTTAAAATTCTGTTACTTCATGCTATGAAGTATGTACTGATTTATGCTAAGATAGTTAAAGGATACTATTATAAGAAACCTGGCAGAAAACCAAAGGAGCCACTTACTATTCATGTTATGGGTAAATTATCATATATAATGTTGGGGAAATTCATACCTGTCAAATACAAGGATCTTGGGAATCTAATTCTGACAGTGTAGATTAATGGGGTGGATATCCCAAATGTACTGGTAGATTTGGGGGCAACTATTAATGTTATAACCTCTACAACCATGATTAACTTGGGTCTGCGAAACCTTAAACCAACTCCCACCATCCTAGAATTGGCAAGTTGGTCTACTATTAGACTGGTAGGGAAGCTGGAAGATATCACTATTTCAATAGACTCATGGTAGTACCCCATTGACCTTTTGGTTTTACATACCCAAACCCCATCCGGTGGGCATCCTTTGATTTTAGTAAGATGTACCAAAGAGACTGAATTTGAGAATGAAGAAGTTAGACCCATCCTTACCATCAGTGAGGCTCTCTATTTTAAACATGAAACAGAAGATGATGTCATTAGCACCTTTCTCAGCAATCCTGACTCTATTTCTGATTCAACCCGTCAGCTGTTAGAAACTATCATGAGCTGCAATGTTCAAGAAGATATTGAAATAGAAATAGAAGTAGAAAACATTCCTAAAATTGTACCTCGTAATAAGGTTCCTGTAGAGGTAGAACCAGAGAAAACATTGAATATTAATCCTGAACTTTCACACTCCCAATCCAAACAATCGTTGAATGTCCTTCAGGAGCATAAAGAAGCCTTTTATTGGGAGTATACCAATATGAAAGGCATCCCTGTTGATTTATGTACTCATCATATATGCATTAAATAGGAATGTCGGCCTATTATGAAGCCACAAAGAAGAATGGCTGCAGCCTTAAAAAACATTGTCAAAGATGAATTGCATAAGCTATTTGATCCGGGTCCGGATGTGACAAAGGACCCTTCCAAGACCTTTTGCTTTCGTGATGTGTTAAATTGCATTTTTAAAAGAACATAAATGAATACATGTGCATGTTGTAAAGAAGAGGAACATGACATTCATCAACACATGAAAACATAAGCTGTTGATAACAGAGTTCGTCCAGGAGGGACTACGTCTCTAGGCCCCGATGTCAATATGGTGTAGGCCGCTGCATTAAGTTTTGTCAATAGTGATGATGTACATAAGAGATGATGTCACTATCATACCAGGAAAATGCCCTCACGTAGGAGTGGCTCCAAGAGATGTTCCACTACAGGAACTCTTAGTCAAAAGACTCCTATCAGTATGACACAAACTCATGCATGATGATAATGAGCATCCCGCAGACATGGCATAAAAGGGATCTTAATGCAAACATACATGGTGATAACATGAATATCCCATAAACATACAAGAAAGGGATCCTGAATAAAACATGACGACTCATGACACAAGTAAGAAAACAAGTACGTCACACAGATGATTCTGCATCACATCAAGCAGGAATCATGAAAACGAGTAAGAAACAGGATCCCACATCAAACATCAAACAGGGATCTGTGCAGCACAATGCATAGCAAAAAGAAGTACATGAACACACTACATATACCTCAAATCCTGGGGCCATCTGAAGAAGTGGATGTCAAACTGCTGAAGTTGGTCATACCATCACCCTCGTTGCGTCGAATCTCATGGAATGATTGCTCGCACGCTGAATGCTAACACCTGCACTCCATTTAGAAAAATGGCCAAAAGATGAAATGAGAAAGTGGAAAATCTGAACACACCATCAGATTTGTGGCATTGAATAGTGCAAAATCAACTGTCAAATTTCTGAATTCTGAGAAAGTGAGAATCTGGGGCTTAAGGAATCTTTTAGATTCCCCCTAGACTCCTCAAAGATTCCCTCCTATGGGTACTCTACAAATCTACTGCTAAGATCAGGAAACTGACTGCGCCATCAGGTTCGTGTTGCCGAGAGGTGCTGAAAACATATAAAATTTGTCAAAATCTGACAAAGTGAAAATTCAACCCTCCTGCAAACAATTGCCTCAAACTGCGTGCACTGCCTCCTCTGCCTAGGCGCACTGATAAACTGCGTTTAGATAATAAATTTACTGGTGCACTTCCCAAAGGATTCAGTTGGCATGTTGGTTAAAAATGAGTGGTTGAGGAGGGGTCAGGGGATCAAATCTCGCCATAGTTGTTTTTTTGGGTGGTGGGTCCACCGGTCCAGTGGCCTGCTCCCCCTATTCCCGTGGCCATTTTCCAATGTTCCATGGGAGGGGCCGGGGGTAGTGGCCCGCCCCTCCACATATATATATATCTATATATATATATATATATATATATATATATATATATATATATATATATATATATATATATATATATATATATATATGTATATGTATATATCTGTATATATGTATATATATGTGTATATATATGTGTATATATATATGTATATGTATATATATATATATATATATATATATGTATATATCTATACATATATATATATATATACATATATATATTTTGGGGTGGCGAGGTTAATTTATATATATATATATATATATATATATATATATATATATATATATATATATATATATATATATATATATATATATATATATATATATATGTTGTAGTTTTGGGGTGGCGGGGTTGGTGGCCCACCACCCTTTTTTTATAATTTTTTTTGTTACATAAAACAATATGGTCGTTTTGTAAAAAATTTTGATTTTAAGCCGAAGGAGTCATTTTAACGAGGCAACAATTTTTCCCGGAATCTGGCGAGAGTTGGCCAGATTCCGTCCGCCGGAAAAAATCCAATATGTGTCTCCATTAAGCCTGCCTAGTCAGCAAAATTCAACCGAAACTTTGACTGCCTCTATCTTCCTCATCCGGAGTTGGATTGACGAACTGTTCACACCACCGCGATCACAACGCCGAAATCTTTATCATGAACTTGGTTCAAGAATAATCCAAGCGCTTTGTGTTTTGACCTTTCATAAGTCCTCTTTGTCCTGTGTATGTCTCTAGAGCCACCTGGATCAATCCTCCCCGTTGAGGAGCTTTTGGTCCTCCAAAAGTATGAAAAACAATCTGCAACCTTTTTGTACCTTGTTTGCATCACAAGTGTCCTGAAAGGTCTCACTTCCATCCCCTTCACCTTTGTTCTTCGGAGCCTTAAGCGATGAGCCGACACTTGCAACCTCTGCAACCTATAGTACATTGTTTTACAAATTTCATGCTTGACTTACATGACCAACTAATGACCCAAGCGTCCCACACTTACCACAAGTTTATAACACATAATCAGTAGTCAAGTTTACATCAAGATGGACACAATACCCCAGCTACGAAACAAGGCCAACATATCATTGTTGCTTCAACAAGTGATGGGAAACACTTCATCACTGCAACACATGATTTACAAATATCAGCCCAAACACTATTTGCTTTGACAAGTGATGGGAACACGACATCACTTTCATAGTTTATCATGCAACACAGAATAAGACCAGACATCATTGTTGCTAAACAAGCGATGGAAAACACATCATCACTTTTACATCTTAAAATGCAACAAATGATTTACAAAAGCACGATCGTGACAAGCTAACATATCAAGAAACCATTTTTCACTTATCAATGTGAATGGGTCGCCTCCTTGTGAGGCATTCGATGGTCGAACAACTATTTCACCTAGTTCACTTATCGACACTTTGTCTTTAAGGCGCTACTCTGGATGGAGCCTCCAACAAGTGGCTCTTTGACAACCATTTCTGTTGCAATGACTGCAATAGGTCTTCTTCCTCTAGATATATTTAACATGTTTCTTTACATGTTGTTGAGAGGGTGTTTCACGTCTCATCCTTTTGTGTCCTGCCATTCTTCTCCAACACTTATAAAATGTATGGTTATGTAATCCACAAAAGGTACATGTTTTTAGATGCCATGTTTTACATTCATCATTAACAACATGATCATAATCGAAATGAACATTCGAATGTCGAAAGTGTTTATACCTTTCCTTGTTGTCTTTGGTGTAAGTATGGTGATGAGATATTGTCTCAGCTCTTTCCTTGCCATGGGCACTACCATGGGATGATGGGGATGTGTTTCCATCATTTTCTTTCCTCGATGATTTCGACAGTGTCTCAGACGAATCTGACACCTTCGAGCATTCTCCTTTAGTGTATCTTGAGCCTACAAATTGAGGTCTCTGCATAACCTCCAAAGGTTGAGTTATGCCTTGGTTATTAACACCAAGTTCTTTTTCCTCCTCATGCCTCGTCCTTGTAAGGAGCCTCATGTTTGTCCCTGTAATTGGGATCTCCACATCTCCAACAGAAATCATACTATGTGAAGACGAAACTGAAAGGAAATCAACATCTTTTACCTCCTTTGTCGATTTGGAAAGAACTGATGAGGGTTGTTCATCATCTGTTGTTGGTGGTTTGCTTGTTGTCTCAGCGCATTCCCCAACTTCCTTTCTGACATACCCAAGTCTTGTTCGACACGGTAATTCCTCTACTTTGATGGGGTTGACAATGCCTTTGCCATTAACGCCCAAGCCTTTTCCTTCATACCCCATTTTCTTCAACAATTTGGAGCCAATTCCTGTGGTATGATTTTCAAAAATAGCGAAATCATCATCAGGACACATACATGAATTCAGAGAATTACATTTTACCTCACATGGGTCACGTTGCAGCTTTTC
This sequence comes from Pinus tabuliformis, assembly GCA_031772625.1. Taxonomy (NCBI): domain Eukaryota; kingdom Viridiplantae; phylum Streptophyta; class Pinopsida; order Pinales; family Pinaceae; genus Pinus; species Pinus tabuliformis. The sequence continues at coordinate 44,421,266 of CM062812.1, forward strand.
CAAGGCCTCGTCCTTTGCTTGTAGTTGTCATAGCAAACTTTGTTTTTCCTCTTTATCTTCATGTAGAAGCATTTTCAATTCAACGTTCTTTGTCTGAAGGTTTTGGTTGTTGTGCTTCAATTCTTCCAGGGCCTCTTCCGTGGCTTGCAACTGAAATTGTAATCGCTCCTTTTCCTCTATCTCTTTCTGTAGAGTTTCATACATTATTTCCACCCTTTTGGAAATTTTGAGCATGGTCTCATCATTGCTTTTTCATCCTTTGTCACCGCACGTTCCATTGTTCATGCTTGCAATTCACATCCACATAAAGACCGCTCTAATACCACTTGATACAGGTCCGGGTGTGACAAAGGACCCTTCCAAGACCTTTTACTTTCGTGATGTGTTAAATTGTATTTTTAAAAGAACATAAATGAATACATGTGCATGCTGTAAAGAAGAGGAACATGACATTCATCAACACATGAAAACATAATTTGTTGATAACAGAGTTCGTCCGGGAGGGACTACATCTCTTGGCCCCGGTGTCAAGATGGTGTAGGTCGCTACATTAAGTGTTGTCAATAGTGATGATGTACATAAGAGATGATGTTGCTATCATACAAGGAAAATGCCCTCACATAAGAGTGGCTCCAAGAGATGTTCCACTACAGGAACTCTTATTTAAAATACTCCTATCAATATGACACAAACTCATGCATGATGATAATGAGCATCCCGCCGACATGGCATAAAAGGGATCTGAATGCAAACATACATGGCAGCAACATGAGTATCCCATCAACATACAAGAAAGGGATCTCGAATAAAACATGACAAATCATGACACATGTAAGAAAACAAATACATCACACCAATGATTCTGCATCACATCAAGCAGGAATCATTAAAACGAGTAAGAAACAGGATCCCACATCAAACATCAAACAGGGATCTATGCAGCACAATGCATCGCAAAAAGAAGTACATGAACACACTGTGTATACCTCACATCCTAGGGCCATCTCAAGAAGCGTATGTCAAACTGTTGAAATTGGCCGTACGATCACCGTTGCTGCGTCGAATCTCATGGAGTGATTGCTCGCATGCTGAATGCTAACACCTGCACCCCACTTAGAAAAGTGGCCGAAAGATTAAATGAGAAAATGGAAAATATGAATGCACCATCAAATTTGTGGCGTCGAATAGTGCAAAATCGACTATCAAATTTCTAAATTCTGAGAAAGTGAGAATCTAGGGCTTAAGGAATCTTTTAGATTCCCCCTAGATTCCTCAAAGATTCCCTCCTCCGAGTCCTCTGCAAAACTGTTGCTTAGATCAGGAAACTAACTATGCCATTAGGTTCTTGTCACCGAGAGGTGCTGAAATCATATAAAATTTGTCAAAATCTAACAAAGTGAAAATTCGGCCCTCCTGCAAAAATCTGCCTCGAACTACATGCACTGCCTCCTTTGCCTAGGCGCACTGATAAACTGCGTTTAAATAATAAATTTGCTAGAAAAATTCCCAAAGGATTTGGTTGGCATGTTGGTTAAAAATAAGGAGTGGTTGAGGAGGGGTCAGGGGATCAAATCCCGCCACTCCCGTTTTAACATACAATACTTGTTTTTTTTTTGTGGCAGGTCCATCGGTCCGGTGGCCTGCTCCCCCTATTCCCATGTCCATTTTCCAATGTTCCATGGGAGGGGCCGGGGGTAAATTATGATTTTAAGCTGAAGGAGTCATTTTAACTAGGCAACAATTTTTCCCGGAATCTGGCTAGAGTTGGCCAGATTCCGTCTGCCAGAAAAAATCCAATCTGTGTCTCCATTAAGCATGCCCAGTCAGCAAAAGTCAACCAAAACTTTGACTGCCTCTATCTTCCTCATCCGGACTCAGATTGACGAACCGTTCACACCACCGCGATCATGAAGATGAGATATTTAACATGAAATTGGTTCAAGCATAATCCAAAAACTTTGATTTTTGACCTTTCATAAGTCCTCTTTGTCGTGTGTATGTCTCTGGAGCCACCTGGATCACTATTAGATGTGGGTTTTATTTATCCGATATCGGACAGTCAATGGGTTTCCCCACTAGTCACTGTTCCTAAGAAGAATGGTAAATGGCGGATCTACGTTGATTACAGGGAACTAAACAAATCAACTCAAAAAGACCATTTTCCCTTACCCTTTATTGACCAAGTCCTTGATACATTAGCCGGGAAGGATTTTTTCTCCTTTCTGGATGGATTTAGCGGATACAATAAAATACAAATAACTCTTGAGGATCAGGACAAAACTACCTTCACATGCCCTTGGGGAACCTTTGCCTACCGAGTCCTTCCATTTGGCCTTTGTAATGCACATGCTACCTTTCAAAGGGCAATATTAGGAATTTTCTCTAATCTAGTTAATGATAGTGTTGAGATTTACATGGACAACTTTACCCCATATGGGGATTCCTTTACAGAAGCTTTGAAAAACTTAGAGAAAGTACTTGAAAGATGCAAGAAAACACATGTTTCTCTTAGTACAGTCAAATGTCATATGATGATGAAAGAAGGAATAATGTTGGGACACTTGCTTTCAGCGACAAGAATGCGGTTTGATCCTACGAAGGTGGAGGTAATATTAAAATTTCCTACGCCTAAGACACCAACACGGGTGCGTAGATTTATTGATTATGCTGGCTATTATAGGCATTTCATAGATTTTTTTTCTAAAATAGCATTCCCACTTTTTCAATTTCTACCTAAGGATGCAAAATTTGTGTGGACAGATGAATGTGAAGCAGCTTTTGTAGAAATCAAAGAACTAGTCTACAAGGCTCCGATATTATGCGGTCCTGACTGGAAACTCTTGTTTCACATCTCTACTGATGCTTCTCAAACAACAGTAGGGGCAGTTTTGGGGCAACAGGAGGACAAGAAACCATACGCAATTTACTATGTCAACAAGAATTTGACCCCTGTTGAATTAAACTATACGGTAACTGAAAAGGAGTTCTTGGCTGTCATTTATGTTATTAATAAATTTCGGCATTATATCACAGGGTATCCTACTTTCGTGCACACTTATCATACAGCTATCAGGTATCTAATGAACAAACCAATAACCCCTGATCGTGTTACAAGATGGTTACTATTAATTCAAGAATTTGATATTACCATTGTAGATAAACCAGGGAAAGATAATGTAGTTGCATATTTCCTATCTAGGATGGATACTAGTGATGAAGGTACACCTGTAGAGGATAGTTTCCTTGATGAACATCTTTTTTCATTTCTACTCACACTCCATGGTATGCAAATATTGCTAACTATCTTGCTACAGGAAAGGTGCCTCAACACTTGCCTTATAGAGAACAGTGAAGGATTATCCATCATAGTGTTCATTATTCATGGATAGAGGGATATCTCTTTTACACCGGATCTGATCAGCAAATACGGCGCTGCATAAGTGGGGATGAAATCTATGGTGTCCTCAAAGTTGATCATGATGGTCCTTGTGGGGGGACATTTTGCAGATAAGCGGAATGGTCATAAGGTGTTACAAATGGGATACTTGGCCTTCTATTTTTCGTGATGCAAGGAAATATGTTAGAGGGTGAGATAATTCCAGTGGATGGATCAGCCTAATTGTGCAGATGAAATGTCATTACAACCCCAACTAGCTCTTGAACCCTTTGAAAAATGGGCTATCGATTTCGTTGGGCCATTTAATCCGCCTTCACTGCAAAAAGTTCACATTCTGGTTTGCATGGATTACGTGACAAAGTGGGCAGAGGCCAAGGCTATTGTGAAAGCAATAGAATAGGTTGTCTCAGACTTTTTATTTGAAGAAATTCTTGCACGGTATGGAGCTCCTAGAGAGATAGTTTCAGATGGAGGGGCACAATTTACATCACATTTGATAGTAGGACTTATGAAAAAGTATGGAATCAAGCATAGGGTAACATCTCCATATCACCCTCAGGCGAATGGTCAAGTCGAAAGCACAAACAAGGTATTAGAGAATATTCTTACAAAGATTGTAGCAAATCATCGTCAGAATTGGGACGAAATTCTTCCTGAGGCACTGTGGGCATATAGAACAACATGGCGAAACACAACAGGGTTTTCACCATATGAGCTTGTCTATGGGAAATCCCCTTTGTTTCCAGTGGAATTCAAAATTAAGATGCTCAGGACAACCCTTGAAGTAGGTTTAGATCTTTCAGAAGCCCAGAAACACCGACTAGAACAGTTGAATGAGTTGGATGAAATTCGTTTGGTAGTTGTCCAGAATACTGCTACAATCCAGCAACAACAAACTAAATGGAACGACAAATTCATTAAGAAAAAGGTGTTTCAAAGAGGAGATTGGGCATTACTCTATGATTCTTGGTTCAAGGATTTTAAGGGAAAACTCTGCTCCAGGTGGATGGGACCATATGAAGTTGACACAGTGTTTGATAATGGGACTGTTAGACTTATAACAATTGATGAGGCACATACTCCTTTGATCGTGAATGGAAATCGCCTCAGATTATATCACCGTCCAGCTTCAAGAGACTCCTTTATTAAATATCTCTCTGATAACTCTGGTTTTGAAGTTATTAGTGCAGGGAATTCCTCCTCTGCACCCCTGATCTAAAATATATATATATATATATATATATATATATATATATATATATATATATATATATATATATATATATAGATATATATAGATATATATAATAAAATGTTGTTACTACTCTATCAATCTTTTTCTTGCAGGTACCTCACTGGTGTTGTTACTCCTCCGGTGTTATTACTCTGATCATGGAAATTTTGTCTAAGTACTTCACTGGTGTTGTTACTCCTTCGGTGTTGTTACTCTGATGATGGCAATTTTGTCTAAGTACTTCACCGATGTTATTACTCCTCTGGTGTTGTTACTCTGATTGTGGCGATTTTGGCTAAGTACTTCACTGGTGTTGATACTCCTCCAGTGCTGTTACTCCATCGTGATTTCTTCTAAATATTCTGACATTATTACTCCATCGCAATTTCATCTAAATATTTCGATGTTGTTACTCCTCCAGTGTTTCTACTCCGTCACGATTTTGACTAAGTGTTCAAGTAGTGTTGTTACTCCTCGGGTGTTGTTACTCCCCCGATGCCATTACTCCTTGGGTGTCGTTACTCCCTCCGATGCTGTTACCCCTGCATTGTTGTTACTCCGTCAAGGTAAGTTGCCAGGTACATCCCCGATCGAATTTCTAGATTTGATTAATAATTCATGTGACATGACTTTATATGACCATGGACGATCATCCCTTAGTTGGGGGAGGTACTATAATAAATGAAAAATATGCCATAATGACTTGTTATTATTATTATTAAACCTTGTGCTAAGCGCATACACTCCACAATTTCCACCATACTTCGCACAGTTACCTATACGTATTGGGACTTGAAGTTAGTACTATGGTACTAATGAACGGTCCTTTCCAACGCTGCAAAGTAATTACCATTATTACCATTATCCATCATGATTTTCCATATTTCACTATTATCCTCTTGGTTTTCACTCTCACTACACCCCATCGCTATCACAACTCTCACTCGACGGTCTGCTGTTACTCCGAAGTGTTGTTATATATCCATTGCAGAATGGTGGGAAGGTTGTCAGACATGAACCAGAGAGCACAGAGAAGGTTTGACGCAATGTAGATGTTTGGCAAGTATTTTTGGATGCAGGGTGGCATGTTTATTTTGAGAGGCTACAAGGATTTGACAAAGCCATCACAATTGAATTTGCGTTAAACCTATAAGGAAATCATTCTAGAGTCCAGCGGGTTGCACCGAGGAGGTCAGAAATGGTTCTCTTGGAAGTCTCCTGTTCCAGAGTTTCTGGAATTGTTTTTGCAGGTTGGGGAGACAATGGTCCAGAAAGGAAGAGGGTATGATCGTAAATATTTGCCATATCCATGGGGTGAGGTGGAATATTTTGTTATGAGGTATGTTACCTGCGAAGGTCATTTCTCTACATTGTTTAAGTATCATTTCAAACTCCTTGCATGCCTTCGGTTTCGGCATGCGCAGGTTCATTCTTTAGACATGCCATACTTCCTATGGAGCAACCTTCACTTAATGGCGCAATCTATCCATCGGTCTCAACAACCATTAGCGGTTCTCACAAATCATGGGTTGGTTATATTATTGGTGGTGCATGCTCTATCTTGAACCTCTGTGGCTTGGCCACAATTCACCGAGCTAGCGGAGGAAGAACTTGCGGGTATGCTGCCTGCAAGGGAGGAGGAAGAAGACTTAGTAGCAGAAGAAGAGGCCACAGACGACGTTGTTCCAGTGTCGCCTATTGGCCCAATAGAGATAGATGCAATGGAGATAGAAGAGAGTGCAGTTGACGTTGCTCCACAAGAACCAGCGTCGACTGCCAATTTAAGAGGAGAATCACCACCCTTGGATGTAGTTACAGATGGTGTTGACACACAAGAACCAGCACCACTTGCTCAAATTAATGTGGCCGCAATTGACACCACTCCATAAGGGCCAGTGTCAGTTTCTGGGAAAAAGGATGATTTGGGAGAAGCACAGGCAGCATGAGAAAAAGGGAGCATAGAACAGTTGGTGAACATAGAAGAAGAGGAAGGAGGGCTTACGTCAATAGGCATTGAGAGAATGAAATTTGATGAAATTATTACTTTCTCTCCTTTTCTTGCATATTTTCCAAAACGGGCAAGGAAATCTCGTTCCTCCAGACACACGAAGAAAGAAGAAGCTTCTCCCCTGATCCTAAAATTTGTTGGGACAGCTAAGGGAACCATTATTACTCAAAAACTAGTGTCAATTGGTGAAAGAATTGAGCAAATTGAAGGGTTGGTGGTCGGCATTGTCATACAAGAACCAGTGCCGATTGAAGGACAAAGTGAGGAAGTTATGGCTAGTACTACTTCTACAAAGACCATTCCTGAGTAAACAGAAGAGGACATTGTTGATAAGACTAACTTGCAAGGGTTAGAAACCATTCCCGAGTAGATGGAAGAGGATGATGCTAATCAGACTAACCTGCAAGGGCTAGAGACCATTCTTGAGCATATGTAGGAGGATTTTGTTGATAAAACTAACCTGCAAGGGCTAGGAACCATTCCTGAACAGATGGAAGAGGACGGTCGGGAAACAGAGAAACTACAAGGAGAGGGTGTCAAAGACACTACCCCACAAGACCCTGCAGTGAATCCAAAGAAGAGGGAAGACGTAGAGGTCCTGAGACCTGAAGAAGGAGGTGGCGAGGTTGTTCCCCGAGTCAAGGAACAAACGAAAGAAATAAGACTAAAACAAGAACCAGTTGACGACTTTGTAAATGACAACCCGCCAGGCCCTGGGCCAACTGTGAAGCCTGTGGAAGAATTTGTTGTAAAACAAGAGTTCATCGAGCAATGTGCGAAAAGGAGACCCCCTCTTAAGGAAAGATATCAGTCACAATTCAGAGAAAATATGCAGTTGAAAATAGAAATCATGAAATTGAGGAAACGGATGCAATGCTTACAAAGAAGAGTGAGGAAGCATAAGAAAAATGTTGCAAAGCCCCGGCCTAAAACTGTTTTAGTGGCAACACAGACTGAAGATAGGGCAATGACTTCAACGGCTACACAGATAGAGTCGTTTTTTCATATGATCGAGGCGTGGGAGTTTGTCATGTCTATAGAAATTCAGACATGGAAACCTACAACAACTCACTTTCAACGAGGGACCATTCCTTTAGAAGAACACCGAGAAGGAATACGGAAAACTCGCGAGCAAGCGCGAAAACAGTCTTTGGCTACATAGAACAAATAGAGAAGGACAAGTGGAAACAAAAAAAACAATAGAAGCGAATTGAGGGACTGGAAGAACATAAGAAGTTACTAAAGGCCGATAAGGAAGAGATGTGTACTTTGGCATAGTAGGCAATGGGTTGCTGCCCCCCTAGTCATAGCTATGCCCTATTCCTCCATGAAAAATATCTATTCTTTTGTTTAGAAAGTGTCCGCCAAGAGCTTAGTCATGAGATGGAAGATTCAATGTAGTTTTTGTGCATCTTGAGATGCCACAATATTATGGATCAACATTTTATGTGCGATTTGTACGTGCATGACTTCTTTCTGGGAGATGATCAATCATTTAACCTAGTGCCATACGTAGAAGACATTCAACTGAGATCCTTTACCTCCTACACAGTTATCAGGTTAAATGGAAAAAGGCCTTTGACACATTTGAAGAAAATTAAGAAAATAGGCCACTTGTCATTCGAATGGAGAATTGTCATTCTGTGAATGTTTATAACAGACATGAAACGCTCTTGGGGATTGAGGGGAAAAAAGAAAAGATTTTGGCAACTCAGCAATGGTGTGTTGACATATGCACAAAACAGATCTTCACTTTTCAAGAGGAGGCTTGGGACAGTTGCCATAAACGATGGATGCTCTCCTCATCAATTGTCAAGATACATAAGCCTTTTGGGGCGCCAATTTTTCTCAGGCTCTAAACATGGTACCTCGGTATATTGCATGCATGCAGCTTTGCGGGTTCTGATGGATGGGTTTGAGGTATATATTTCCCATCATCTGGCCATCAATTGATCAATACACTCAAGCTTACGAGGTAGGAGAGGATTGGTGGAAGCAAGTCATCTAGACATATGGGTATAAGCCTCCGAGAACAGAGATATCTTCAAAATACGATCTTGCACAGCTTCACACTGATCATCACAACTCTAACCCAAACTTACGCAGGCAACGAAATGCATGAGGACATGCAGCAAAGCCAATTGGGGAAATACGTTGGTGGCTAGATTTGCATACTTTTATTCACCCTTTTACCCTGTTCTTTTTATCCATTTCACGCCAGTAGTGGTTAATCATCTTAAAACGCAGGTATACATCTTGTCATGTCTTTATGGATTATTGGTCATTGAAGCATAGTCGTAGGGGATTATTACCTAAGCGGCTTGCTAATTCAGTTATTTCTGCATATTTAAAGGGAGAATGATCAGGACTAGGATTCATTGAATGATGCCATCGAAGCTGGCAGCGTTATCCTTGAAAATTGACTGCAACGGTGAATCAATATCTTGATTGACACACTGATATATTTTACATTCTGTTTCATTCTGAAAATCACCATGTAATTAAAGGCAGACAGTGTCATAATTCTAGGAGTTGTATTATTAACAAATTGTATAAAGTAGAGTTGCGGGCTATGAAAGCTATTGTTGTTAAGAGTCGTTAAGGTTACAGGAGAAATACTCTAACTTTAAGTTTGTAACAACATACTTGTAATATTTCTTTAATTAATGACAGTTTGATCTTCTGAGCATATCGTGATTCGTTAATCTCGCCACGGCCCTGATCGGGGAGTTGGGCCCACTCTCCTTACCAAGTTCTATTAGATTATATTTGTGTTAGGTTTATTTTTATGAGTTTATTATTGTTGTGAATGTTTATCAATGTGTTGATGTGAGTCCTAATTTTTGTTACTCTTCTTGTTGTTACAATGATTACTTGTTGTTACAACATTGCTTGTTGTTACACATTGATGAATTTATAATTAATGTTCAATGCTGGGTAGGGAAATTGTGGCTTGCACATATAGTGCACAATAGCCTTGAAACAATTGGTAGAACCCCGAGTTGACAATTAAATGTGGATTGGGTGAATTGCATGATTCATACATGGACACCAATAAACACTACAATCACCTACCACATGATCTATCAAGCGATGTCGGGTACCATGACGATCTACTAAAATAGAGTGATCTCGGCCTCAAAACATGCGCTCTCGGCCTTCTGCGATCTACTAGCGATTTAAAAAACAAAAAATAAAAAGAGTGTACCAAAGGGGGCAATATCTGAGGTGATCTCTAGAGCGAACAAGATTTAGGTTTGGTAATCTCAAAAAAAAATGCCAACTCAACTTTGCAAAAAATAGAACTAGAATGAAAGAAGGGATGTGATCTCATTCGATCCAATACTCACAGAATTATGATCCAGGGCTCCTCACTTACCTATGATCCTCTCAGACCGTAGATAGGATCCAAAGGAGTGTCAAGCTGATCTCAAATTCAAAGAAATGTCGTCTTCAAAAACAACAACCACAAGCAATCTACCGGCTCACCACTCCACCAGCGCGGGTTTAGGGTATCGGGTCCACGATTTTGGCTCGTGCTTCTTGAAATTGCTCTAAGTCGAGGCCGATCAACGCGATAATTAACCCCGAATTCTGTGTTTCTCTCCTTATTAACCAACACATAAACGATGGAAAAATAACACATTGCTCCAGCTCTACATGAGAGAAAAAAATGCCTCTCTCCAGCCACTAAGGTTCTTCAATTGTCCAACCGCTAGGGCCCTCGAATTAACCAGCCACCAAGGCTCTCAATTCTGCCACTAAGGCACTCCAGCCACCAAGGCTCTCAATTCTGCCACTAAGGCACTCCAGCCACCAAGGCTCTCAATTCTGCCACTAAGGCACTCAATTCAGCCACCAAGGCTCACCAGCTTTGATACCATGTTAAAAATGGAAGATACAACTTATATTTTGAAACTAGCAGCTCACAGGTGAGCAAGTTGCACCTGGAGACTGCCCAAGTAGAACCGCTCTATTCAATTAATCATAAAATCACAAATATATAAGTTTACATCATTTTAGGGAGATTAGAACTGACTCCTAGAAAATAGGAACTAATCCTAATCTAGGACACACGCACAACTGTGAAACAAACTCTCTCCAATAATACATATTCTCCATTATTTTCAACTTAGACTTCAAGCAGATTTGGCATGCTACGGTGAAAGCTATACAACGTTGATGTCATCTCCACAAAATGTCAGATGGGAATTACTCTGACAGGTAGGGAGAAAAACATGATTCATGGCTTAAATGTTTTAAATTTATTGGGATAGAATTGGTTGGAATTGTAAATTTGAGTGGGTTTTGGAGTTTTTAATGAGGATAAAATTTGAGTGTGAAGATTTTTATAGATAAAATTAAAAAAAAAACCTCAGATAAATTGTATATCATAATTTAAACTAGAAAAATATAGCTTTACTATATATATATATATATATATATAAATTTTTAGTTTATTGGGATAAAATTGCTTGGAATTGTAAATTTTAAATAGGTATTGGGATTTGTAAGGAGGATAAAATTTGAGTGTGCAGATTTTCATGGCTAGATTATATGTTGTCATTTTGTTTTTGAGGGGATAATTTGTATATAGTATATTATAATTCAAACAAGGAAAAAATAAATTAACAACATAGAGTAATTGTATATCATAATTGAAATTAGAACAAATAGATTACAATATAGATAAAATTTTGATAATTGATTTTTTTTAATATTTGTTAATTTAGATAAAAAAAATATATATATATTTATTTTTATATAAACATGATTAAATTTATAACTAATTACCGATATAAATTAAATAATTGTAAATATTGATGAGCATTAAAATACTTCATAATACATCTCGCATTATTAAAATTTAAAAAAATTCATAAAATTAATTATATTATTATTATTATAAAAAAGACTCATAACAACCACAAATATGATCACATATAATTAAGAGTGACATATCCCAACTCTCCCCTTAATAAGTACTTGTCATAATCTTTGTCGCATTAGAGCTGCATCACCATCAAGTCCTCTACAACAAATTCTCTACTATGAATTGAAAAATACCCTAATCGACAAAGTTCATATGATGGTAAAATACCCTAATCGACAAAGTTCATATTACTCCATCATAGTGTTTATAACTCATACTTCGATCATGCAAATATCACCAAATTATTAAAGACCATATAAATGAATAGTCATCCATTGGAATGCATGGATATGCATAATATCGATGTAATAAGATTTCCTTTAAATACATTGTTCATTTAACTTCTTGATAGACTCCCCTAAATTGTGCAAACAATTCCATCAATGATTTCTAAGAGCTAACTAGTGCAATTGATGCACCCAGCCTTTAACTCCTACCAAAGCCTATAACCAACACATGAGTGGATTGGTCCACTCATAGAGCATCCAACTAACTATTTTGCTGAGATCAAATCACTATGTTACAGATATGTTACAAAATAAAAACTCGGAGGTTTTGGTAACTCCAAATTCCATGGAGCACATAATCTGGCACCTCCAAAGTACCAATCTGACTTTACCTGATCTCCAATTTAGAGAAGAGGGAGAGTAATACCAGGTCAATCCATTTGGACCAATAAAACAGTCGGAGGCTGCTATCCTCGTGGATACATAAAGTTTACACGATCCCACACGTGTGTAATATCATCCGACACCCTCCAGGATTCGATGGGAGTTGTCGGATTAAAAGGCATCCCATCCGACGGTCAAATGGAATGCCAAATCAGCGGTAGAGTAGACTCTCTTCTGACCTGGCACATCGCAAGCGAAAGTTGAGTATGGTCAATGTGGGATTAGTTAAAGAAATTGGGAGCCGGATATGTGGTAAGCGAAATGCCCACCACGTTTGACTATTTATGAAATGTGAATATCATGGTTACATCTCCACATTGGACAAATTCAATCCATTCATCAAATTTAACTTTTATAATACGCGTTGATTTTGAAATTTTTTTAATCCTCTTAGAGGTGAATGGCCTCCAATTTCCGTTTTCCAGATCTCTGTTATTTCTTTGATCCCCAAGGATCATCAATAGCAAGGCCATGCCAAATTTGCAAATCAAATTTCAAAGTTTATTTGCATTATTGATTGTTATTGTGGTTACTCTTATGACTATGGTGATGGAAGTGACAGGTTTCTTATTTTATAAATTTGATTATTATATATATATATATATAGATATAAAATAAAGTAAGTTAATTTTTATGTATTATATTTTTTTGGTTAAAAAAAATATTTTTAATTAGTTTGTAAAATTTTAAATAAATTTTATTATATTTATTAAAGTTTTAGTATAACAGTTGGTATAGTCAAATTAAATTATTTATTGGTAAAGGAATTTAGTTCAAGTGGTATGGTTTACAATTTGTGTACCAAGTAGTTTGGGTTTGAGTTTCTAGAGACATATTGGCCCATGTGGCATTTATGAAATAGTTCTATTAATGGTGGAATAATGATAGTTGTTTCTATGAAGTTATCGATTGTGCCTAATGGAATGTACTCATCATTATTAAAAAAGTATTAAACTAAATATTTAAACATTTAATAATAATTTTTAATTTTTCAAAATATAAATTGTTTTTTCCTAATAAGTTGGTTGATTTAGATTGAATAACTAATTTTATATGGTTTTAAATTTAAACACTATGTATTAAAATTATTCTGAATCTCCAAATCACCCGTTTTCAAGAATTTGTGTTAAAGAATGAGCCTTAATTTAATTGTTGTGGCAAGTTGCCTTTTTATGAATGGAAGAGGAAGCAAGAAAATACAAATGTACAAATGGCAGACACTGAATCATCCTCACCAAAACATTCTTGGACTGCCATAGATGGCAATAAAATTGAAACTCCTACCACCTTCCCTCCTTACAAAGGCATTGTATTAGGAGAAGCACAGAACAATGCTAAAGCCATTCCATTGGTCATAAAATATGACAGTGCCCTTGCCATTGATGGTAGGATACAAAAAGCGAGTGAACAGATAAACTGGACAAATACAACAGTTAAAGGGCTAGAAATGAATTGTACAAAGTTTATTGAAGTTAAAAATATTTTGACAGTATACAAGTCTATGTCAATAGTATTAACAAAACTCTAAATGATGTGAACTATTCCACTACTGTATTGAAAGGTTTTGTTAAAGAATCCTTAACAAGGATAGAAGACGTTGAAAGGAAAGTAGATATGGGAAAACAATCTACTGAGGAATCTACTAAAGAACTGTCTGAAAATTTTGATAAACTTCATATAGCCCCTAAAGACAAACCGATTCATGTTTCTTCTCTATTCAAGAGATCTGTAAATATTCAGCATCCTATTAAGCCAATTGATAGATTTCCTTTTCTCTTCCCTAAAGAAATGGCCGAAGAAAAATCTGAGCCAATGACTATCTCCTCACTGTTTAAAGAAGTAGAGCAACCTAAAAGCTCAGAACCACATCTATTCCCTATCTATGAGCCTCTCCAAAGTCAATATACCAGGTATCCAGCACCTAATCTCAGTGGAAAAGGGAAACTTCCAGAAACATATATCTTCCATCCTGAATCACACAGAGAATGGAATATTGACAATCTGAGTGTTGCTCAAATTCGAAAAATGATAGATCTTATGTTTACATAATACAAGCTCATGTGAAGGGGAGCTCGAGGATGGACCTGGTTAGGGTTTCAAAGCCAGGAAACAGGTCGGAACCCCGCAAGGGCCATGGGTAGATAGAGCAGGTCAGTGGGTCTAACGAACAGCTGCCGGCACGGGTTCTTAGTTGACTGGCAGATGGAGGTAAAAACTGGTGTCGGGCCAGATCTTTTTGTCTTTTCATGATTTATCTCAACACCGTTTTTTACAGTCTGTTTATTCGCATTTTTACGTTACCCTCCACAAGATCCGTGAAGGCTACCTCCATTGACCACCGACTGTTGCTTTTACTGGGAACGGGTAGTAACTATGGTTAACCCCGCAGAATTAGTAGATCTGGACCCAGCATTAGAGGACATCCTGTCCATGTGGGGGAAGGATACCAACGCCCAGAATGTGGAGCATTACTTCGGGGCTTACGAACTGTCTAGGTTGGAAGAAACAAATCAGTTTGATACTCCATTGTTCCGTTTAGTTGACAAAGATGCAAGCAATGCGGCCCATAATACTGGCATAGTGGCCATTTCCAAGCAGGTTGGCAACGATTTTGTTACCAGAGGAGCAGAAGAGGAAGGGTTGCCCATAGACCCAAAGGGTATAGAAGCATCACCGCGTTTTCCGCCTTCCAAGGGGTTTGAAGATCTATCTAAATTAGGGCTTTCCGCAGGTAACAGTCTGACAAGGGCCTCTGGGGGTCTTCCATCGATTTCTAGGGTTTCTCTGCCAAGGGAATCCCTCTCCTCAAAAGGGCTTTCTGCAATCGGCTCCGGAGAACTTCCTGTTGGGGAGCGAGCAGGCTCTGATGGACTGGCAAAGGGCTTTTCTCCCTCAGGGAACTATGAAGCAGGATTGGCAAGTCAGAACCTGTCGCAGCCGGAGATAGAAACTATTGGGGGCATCTCGCAGGCAAATACAGAAAGAAATGATGGTCGAAGGGGTTATGGTTCTCCGGTGGAAGATTTAAGCTACAAAGGGGCGAAGAGGAAACCACAAAGACCCATTGGATCTCAGGAGATTGAAGGCAATTTGGTCCTCGGGATGGAGGTGTCTATTGAAGAAACCCTAGCCGTCGCAGAATGCACCCTGGTCGGCAGAGCTCGAGGTAAGAAATACTCTTCTGAATTTCTGCAAGAATGGGGTGAGTCTTGTTTCGTGACGGACAGACCGATACAGTTTGAAGCCCAAATTCTAGGGAAGGGTTGGTTTAAGCTCAGTTTTGTAGATAAAGATTCGGCAGAATGGGTTTTTCAGCGCAATTGGCATATTGGGAACATTCCTATCCTGTTAAAGAAATGGACTCCCATGTTTGATGCTTTCAAGGAGAGAACGGATGAGTTCCCTGTGTGGGTACGAGTCCCGGGCTTACCTTCCTTCCTGTGGACTGAAGAAGTGTTTAAAACCATTGGTAATAGGCTGGGGGTGTATTTGGAGGCAGATATGACTTTTTTGAAAACAAAGGATAGAACGATGGCGCGTATCCTGGCTCTCCTTAACCCGAGCAGAGGCTTGGCGCAAAAAATAAATCTCCAGTATAAGGATTACGTTTTTGAGCAGATATTAGACTATGAATATCTGCCGTTCAGATGCCATCTCTGTCATGAGTATGGGCACCTGGCAAAAGACTGCCCTCAGCTGAGAAGAAGGCGACATTTCCGGCGGTCTTCAGCGAACAGAGGAAATGTACAAACCCCTGTTCAGATGCCCATGGAAAATGAAACTCCGGAGATGCAAGGAGCAGAGGATATGGAGGCAGAGGAGACGGTTAAGGTCTCTGCGGGCGAAGCTGTTCCGAATCATGAGGAAGGCCCGGAAAGCGTTAACTGCCCGGCGGTTGCTGTGGAGGAACTTGACAAAGAAGTGGAGGCTACGGAGGAGCTAGTCAAGGCAGATCCGGTAAATCAAGATCATCGCGAAGACGAAGAAAAGGGTATGTCAGGGTTTCCTTTCTCCTCTCAAGTTTTTCCCGAACATGTTTCTGTTCCTTCACATGTTACGTTACCAAATTGTCTTGTACCAGATTATAATGTTGATGAAATTAGTGGTCATATTTCCATATCCCCAAATGTAGACACTATTGCTAATGCATTACCAGCTCTGGATTTAAACTGTGAAGATCATTGGCCTCCCCTCTCACATACAGCTCCTCGATCATCCTGCCCATATAACCTGAGATCTATGGGAGGGAAACATAATGACCCAGGGACTTTAGGTGGATTGGGACAGACCTCTTCTCAAGTTTGCCCTAAAAATAAGAGAGGTAGGAAATCGGATATGTCCAAAGCTAAACTTAAAGCTAAGCTTGATGTTGCAGATGGTAAACAATACTCTATCCCGGGGGTTCTTAGAGCAGCCCATCCCCCTGAGAGTGTTATAAAATGATCTTGACTTCCTGGAATTGCAGAGGTTTGGCCAGCAAACCTAAAAAACTGGCCTTGAAAGAGTGGCTTAATAACTCTAATCTAGATGTTATCTTCCTGCAAGAAACTTTGGGGAGGGCCCTTGAGATTGAAGCCATGCTAAATTCCCTTTTGCCTGGGTGGATCTTTTCTGCTGTGGACTCTACTGGTCACTCGGGAGGCATAGCTATTGGAATCAAAGAAGGTCGGGTTAAAGTCTTAAACCAATGGGGGATGAAAAATGTTATGGGCATGGAGGTTATCTCCCCTGACTTCTCTTTTCCTATCTCTTTAGTAAATGTCTATGGGCCCTGTCAGGGCAGGGAACCTTTTTGGGAAGATCTGATGTCGAAATCTGTGATGAAGACACCATCGTTGATTATGGGTGGTGATTTAAATTTTTCCATAGGCAGAGCTGAAGCTTGGGGACCATCTGCTAGAGAAGACCCTCTTTCAGATTTCTTCCTTAACCTCATCTCGGATAATAATTTTACAGATCCATCTCCGATCAAACTCAAGCCTTCTTGGAGAAACAGAAGAATTGGCGAAGAACGCATTGCAAAAAGACTTGACCGTTTCTTGGTAGCTGAGTCTTTGCTTAACAGAATTCCAATGCTCAGACAGTGGGTTGAGGAAAGAGGGAACTCGGACCATTTCCCTGTTTTTCTGGACCTTTCCCTCCCTCCTCCAAAACCTCCTGCCCCTTTTAAGTTCAATCCTGCTTGGCTCCAAGACCCCTCATTCTGCAATCTGTTTAATGCTACATGGATCCACCCTGCTCATAATACAGATGAGGACAAAGGTTTTTTGTTTATGGAGAACCTAAAAAGACTGAAGAAAGCCACAATCTCCTGGGCAAAGGAAAGAAAACTGAAACAAAATGAGGAGATGGTTAAAATTAGGGAGGAACTGGCGCAGTTGGAAAGTATGGAGGTAGATGGATATTATTCACAGTCCTCCAAAGATAGAATCCTCCATCTGGAGAAGCAGCAAAATAAAATCCTTTTGGATAAGGAAGAAGAATGGAGGATTAAAAGTAGGGCAATATGGTTAAAATCTGGAGATGAGAATACTAGGTTTTTTCATAACTTTGCAAAAGGTAGGAAAGCTGCAAATACTATCTGGCGTCTTAAAGACGAAGAAGGGAGGGTTGTCAATTCCTTCCCAGAGCTTTCTGGGTTAGGAAAAAGACATTTTCAGAATATTTTCTCTGATTCGGGGGAGGCTACTATTGCAGAAGTTTTCCAAACGGTGCAAAGCTTTCCTAGGTTCATTGAGGTTGATGAAGCAGAAGATCTGTCATTCCCGGTCACAAAGGAGGAGGTTGAAGCAGCTATGAAGCTCATGGGCAAGGATAAGAGCCCAGGACCAGATGGCTGGACTATAGAACTGTTTCTCCATTTTTATGACCAGGTTGGATCCGAAATTACTGAAGTAGTTGAAGAGTCGAGACAGAAAGGTGAAGTCTATAGACCTTTCAACTCAACTTTTATTGCTCTTATTCCGAAGAAGGAGGATCCGGAAAGTTTTGAAGACTTCAGACCAATATCTTTGTGTAACTGCATCTACAAGATTATTGCAAAGGTTATTGCCCTCAGATTAGCTCCTATCCTGTCTCAAAATATATCGATGGAACAATTTGGCTTCCTGGATGGAAGACAAATACATGAAGCCATTGGTGTAGCCCAGGAAGTTATACATAGTATCAGATTGAAGAAAAAGAAAGGGGTTGTGCTCAAAATTGACTTATCAAAAGCATATGATCGGATCAGCTGGCTCTACTTGCGGATGTTGTTGACACATCTAGGCTTCAGCTACTCCTTTGTTAGCTGGATCATGGGGTGCATCACAAATGTCAGCTTTGCAGTTTTGGTAAACGGTGCAGCATCCTCTTTTTTCAACAGTCAGAGAGGACTCAGGCAAGGTTGCCCTCTGTCACCTCTTCTGTTTCTTCTTGTGGCAGAAGGGCTTAGTAGACTGATTCATAAAGCCAGAAGAGCGGAGAAGGTAAAGGGTATCGAGGTAGCAATCAATCTCTTCATCACTCACCTGCTTTTTGTTGATGACATTTTGATTTTCACTAATGGCTCCTCCAATGAACTAAAGGAGTTAAAATGCATTTTTGATCTTTTTTTAAAAGCCACTGGAATGCAGATAAACTCAAGAAAGTCCCAAGCATGTGTGGCAGATTTTGAAAGAAGAGAAAGGAATAGTCTGGCAAATTTATTCCCTTTTCCCATACAACCTCTGGATATTCCTTTCAAATACTTGGGTTTCTGGTTAAAGCCAGCAGGCTACAAAAAAGAGGACTGGAATTGGCTCATTGCTAAGATAGAAGCCAGAATATCACATTGGAGCTTTAGATGGTTATCCAGAGCTGGGAGACTGACTCTTATTAAATCAGTTCTTCTAGCCATTCCGGTCTACTGGGCCGCCCTGACTTGGATCCCCAAAGGTGTGCTGGAGAAAATCAGGAGAATATGTTGTAGATTCTTATGGGCCGGTTCAAAGGAGTCCTCAGTGTTACCTTGGGTAGCCTGGGACAAAGTGGCCAGGCCAAAAGAATGGGGAGGATGGGGAATCAAGAGACTCCCCGAGTTTAGTCTCTCTTTAGCTGCAAAATCTGGCTGGAGGCTAATAACTATGGAAAATCTATGGACTAGAGTGGTGAAAAGGAAGTACATTGATCCCATACCTATGGAAGACTGGATTCGGAGTCCAAATAAGAAGATAAATAATATATCTGCCATATGGAAGGCCACGGTGGAAGCCTTTTCAGTGATCGAACAAGGATTAGCTTGGAAAGTTGGAGATGGAAGACAGGTCAGGATTGGCAGAGATCCATGGGTAGGATGCAATGAGGATTTTGCCTTATCACCAGGGATACTCAGACACTTGGATAGCAAAGGTATTACAACTATAAATCAGGTGGAGAAGGTCGGACAGTCTACTATCTGGGGTCAGGCTTGGAAGGATGATGTAGATCTGGGGATAAATGCCAGATGGAAGGCTGAGTGGGAGGGATACATCAAAGAATTACAACGCTCAAATGTCAGGATAAAAGATGAACCTGATTGCTTAATGTGGGCTCAGAGTAAATCAGGGGAATACTCTCCAAAAGATGGTTACCTCTTCTTAATGGGACAGAAAGGCTGGGGAGTTCCGGAATGGTGGGCCAAAAATATTTGGGAACTCAAAAGTCCAGCAAAGGCCAGGCTTTTCCACTGGTGTATCTTAAAAAGGAAGGTCCCAACATGGGAAATTTTACAGGCAAGGTTCTTAGTTGGGCCAGGTAGATGCCCCCTGTGCAAGTCTGAAGATGAATCCATAAATCATCTTTTCATAACTTGTGCTGTCTCAAGACAGATTTGGGAGGAGGTCACTGTTCTGCTCAAGATAAAAGCCCAGTGGGGGCATGATTCAATGGAGACTGCTTGGAGGAAATGGTGGCATGACTTTCCGGAGGGAAACCTGAGAAATTTGCCTCTGATCTTTTGCTGGGGAATTTGGCTTGCCAGAAATAAAAGTATTTTCCAAGACAAGGACACCCCTTCTACTGTCATTGCCATTAACATAGCTGCCATATACACTGCATTACCGCCCCCTGAGTCTAAAAATCCTAAACCAAAACAAAATCAAATCAACATTCAGGAAGGCATACCATGTGGCTTCTTTGATGGGGCCTCTCAAAACAATAAGGCTGGAGCTGGCCTGTGTATTCATATCAATCCGGAACACTCATTGAAAGCTTCTGTTGGGTTGGGTACAGGCACTAATAACTATGCTGAATTATCTGCTCTGCGCTACCTCTTATGCTGGCTTCTTCACAAAAACATAAACACTATCCAGATTTTTGGGGATTCTCTAAATGTCATAAATTGGGTCAATGGAAAGGCATCTTGTCAAAATCAGATTTTGAGGACTCTTGTTGAAGAAATTTCTTTATTAAAGGCATCTTTTAATGTTTTCTCTATCTGCCACATTTACAGGGACAAGAATGAGGAAGCAGACCAGCTATCTAAGGCTGGTTTACAACAGGATATGGGCAGCTGGACCATAGAGGAGATCCGTCAGGGGCAGTCAGTCATATCAAATATGGCTCCTTATGCACAGTCTCTTTGACAACAGTCATTTTGCTTCTTTTTTGACAGCAGTTTTGTAGCGGTTATATACAGTTCTGTACATATATGTACTTACCAGTTTTTATTTTACTTAGTTTTTTTTTGTACACTGTTTTTTACCACAGCATACCGCTTCAGACATTTATTTACATATGGTATCATTCCCGGGCTGTAAAACTTATATATATTTTTTGTTGTATGGGGTTGTTTTCCTTCCGTTTGAAGGAGACCCCAGGACACGGTTTCTTTTCTTTCTCCATGTTTTTACATGTCGCCTCCATAGGGAGGTTGTTTGTACAGGTTCCAACTCCAACGATCAGCAGAAAAGCTCCTTAATGTTGAGCAGAACAGCAACTAACTGAGCCACCAGTGATGGCTTAAGACCATATTAGCTTGTAAAACTTTTTATAGATCTTAATAAAAAGTTTTGATTTTTTCCTCGGAAAAAATAATACAAGCTCATGTGCCTAAGGGAAAAAATGAAATAGAAGCTTGTAAATCTATTGTTCAGTGCTTTACTGGAACTTTGTTGAGATGGTGGGAAACAGAGTCATCACCAGCAATAGTGGCAAAAATGGAAAATGAGATCTTGAAAGATGAAGCGAGAGATATCATTCATAATTCTGATGGAGATCCACAAAGCAATATGGATGGGGCACTAACTTCATTCATTTTAGAACATTGGTGTGGAGGAGAACTTGAACTTGCCAATAAGCATGAGATAATTCTCATGAATATTAAATGTAATAAAATGTCTCATTATGAAGATTTTCATAGAGATTGGATTTAGAGAATATATGAGGTTAAAGATAGCAAAAATCTCTTGTGGAAACAAATCTACTTAGCAGTGTTGCCTTCAAAATTTGTAGATTATCTAAGACAACAAGATGTTTTTCAGTTGCCTTTTGAATCCTTTACTTGGGGAGAAATATACAGCATCATAACAAAAGTTTTGGTAAATTTATGCATTAGTATGAAAGTTAATAAATCTTTGTAGAAGATGTCAAGATTACCAGACAACAAATCCATCTGTAACAAGTATGGTCTTGCTATAGATGACCCCATAGTAAAAAAAAGAAAAGCTAAAAGGAAGTCCAAGAAAGAAAAAAAACAAGAATACAGAAAATATCCACACAGGAAAAGAAAAGGGACCAAGAAAGGATACTATAGAAAAGTTCCAAAAACACATTACTATGAACCCAAGCATATTCATCTGCAGACACATAAGAAAGGTCAGTGGAATAAATTGATTTGTCAACTTTGTGGCCAACCTAGACATACCTCCAATCGTTGTCCTTCATCAGAAGAATCTAAGAGAAATAGAGGAAAGAAATCCTTTAAAAATGCAAAGAAGAAAAGGACAGTAAAAACAGAAGGCATGGTGCCAACCTTGTGTTATAAATGTGTTTCTAAGAATCACAAATCTGAAAATTGTCCAAACATCTCATTTAGAGAACAAATACAACAACGAAAACTCGGTTCGAAATTTGAATCCTCTGAAAGCTCTTCTTCAGAATTCTCTCATGAAGAATTAAACATTGTAGGAATTTACAGGGTAAGTTCCTCAGAAAGAATACCAAGAGGACACCGCTCACAACCAGATCTCAAATCAATACACCAGTATTTTTGACGTGGTTAAAACCCTCAGAGTGCAAGGAGGGAAACAGTCCACGGCCTGTCCCAACGTGGGTACAGACAATTTATTAATCAAAGAATGAAAATTTACATAAGCTTCTCTCATGCACGGATTACCCGAACAATGACCCTCCATGCGCTTTAAATAGAACTCATGGACCAATCGGGTGTCAAGCCACGGATCAAGTGTCGGTAATACCGAGGTGAGAGTGAACCGTCGGATCACTACATATCGTGACCGTCGGATTGTAAGTTACAAAATGTACAACGGTAAAGAAACACACTTTACCTAACTCTAACCTAACTCTATACTAGACCAAGTTGAACTTAACTATATCCTATGTGTCGGAATATCCTAACATCCCCCCTTAAGAACAACTTGGGATAGGATTGAAGGATTTACAAATATGACACAATAGGAGAAGGAAGGAGGCACTAGAGCCTATCCCCCCTTAGTGACAACTTCCTGAACTCCAAGCATATATCGAAGTTTAGTGAACTTCGCCTCTGTGAGAGCCTTTGTGAAGATGTCTGCAACCTGATCATCTGTTGGACAATATTGCACTTCAAGAACATGGTCATGAATGAGCTTTCTGATGAAGTGCATGTGTAGTTCAATGTGTTTGCTGCGCTGATGCTGGACTGGATCTTTGCATAGCTGAATGGCACTTTGATTATCACACCAAAGTGTGGTTGGATGCTGCTGCTCAAAGCCAAACTCTGATAGGATCTGACGAAGCCACAAGGCTTCCTTACTAGCTTCCACGGCACCACGATACTCTGCTTCTGCTGATGAAAGAGAAATGGCAGCCTGTTTCTTACAAGCCCATGTAATAGGTCCTGAACCAAGAGTGAAGACATAACCGGCAGTAGACTTCCGATCATCAAGGTCACCAGCCCAATCAGAATCAGTGAAACCAACTAACAGAGGAGCTGCTTTGGCACTGTAATGAATCCCAAGCTGTATTGTACCTCGAACATAACGAAGTATTCTTTTAGCTGCTTTCCAATGACTTTCACGGGGGTTTTGCATAAAACGAGCAACAAGGCCAACAGCAAAGGAAAGATCAGGACGAGTATGGGTTAAATACAAGAGTTTTCCGACAAGTTGACGGTATAAGGTAGCATCAACTTCAGGAGAAGTACAAGAGACTGAAAGTTTGACTCCAGACTGAAAGGGAGAAGTGGCTGGCTTACAGTCTTCCATGTGAAAATGACGAAGAATATCACAAGCATACTTGGACTGGGAAAGAAAAATACCCTCTTGGGATTGCAAGACTTGAAGACCGAGAAAATAGTGTAAGTGTCCTAAGTCTGTCATTTCAAATTTCTTTTTAAGGCTGGACTTCACATGGTTTATAAGGTTGGGATCACTACCAGTAAGAATAAGATCATCAACATAAAGAACAAGGATGATGAGAGAGTTGCCCACTTTCTTGGTGTAGACAGTATTGTCAGAATGACACCTAGAAAAGCCAGATTCTAAAAGAAAGCTATCCATTTTGGCATACCAAGCTCGAGGAGCTTGCTTGAGGCCATAAAGGGATTTCTTAAGTCGACAAACGAGGCTGGAGTCTGTTTGTATGAAGCCAATGGGTTGTTCCATATAGATTTCTTCCTGCAAGTCACCATGCAAGAAGGCAGATTTAACATCCATTTGATGGACTTCCCATTTTAAAGAGGCAGCAAGGGAAAGAACAAGGCGGATAGAGTTCATTTTGGCAACTGGAGAGAAGGTTTCAGTGTAGTCAATGCCTTCAACCTGTGAAAAGCCCTTAGCAACTAGACGAGCTTTATGTTTATCAACTTTCCCATCTGGTCCATACTTGGTTCTGTAAACCCATTTGCATCTAACAAGTTTGCGTCCCTTTGGTAGAGGAACAAGATCCCATGTATCATTTGTCATCAATGAATGATATTCTTCATTCATAGCTGTTTCCCAATGTGGATGGCCTGAAGCTTCTGCAAAAGTGTCAGGATCATGATTTACTGGAGCTTGAGCCAGTAAAGAAGAGGCTCTTTCAAACTGAGAACGTGTACGTCGCTGATCTGTAGGATCACCGGCAAGATCACCTGCTGCATCCCGAGTAGCACGGACCCATCTTGGAAGTTGAGGATCCTGAGAAGGTGGGGAAGGATTATCATCCTCGCTTTCATCATCAGAAGAAGAAATGTTTTCAAAGATAGAAGAGATAGGAAGAGGTGGCACATCCGCCGGACTAGGCTCGCAGGCCGATTTATTTTCATCAAATTTTACATCTCTTCTAATGATAACATTTTTGGACTTAAATGGAATAAGTCTATAGCCTTTTACATCTTCAGAATATCCAACAAAAGTACATTTCTCACTCTTAGGTTCTAAGGCTTTATGCTTTTCATCTGGAATATGGGCCCATGCTTCACTTCCAAACACACGAAAGTGACTTACATCTGGTTTAATGGAACTCCAAGCTTCTTCTGGAGTGATATTCTCTAGAACCTTAGTAGGAGTGCGATTGATTATATAATTTGCACAATTAATTGCTTCGGCCCAAAAACTAAGACTGAGTCCTTTAGATTGCAGCATACAATTAGCCATTTCCTTTAAGGTGCGATTTTTCCTTTCAGCTACACCATTTTGTTGTGGAGTGTATGGAACAGTATGTTGCATTTGAATTCCATTTTCGGTGCAAAAGTTGATGAATGCATTTTTAACATATTCTCCACCATTATCAGTTCTTAGCTTAAGAATTTGATGTCCAGATTGTTTTTCAACGAATGCTTTGAAGGCCAAAAAGGTGGTAAATACTTCGCTCTTGAGTTTTAAGAAGTATACCCAAGTGCGTCTGGAGAAATCATCAATGAAAGTTAAGAAGTACTTGCAGCCAGAGAATGAAGCAACAGGAAGAGGACCACATAAATCACTGTGCACAAGCTGTAAAGGGGCTGAGGCGTGCCAAGAGGCACGTTTGTCAAAACTGTCCCGATGATGTTTTCCGAGTACACATCCGGAACAAACACCATCTTTGCAAGATACCATAGGAAGACCTGTCACCATGTTTTCTTTACATAGATGCTGAAGGGAGCGATAGTTTAAGTGACCATACCGCTCATGCCAAAGTTTGCTCACTTCATCATTATGAGCAACAAATACTGAGGGAAGATGGGATGACCCAAAGTTGTGAAACTTATACAACCTTTTGGAATCATCAGCAAGACCAGTAGCTAGAATCTGTTTAGGATCTTTTAGATCCTTGATTACAACATCATGAGGTGAAAATTCAACAATTTTACCTTCACCTGAATGAGTTATCTGATAGACAGATAGAAGGTTGCAGGATAAGTTTGGAACACATAATACATCATTGAACTGACCATTGTCTAGATGAACAGTTCCAGTCCCTACAACATTAAGAGATCTATCATCACCAACATATATATTTTTGGTGTTACAATCATTTAAAGAAGAAAACATGGCTTGGTTTTTGGCCATGTGACAAGAGGCTCCAGAATCAATGAGCCACTCATGAGAATGAGAAGAAGAAGAAGATACATTTAATGCATAACCAGACTGAGATGATTGACGATGACATGCAGAAAATGCCGTTCCGGAAGTTGAAGTTGAAGTAGGCTCCAGATGGATGTTATGTTTCTTCATTGCGGCTTCCAAGGCTTCCATCTTCTTAAAGCATTTAGATTCTAAGTGGCCATCTCGATTACAAAAGTTACAATGTCTGTCAGTCTTCTTCCATTTGTTTTTATTGGTCTTGTCATATTGCTGAAATGATCTTTCATCTTGAGGCTGAGTTGGTTTAGGACCATTCCTTTGAGGATAAGACTTCTTAGGATTCTTTGAATTTGGTTGCTGCTGGGCGGCTAACGCTTTCGAGGAAGAGTTTCCAAGATTAAGAAGACCAAGGTGTAAGAGTTTTTCTTGTTCTCTTATTAAGGAATCACAAAAGGAGTCAAAGGAAGGGGGCTTGTAGTCTTTGCCTTGACAAATGAAAGCTTCCCTGGTAGAATGGAAAGTGGAAACAAATACAGAGTAGGCTGGTCCCAACTTAGTAAGGATGGAATAAATAAGGTTACCATCTTCTTTCTTAACTTTAACACCTTCCAAGAGATATCTAAGGGTCTTGAATTTGGACAAGAAATCTTCAATGCAAGAAAAATTATTAGGATCCAAAGTAAGCAACTCATTCTCAAGTTGATGGGCTCTAATTTCATTTTTAATCCCAAAAACTTTAGCAAGTTTTTCTAATGCTTCATGAGGAGTTTCAATTTCTGCAATGTGGAATCTAAGATCAGGAGAAACAGACATTCCTATCAAACCACGTGCTTGATCTTGTCGATTTTCCCATTTTTCGGCCTTGTCTTCATCTTTGGGTTTCTTCTCTTGGTCTGTGGCTATTCTGAAGAGACCTTTACTTCTAAGTAAATCTCCCATGTAGGCTACCCATTGGAAGTAGTTAGTGCTGTCAAGAATGACTTGGCATGGACTTTCCATTTTTTGAAAAACAACTGAAGCTGAAGATGCTGAAAGTAAGTGGTCCAATGGATAGATCTCGAAAAAATAGGCGGTTTTAAAAAAAACGGCTCTGAAAAAGGCTTCCGGATGAAGAAGTTATGGCTTTTTGAAAAAAAATTGTTGACGTTGCCGGCAAAGTGCGCGAATGTGCGGGAATGAAAAAATCCGCCCCCACAAAATGGAGACTTGAACCCAAGACCTCTACTCTCTTAAAAGGTCCTTGAACCAATTGATCTATACAAAATATTTGAGAGAGAGAGAGAGAGAGAGAGAGAGAGAGAGAGAGAGAGAGAGAGAGAGAGAGAGAGAGAGAGAGAGAGAGAGAGAGAGAGAGAGAGAGAGAGAGAGAGAGAGAGAGAGAGAGAGAGAGAGAGAGAGAGAGAGAGAGAGAGGGGGGGGGGGGCTCGATTTGCGTGCTTGCCTTGGGAAGACTCTTTTCCCCTACAAAACACAAAACACAAAACCCAACACGAATATCCAAAGAAAAACGAACCTTACGGCTCGAAGTTAGCTTTAGCCAAAGAACTAGAAATTTAAAAAAAATCTCAAAGTTAGCTTTTAGCCGAAAAACTAAATATTTTTCTCAATGTTTCTGATTTTCCGAGATCACACTAAGGTGCAGGGAAAAGAGCATACGCATGAGAAAAATCCTTTCTTTCTGTTTCTGATTTGCCCAGATCGCACAGAGTCGCAGGGCAAAGAGCATACGCAGAAATGAAAGGTATAGATCCGGAAAAAAAAGGCTAAATAAACCGAAACCGAAATAAGCAGAGAGAAAATGACAGTAAACTGCAAAAAAAACACTGTATACCTCCCGATCTGAAAAATGACGCAGCTAGGGCTACCGGAAACCTTTTCGCGTGAAACGAAAGGGGTTCCTCACTGAAACAGATGCTCCGAACGCAACAGAGCAGTCCTCTCGGCCCGAAAGCAGTCAGAAACAGCAGATCTAGGAAACGACAGCCGCATGCAGTTCTACCGGCTTCAGATTTGGATCACCAACGGACGCGGCCCTCAAATAGCTCTGATACCATGTAGGAATTTACAGGGTAAGTTCCTCAGAAAGAATACCAAGAGGACACCGCTCACAACCAGATCTCAAATCAATACACCAGTATTTTTGACGTGGTTAAAACCCTCAGAGTGCAAGGAGAGAAACAGTCCACGGCCTGTCCCAACGTGGGTACAGACAATTTATTAATCAAAGAATGAAAATTTACATAAGCTTCTCTCATGCACGGATTACCCGAACAATGACCCTCCATGCGCTTTAAATAGAACTCATGGACCAATCGGGTGTCAAGCCACGGATCAAGTGTCGGTAATACCAAGGTGAGAGTGAACCGTCGGATCACTACATATCGTGACCGTCGGATTGTAAGTTACAAAATGTACAACGGTAAAGAAACACACTTTACCTAACTCTAACCTAACTCTATACTAGACCAAGTTGAACTTAACTATATCCTATGTGTCGGAATATCCTAACAAACATGCACATGAATGAATGTGACTGCACTAATTTGGACCACTGCCAGTGTGAATCATGCACTGAATCAAAAATCTCATCTAATGAAGACCATGTTTCTCAGCCAAAGGAGAAATTTCTCATGGAACAAACCATGGATGATGCAGAAACAAAGCTACTTGCCCAGATCGGAACATTGGGAGAAGGAGAGATGAAAGAAAAGTTACTAGAAACTTTTATAAGCACAATGCACAAAAATCAGGGGAGCAGTAGCAAGATTGCCTCTAAAACTGAACCAAAGGCATTATTCATCGATGCCTCATTTGAAAGAAATACAATATCTTTCCAGAGAAGCCAACAGAAATCCAAGACCAGAGCCCTCACATTAGGAAAAGTCAGCCAAGAGATTAATCATCTCAAAAAAGAGATTGTATCTCTAAAAGCATAGGTCTCTGAGTTAGAAAAAGGGAAGAAAACTAAGGATGCATATGATAAATACTACACTAACCCAAATATTGAAATATTTGAAGGAAAAAAGGATGATACTATAGGATTCACCGACATGAGAGTAATGGCTATCCAGTATCATAAACATCATGTTATGCTAGATATCTATATAAATGGTGAAATGTTTTCCCTAAGAACACTTATTGACTCCAGGGCAGATGTCAATATTCTGAACTCAAAAATAGTACCTGCAAAGTACTGGGTAAAATCCTTTAGACAAGTGATTGGGTTAGGAAACAAATATCTAATGTATGAAGTCCTTCAGGCTCTATTTGCTTTAAAGAGCACTGCATCAAATTAAAATTTGATGTTGCAGACATTCATGTTGACTGTATTTTGGGGAATGTATTTTTAGCAGCTGTGGAGCCACATGGATCAACCAGATTGAAAAATGGCAAGGCTGGTTATTTTATATCTATTCCAAGCTCAGATGGAAAATTACAAACAATCAAGTTACCCTTTGTCTCTACTCCTAGAGTGTCTACTATGGTACAAGCAATGCAGCAGATCGAAAAAGCAAAAAATAAAATTGAAGAGCTCAAGGAGCTAAACACCACCATAAAGATAGGAGACTATCTTCAGACTCCTATAATTAAACAAAGGATCTCAACTCTGAGATCACAAATATAAAAAGAATGTTTTGCTAAAGAACCAAATGCGTTTTGGCATAGAAAACAGCACTGTGTAGAATTTCCCTACAAAGATAAGTATGAAAGGAAACCCTGCAAGAGTAGAATAATCCCTATGAACAAAGAATATATAGGTCTCTGTAAAAAAGAGATAGCAAGCCTCCTGGAAAGAAGATTGATTAGAGAATCTAGCAATCCTTGGAACTGCTATGGTTTTTATGTTAATAAGAATTCAGAACAGTTAAGAGGTATCCCAAGACTCGTCATAAACTATAAACCTCTTAATACTGTCCTCTCAGATGATACTTACCCCATTCCTCATAAAGGAAATCTTTTAGCAAGAACAACAGGGGCTAAAGTATTTTCTAAATTTGATATGAAATGAGGATTTTGGCAGGTGGAAATTAATGAAGATGATAAGTTTAAGATTGCTTTCAGTGTCCCAGCAGGACACTATGAATGGAACGTCATGCCTTTTGGACTAAAGCATGCCCCCTCCAAATTCCAGAAGGTTATGGATAATATTTTCAAGCCATATTTTGATTGGTTACTAGTATACATTGATGATATACTTATATTTTCTAAAAACATCCATGATCACTTTAAACATATCCAGAAATTTGTACAACTTGTCAAAACCAATGGATTGGTTCTTAGCAAGAAAAATATTGAATTATTTCAGACAAGTATCAAGTTTCTTGGCCATACAATTAAAGATGGGCAAATCACTCTGCAAAAACATGCTCTAGGATTTGCTGATAAATTTCCATATACTATCACTAACAAAACTCAATTACAGAGATTCTTGGGATGTTTAGACTATGTAAGCAACTTTTAAGATTGCGCCAAAGATAGATCATTACTCAACAGAAGATTGGAAAAATATCCAGAACCTTGGTCTCAGGCCCACATTGAAGCTATTAGAAGAATTAAAAATGAAGTTAAAAACTCTTCCTATTCTTCATATCGCTGATGAATATTCTTCAAAATTGTTGAAACAGATGCTAGCAATGAAGGGTGGGGAGGAATTTCGAAGCAAAAGAAAGAAGGAGAAGAACAAATAGTTTAGTTTGTCTGAGGGACTTGGAGCCCACCTGAGAAAAACTATTCTACTATAAAAAAAGAGGTCAAAGTAGCATGAAACTGCATTGGTAAATTTGATATCCACCTGATACACAAAAAGTTTCTCTTAAGAACAGATGCCTCTGCACTAAAGAAAGTCCTTAGTAAATCTATAAAGAAAGCAGGAGAAGCTAAGTTCGCAAGGTGGCAGGCTCTATTTGCAAATTTCGACTTTGAAGTCGAACACATCAAACGTGAAAAGAATTGTCTGCCTGACTTCCTAAGTAGAGAATATTTAAATCAGAAAGACACTGCCATGGTGATAGTAACAGAATGGGACCCTTCCCAACATACAAAGACTCTTAGAAGTATTTCTGAAACACGGAACTGGGAATAATATTGTTCCAAATGGAAACCAACATGGCAGCTAAGAAACACAAAAGTGCTCGATGCAAATTTGCAACCTCATTCAGATATTCAGCACTTAGTACCTAAAAGGAAAGTCTACCCCAAAGGTAGCAAATGGATACATGACATGGTGTATCAGAGAAGTATGATGGCCGCAAATTTGGCTGAAGAATCCTTAAGCCAAAATTGTAGAGATATCACTATGATCTAGATAGAAGGAAGCAACCAGAGGAGAATCTTCAACAAATATATTTCCATAAATCGAACCAGATGGTCGAGACGGTACGACATCCAGAAATGTGGCCACAGGGAAATCCAAGCATTATCTTCCCGAATGCCATTTACAACTTTTCAAACTACAAAAATTTGTGGTGGGACATCATGAATGTAGATGGAAAAAACAAAACTCACTACACAAGAGTAAAATTTGGGGCGATAGGGACCACACAAATACAATGGGAATGTGAATCGCTTCAACAATGGTGGAACAATTTCGGCCTCAACAAGACTACTATGGATCCTCTTTTCTTCTAGCGTGACTTTCAATATGAATGTGACATTTGTGGATTTTCAACTGAATATTGGCATTCTCCATGTAAAATTGTTGGAGATGCCAATAATTATCAAGACAGACAATTTCTTGGTTACTTTATGAAAAGACACCATGAATGGTTAGTCATGACTAAGATTAAACACCAAATCATCTTAAGAAAGCCTATGATCATATGAAGAATTTATACAAAGGCTTGGGATTCTTGTAGATATTCTCATATAAGATTTCCAGGGGCCACACCCTTGGGGGACTAATGGTTCTAGCGGGCTTGTCCTTAAAGCTTCCACAGTGTAATAATGATGTCCAGTCACAAGACTGAATGTGACCAGTTTTCTCGTGGGATTTTCTGTTTAAAAGCATCCACTATGTAAAAGTTATTTATGGTACAAAATTTTTTGTGGGATTTGTTCAAATCTTCCACAGTCTAACCTAGTACGAAGATTCTTCAATCATGAGACTCGGAGCAATTCTCTGACTTTTGGTGAGCTTTGAGCCACATCTCTTTGACTGATGAAAGATAGTACTAAATCTATCTGCCTGGCTATTGGATGTGTGTCCCCTCATTTTCCTATATAAATAAGGAGTAAGGCTCATTATGAGGCATTCGGAGTGTGAGTGTGATTTTGGTTATGTTTTTGAGTTTTTGAGTCCAAGGAGGAATTTCTTACTTCCATCTCTTTAGAGTTGGATCTGAAAAGCTTGCGCATCAGAGTGAGAGCTCTGGTGAGAACCTAAAGTGTCCAGATTCTTAGGTTTTTGAAGTTTGTGTGTTTTCATAAGAATTCAAGTTCTAAGACAGAGTCTGTGAAAGGCCAGGAAGCCTTCAGATAGCTTCTTGCTTGACAAGTCACAACATCTGATAAATGCCTAAACAGTCTATCTCTGGAAAAGAGCTTCAGAATTTCTCTCTGAATTTGTAAAGAAACTTCTGCATAAATATATGAGTATCCATTTTCTAAGCATGATACATTCTGCTTGAGTACATTTTTCATTTCGGCATGTGTTAAAACTATTTGTTGAGGTAGTATCTGTGAGACAAGAGGTTCGCTTGAGGTTCGCCGAAGGTTCACCGAGGTCTGAGGAACACCAGTCCGTTAAAGGTAGGAGGCCATGTGAAGGACGCTAGAGTGTGAAAGTCTAGAGGTTCGTGTATGGGTTTGTGTAAAGGTTCATGTATTAATCACAAAGAAGAGACTCAATGAGAGCAAGCTTCGCATCTGAAGCCCCTACAGCAAATTGGTATCAAAGCCAGAAACGTCTGGTTCATTACGGTTAGTACTCAAAATCTATAGATCTCTAAAATGGATGATTCTAGAAGATCATTCTCTTTCAAAGAGCTTGAAGCTAAAGAACAAGTTGAAGAAAACCCATTAAGAGATATGTTTGCTTCATCATCTAAAAGGGTTATAAATTCTGCAGAACTTGAATATTTTGAAAGTCAGCCTGCACCTAAGTGGTGTCTGCCCAGTATCTCCTCGTCAGAAGTATATGCTGACTTATCTATGTTCCATCTTAAAGAAGCAAATAGAATATCTATCAAAGAAAGTATTAGTCAAATACAAGAGAACTTATATTCTGTACAAACACTTTCTCTTCTTGACACTAAGAAACTTTAGGTTGAAGCCAAAACACTGGGAACCAAATATTTGCATTTGGGGTGCATAAGGGTAGGGATCAATCCCTTAGTCCATAGAGGACTGAATACTTTTGTTCTTGCCACAGTTAGAGATCTAACACATAACAAGTATTCAAATTCATTGATAGGAGGAATGGTTTCTCCATTATCAAATGGACCAGTATACTTTGATTGTTATCCCAACTTTTCTATATATACATTTGATGAGCACATCAAGGATATTTTACAACTACAGATTCAAACAATAGGGTTTGATATGAAGAAAAAGTGAAATAATATTGCCATTCAAACTCGTGGTTGATTTAGACACACAAATACCCTCTATCCTACAGTTCTCCATGCTCCCATTAAAGAATCCAAATCTAGTGTGGTTGTTCTAACAAATACCCAGAATAAAAAGTTAGAACATCAAATTATTAAATGGGAGGACCTAAGATTCCTAGAACATTGGGTTTTTGATAACCCAAAACCTCCAGCAATGCAAAAGATTACTTCTGCTGATATACAAGAAGGACCAACATCTGCTGTAGTATCCTTTCCTAGAATATCTACAATAGATTGCAGAAGAATTGATTTAGCTTGCAAAGCATCATCCATGTATATTGATCCACAAGTAGTAGATATTGTCAGTTCTTTTACACCATCTGTAAATTTCCCTCATATAGATCTATTTGAATATGCCTAGATTGTAAATTTTTCATCCCTGCAAGTCATTTTCCCAAGCTGCAATCAAAAGATAAATCTCAGTAGCCTTGCTGATTCTGTCATACATCAGAACCACCATCCAAGGATAGGAGTATCTCCTCCTACAACTTCTGTCACTCTGTGTCCAAATCCTAAGTGTTTTGAAATACCTTTCCCTCATGATATTGATCATGTATTAATGATTCATGAGCTTTCGTCTTTGGAAAATGAAGAGCCCCACCTCAAAGACATGCTTAGCAAAATGTGTCATGCTGGTATGCCTCACTATGGTCTAGGATATCTGGAACAACCTGATGAGATAATCCTTCAATCCAAATTTGACAACTTTGTGCCTTCTGATTGTAAGAAGTCGTCAAAACCAGAAATGCACAAGTTCTTTTCGGCCATGGAAGGATGTAGGAAGCATACAATTGATCATCAATGGATGAAAAATATGCTTAATTTGGATTATACACTCATCCTGAGGCTGAAAGTTTTGACCTTCCCACTCCATACCCAGAAAAAATCATATTATCCCATGAATGGAAAACAATGTATGGTATCGAAGCACTAGTATGAAAGTTAATAAATCTTTGCAGAAGATTTCAAGATTACCAGACAACAAATCCATCTGTAACAAGTATGGTCTTGCTATAGATGACCCCATAGTAAAAAGAATAAAAGCTAAAAAGAAGGCCAAGAAAGAAAAAAGACAAGAATACAGAAAATATCCACAAAGGAAAAGAAAAGGGACCAAGAAAGGATACTATAGATATGTGCCAAAAACACATTACTATGAACCCAAGGATATTCATCTGCAGACACATAAGAAAGATCAATGGAATAAATTGATTTGTTGGCTCTGTGGCCAACCTGGACATACCTCCAATCGATGTCCTTTATCAGAAGAATCTAAGAGAAACAGAGGAAATAAATCCTTTGAAGCTGCAAAGAAGAAAAAGACAGTAAAAACAGAAGGAATGGTGCCAACCCTGTGTTATAAATGTGGTTCTAAGAATCACAAATCTGAAAATTGTCCAAACATCTCATTTAGAGAACAGATACAACAATGAAAACTCTGTTCAACATCTGAATCCTCTAAAAGTTCTTCTTCAAAATGCTCTGATGAAGAATTAAACATGCACATGAATGAATGTGACTGCACTGATTCACACTGGCAATAATCTGTTGTAGTATCCTTTCCTAGAAGATCTACAATAGATCACAGAAGAATCAATTTAAGATCAAAAGAATCTTCATTAGCGATATGAAGAATAGGAAGAGTTTTTACCTTCATTTTAATTCTTCTAACAACTTCAGTGTGGGCCTGAGACCAAGGTTCTGGATGTTTTTGCAGTCTTCTGTTGAGTAATGATCTATCTTTGGCGCAATCTTTGTAAAAGTTGCTTACATAGTTTAAACATCCCAAGAATCTCTGTAATTGAGTTTTGTCAGTGATAATATCTGGAAATTTATCAGCAAATTCCAGAGCATGTTTTTGCAGAGTGATCTGCCCATCTTTAATTGTATGGCCAAGAAACTTGATACTTGTCTGAAATAATTCAATCTTTTTCTTGCTAAGAACCAATCCATTGGTTTTGACAAGTTGTACAAATTTCTGGATATGTTTAAAGTGATCATGGACGTTTTTAGAAAATATAAGTATATCATCAATGTATACTAGTAACCAATCAAAATATGGCTTGAAAATATTATCCATAACCTTCTAGAATTTGGAGGGGGCATGCTTTAGTCCAAAAGGCATGACGTTCCATTCATAGTGTCCTGCTGGGACACTGAAAGCAGTCTTAAACTTATCATCTTCATTAATTGCCACCTGCCAAAATCCTGATTTCATATCAAATTTAGAAAATACTTTAGCCCCTGCTATTCTTGCTAAAAGATTTCCTTTGTGAGGAATGGGGTAAGTATCATCTTAGAGGACAATATTTAGAGGTTTATAGTTTATGACGAGTCTTGGGATACCTCTTAACTGTGTTGAATGTTTATTAACATAAAAACCATAGCAGTTCCAAGGACTGCTAGATTCTCTAATCAATCTTCTTTCCAAGAGGCTTTCTATCTCTTTTTGACAGAGATCTCTATATTCTTTGTTCATAGGGATTGCTTTGCTCTTGCAGGGTTTCCCTTCATACTTATCTTTGTAGGGAAATTCTACACAGTGTTGTTTTCTATGCCAAAACGCATTTGGTTCTTCAACACAACATTCTTTTTCTATCTATGATCTCAGAGTTGAGATCCTTTGTTTAATTATAGGAGTCTGAAGATAGTCTCCTATCTTTATGGTGGTCTTTAGCTCCTTGAGCTCTTCAATTTTATTTTTTCTTTTTCGATCTGCTGCATTGCTTGTACCATAGTAGACACTCTGGGAGTAGAGACAAAGGGTAACTTGATTGTTTGTAATTTTCCATCTGAGCTTGGTATAGATATAAAATAACTAGCCTTGCCATTTTTCAATCTGGCTGATCCATGTGGCTCCACAGCTGCTAAAAATACATTCCCCAAAATACAGTCAACAGGAATGTCTGCAACAACAAATTTTAATTTGATGCAATGCTCTTTAAAGCAAATAGAGCCTAAGGGACTTCATATAATAGATCTTTGTTTCCTAACCCAATCACTTGTCTAAAGGATTTTACCCAGTACTTTGCAGGTACTATTTTTGAGTTCAGAATATTGACATTTGCCCCGGAGTCAATAAGTGTTCTTAGGGAAAACATTTCACCATTTATACATATATCTAGCATAACATGATGTTGTTGATACTGGATAGCCATTACTCTCATGTCAGTGAATCCTATAGTATCATCCTTTTTTCCTTCAAATATTTCAATATTTGGGTTAGTGTAGTATTCATCATATGCATCCTCAGATTTCTTCCCTTTTTCTAACTCAAAGACCTGTGCTTTTAGAGAGAATCTCTTTTTTGAGATGATGAATCTCTTGGCTGACTTCTCCTAATGTGAGGGCTCTAGTCTTAGATTTCTGTTGGCTTCTTTGGAAAGATCTTGTATTTCTTTCAAATGAGGCATCGATGAATAATGCCTTTGGTTCAGTTTTAGAGGCAGTCTTGCTACTACTCCCTTGATTTTTGTGCATTGTGCTTAGAAAAGTTTCTAGTAACTTTTCCTTCATCTCTCCTTCACCCAATGTTCTAATATGGGCAAGTAGCTTTGTTTCTGCATCGTCCATGGTTTGTGTCGTGAGAACTTTCTCCCTTGGCTGAGAAACATGGTCTTCATCAAATGAGATTTCTGATTCAGTGCTTGATTCACACTGATAGTTGTCTGAATTAGTGCAGTCACATTCATTCATGTGCATGTTTGATTCTTCATCAGAGCATTCTGAAGAAGAACTTTCAAATTGAACAGAGTTGTCGTTGTTGTATCTGTTCTCTAAATGAGATTTGTGGACAATTTTCAGATTTGTTATTCTTAGAACCACATTTATAACACAAGGTGGGCACCATGCCTTCTATTTTTACTATCTTTTTCTTCTTTGCAACTGCAAAGGATTTCTTTCCTTTGTTTCTCTTAAATTCTTTTAATAAAGGACAGTGATTGGAGGTATGTCCAGGATGGCCACAGAGCCAACAAATCAATTTATTCCATTGATCTTTCTTATGTGTCTGCAGATGAATATCCTTGGGTCCATAGTAATGTGTTTTTGGCACATATCTATAGTATCCTTTCTTGGTCCCTTTTCTTTTCCTTTGTGGATTTTTTTTGTATTCTTGTATTTTTTCTTTCTTGGCCTTCTTTTTATCTTTTCTTATTTTTACTATGGGGTCATCTATAGCAAGACCATACTTGATACAGATGGATTTGATGTCTGGTAATCTTGACATCTTCTGCAGAGATTTATTAACTTTCATACTAGTGCATAAATTTACCAAAACTTTTGTTATGATGTTGTATATTTCTCCCCAAGTAAAGGATTCAAAAGGAAACTGAAAAGCATCTTGTTGTCTTAGATAATCTACAAATTTTGAAGGAAACGCTACTAAGTAGATTTTTTTCCACAAGATTTTTGCTATCTTTAACCTCATATATTCTCTGAATCCAGTCTCTATGAAAAGCTTCATAATGAGACATTTTATTACATTTAATATTCATGAGAATTATCTCATGCTTATTGGCAAGTTCAAGTTCTCATCCACACCAATGTTCTAAAATGAATGAAGTTAGTTCCCCAATCATATTTCTTTGTGGATCTCCATCAGAATTATGAATGATATCTCCCGCTTCATCTTTCAAGATCTCATTTTCCATTTTTGCCACTATTACTGGTGATGACTATGTTTCCCACCATCTCAACAAAGTTCCAGTAAAGCACTGAACGATAGATTTACAAGCTTCTATTTCATTTTTCCCCTTAGGCACATGAGCTTGTATTTTGTAAACATAAGATCTATCATTTGTCAAATCTGAGCAACACTCAGATTGTCAATATTCCATTCTATGTGTGATTCGGGATGGAAGTTATGTGTTTCTGGAAGTTTCCATTTTCCATTGAGATCAGGTGCTGGATACCTGGTATATTGACTTTGGAGAGGCTCATAGATAGGGAACATATGTGGTTCTAAGCTTTCAGGTTGCTCTACTTCTTTAAACAGTGAGGAGATAGTCATTGGCTCAGATTTTTCTTTAGCCATTTCTTTAGGGAAGAGAGAAGGAAATCTATCAACAGGCTTAACAGGATGTTGAATATTTACAGATCTCTTGAATAGAGAAGAAACAGGAATCGGTTTGTCTTTGGGGGCTATATGAAGTTTATCAAATTTTTCAAACAGTTCTTCAATAGATTCCTGAGTAGATTGTTTTCCCATATCTACTTTCCTTTCAACATCTTCTATCCTTGTTAAGGATTCTTTAACAAAACCTTTCAATATAGTAGTGGAATAGTTCACATCATTCAGAGTTCTGTTAATACTATTTACAAAGACTTGTATACTGTCAAAATCTTTTTTAACTTCAATAGACTTTGCACAATTCATTTCTAGCCCTTTAACTACTATATTTGTCCAGTTTATTTGTTCACTCGCTTTCTGTATCCTACCATCAATGCCAAGGGCACTGTCATATTTTATGACCAATGGAATGGCTTTAGCATTGTTCTGTGCTTCTCCTAATACAATGCCTTTGTAAGGAGGGAAGGTGGTAGGAGTTTCAATTTTACTACCATCTATGGCAGTCCAAGAATGTTTTGCTAAGGATGATTCAACATCTGCCATTTGTACATCTGTATTTTCTTGCTTCCTCTTCCATTCATAAAAAGACAACCAAACGTTGTTCTTTTGCATGTATGTTTTCCATTCATGGGATAATCTGATTTTTTCTGGGTATGGAGTGGTAAGGTCAAAACTTTCAGCCTCAGGATGAGTGTATAAATCCCAATTAAGCATATTTTTCATCCATTGATGATCAATTGTATGCTTCCTACATCCTTCCATAACCGAAAAGAACTTGTGCATTTCTGGTTTTGACGGCTTCTTACAATCAGAAGGCACAAAGTTGTCAAATCTAGATTGAGGGATTATCTCATCAAGTTGTTCCAGATATCCTAGACCATAGCGAGGCATACCAGCAGGACACATTTTGCTAAACATGTCTTTGAGGTGGGGGTCTTCATTTTCCAAAGATGGAAGCTCATGAATCATTAATACATGATCAATATCATGAGGGAAAGGTATTTCAGAACACTTAGGATTTGGACACGGAGTGACAGAAGTTTTAGGAGGAGATAATCCTATCCTTGGATGGTGGTTATGATGTATGACAGAATCAGCAAGGTTACTGAGATTTATATTTTGATTGCAGCTTGGGAAAATGACTTGCAAGGATGAAAAATTTACAATCTGGGCATATTCAAATAGATCTATATGAGGGAAATTTATAGATGGTGTAAAAGAACTGGCAGTATCTACTACTTATGGATCAATATACATGGATGATGCTTTGCAAGCTAAATCGATTCTTCTGCGATCTATTGTAGATCTTCTAGGAAAGGATACTAAGCAGAGAATATTTAAATCAGAAAGACACTACTGTGGTGATAGTAACAGAATACCAACAATGTTATGTCATCAAACATTTAATGTGGATTTGCCTTATTTTCCAATTATTTTGGTTTTATATTTTTTATGAATTTAAATTAAAATTTAGTAAAAATGGTTATATGTTTTTAATAAATGTAAATGAAATTTTAATAAAAATGGTTTGAAATTATAAATTCAAATTTGATAAATATATAAATAAAAGTTAATGTTTTTATTTTATGAATGTTTTATAATAATTGTAAAAAATAATTTGACAAAAGATAACTAAAGTATTATAAAATATATATTTTATGAAATAATAAAAATTTATAAAATTCACTTTGCTATTATAATTTATAGTAAAAATTATTATTCGATTGATTTGTATATAATTTTAACGACGATGATGATGGTGATAAACGTCTATTAAGACCAATGTGGTCTATCGGACCACAAGAAAAGAAAAAGAATCTAATTACAATTCTTCAAAATCTTGTTTCTATGATCAAAAAGAAGGGAAAGAGGTGCTCCAAAATCACTATAGTTGAGGTGACTTAGCAAGTCAAGAAGATTGGAAGTGTGGTAGATGTTAGGGAAAGTTAAATTTTGAGCATGCACACTATATTATTTCACATCAAATAATGTTACATATAAATACATTTAGTGTTGTCTCAAGATAGGTAAACTAACTTGGACACACAATCACTTGGTTGAGAGAATATCTCAACCACACACCAATCTAGGGAACATCTAGATATAAAAACTCTAAGGAATAGGAACAACTGAGACATGTAGGAATTACAATTTCCAAGTCACCTTCTTAATGACTACTTGTCTCGATCTAAATATGCAAATTCTAGTTGTAGTCAAACATAACAAAAGAATATGTCAACATCCATATAAAGGAGCAACCATCCACCGGAATGCATGGGTTCCAACCGCTACAACCGCTAGTCTACTAGGATTCCCTTCACATACATGGTTCTGTCAACCATTATAACTGCATACATGTACCTGTACCTGCAAATCCCCCTCCATCATCATCATGGGTTTTATCGGATTACCCATAACCATGCTCTGGGTTTTATCGGATTACCCTCAACCATGCCAACAAGGGCTCTCAGCCACCAAGGCTCAACACAACCACCAAGGCTCAAATTTGCCACCAAGGCACTCAATTCAGCCACGAAGGCTCAACACAACCACAAAGGCTCAACTCTACCACCAATGCACTCAATTCAACCACCAAGGCTCACCAAAGAGCCAAATTAACCAGGCCCAGGGTTTTCTCGACTCACCCTCAACCATGCCAAGGGTTTTATCAGCTGACCCTAAACCATGCCTACAGGAATCCCTGTCCACTTCACTCTTGCACATGGTTTTTGGCTTACCACAAACCAACGTTGCACAGTGGTTTCCGGCTGACCACAAACCTGCAATTACAAAGTGGTTTTAAGATTACCATGAACTTTATCGGGGTACATATGCCTCATCAAGCTTACATTACACACTCTAGCACTTGGAGTTACCAGGTACATACTTTACAAATACCACTATAAAACATCCTAGACTTGCTTACAATTAATACATGTGTGATTCATATTACAACATAGTATTGAGTCTGCTTTATTTCAACACACAATCATTTACCTTGTTTGTCCATCTATTGTTGTTTCAACCAACTAATATCAAACTTCATTAAATTTTACACAATACTAACTTCTTCTAAAATCATACTTAGCACCTTCATCTTGAATCTTTCCAACTTCAATTAGCAATTGCTAGAGTGATCAATTCTAACCAATTGCATTTACATGTTGAGTTGATCAGGCTCAACATGTTTCACTTGCAAAACTCAAAAAAAAATCAAGAACACATACACTAGTATGTGACATTGTGGAAAAAGTTGGTTTCTGGATCTTCACCCATGTGGGCTCTATCTTCCTTGTCAGTGCGCTCCTGTATATCTGCATCATTAATTCTGCAGGCAGCTTACTTTTAAATCGACAACATGCAGCTTTAATCTAACCTGGAGAATGCCACAACAACCTAGGCTCACACGTTCAAATCGCTTCTCCCCTAGGGTACTTAGGCTCACATGTTCAAATCGCTTCTCCTCTAGCGTTACCACCAATACACCATATTCACCTACACCAGGATCTAAATCACACCAGGATTCCACTATGCAATTGCCTTTGCTACCAGTTCCAGTCACTAGGGTCCAAAGGAATAGAGAATCACAAGCGCTCCGGCAGCTTCCACGCAACACACATCTCCTCACGGTCGGCGGCCTTCTTACAAGGCACGTTTCTCATCGGTAGAGTGACTTTTCCACCTGGACACAGGCTCCACCAAGACAATGCCACAGAGACTCGTCTCTACGAGACTGTCAACTTAGGCCTCCCACTGATCTGCGGCTTAGTTCAACAAACTCCTCGAACAACGCTCAACACAAACTGATCTCCCTTAAATTAACAGGGATGACCTCATTTTAGCAATACGGCTTCACAACATAGTTAGTGAACTCCTCCGTTGAGCATCTATCTCACTAGTGTATTCACTACTATACTCATCCTGCATATCAGGATTGATATCAAGCTGCACGTATCGCACTTGAATAGGTTCGACAGGTCTTGCAAGAGAAGTTGGATTTAGTGGTGGTGCTTGCACTCCCTCTTCTGGCTTTGGAAGCACCACAACATCTCCAGGCTTCCAACCCAGGGACTTCCATGGCCAGAGGCAACGGAACAGAATCACCAGGCTTCCATCCCGGGGGCATGGCTAGCAATTTGATCGGCATTCTTGGCTTCCATCCAAGTGGCACGGGTGGCGTAATGGGCGGCATGCCTAGAACAACCTCCTGCTTTGGATTAATGACAACTTTTTCCGGTGAAGGCTCCACAATTGCAATAGGCAATGGCTCTATAATTTCCTATTTCAGGATTCCCACA
The DNA here is from genome assembly GCA_031772625.1 of Pinus tabuliformis. Taxonomy (NCBI): domain Eukaryota; kingdom Viridiplantae; phylum Streptophyta; class Pinopsida; order Pinales; family Pinaceae; genus Pinus; species Pinus tabuliformis. The sequence goes on from CM062812.1 coordinate 44,464,188, forward strand.
TCGAGATCTGTTGCTTTACGAGTGACCAAATTTGTTCTTTCAAGGGATTCATGAATGCATGACATCAATATCGCCAAATACTATTGAGAAAGAGTTCCAACCTAAGCAAGACTTACAATGACAGGAAGCAAATATCTCTTGAGAGGCTCACATAGGGGCCACTAGCAACTCGCCTCGCAACTTCCCCAGGCTCGACCTTCTGACAGCCCACAACACTCGACCTTCATAATCGGCCTCCTCAAGTAGAAAATCGACCTCAATTGGCCTCCCTGGCCACAAATCAACCTCAATCAAATAACAACAACAAAGGATGGGAAAACAAAAAAAAACAACAAAAGATGAACAAACAAACTCTCTATTTCCCTTGGCCCAGGCCCAAACGGGCTCAGATACCAAGTTAAATTTTGAGCATGCACACTATATTATTTCACATCAAATAATATTACATATAAATACATTTAGTGTTGTCTCAAGATAGGTAAACTAACTTGGACAAACACTCACTTGGCTGAGAGAATATATCAACCACACACCAATCTAGGAAACATCTAGATATAACAATGCTAAGGTATAGGAATAGACTCCTGTAGATAGAATGAATCACAACTGAGACAAGTAGGAATTACAATTTCCAAGTGGGAATTGAGATTGGATGTGAGTAAGAGTCGGGTAGTCTAAAAGGAAGTGTTTTTCATCTTCCACCCTCTTAGTATCACAAATATGACAGATTTTATCGTCCCAGGGAGTCTTGGGAGTAGACCACCACTCGGTTTCACTTCGAAACTTGTGAGAATTAGTTCTTATCCTAACAATATTCAATTTTTTCTCAGTATTGGTCAACACAGAGAGATCATTTTGGCTATCAAGAGTGGGGTTGATCACCTCCTTATAGTATCTTAGCTTCCTTTTACCCTCCAGCTTCTTTTCATCCCACAATTTATCCTTAAAACTAGAGGTAATAGTATCTTTAACACTATCCTTGCTTCCCACGATGATCTCCTCCTTTGTCCCCCAATTGTTGAGCCAAGACTAGGTATCATATCATTATGCCACCCACGCTTGAGGTGAAGGTGGGGGTTTGGACTAAAGTTAGAAGCAATTTTGGGGAGCCTCTTGGATTCCATGTTATTAGATATCTAAACATAGTCGTGCTTTAAATGGGGGAAAGGCCAACTTCGATCAGGAGGATACGATAAGGAGTATTTCCCTTGATCTTGAAGTTGTAGGTTATGGATTACTTTTGAATCATCTCAATATTTCCCCGTGACTCTTTGGATATATTGCAACCCCAAAATTCGCATTCGTATAAGACAACAGGGGTGACAAGAGTCTCAAAGAGAAACCTTTTTTTACTCCAAATATAAAGACCGACCAACTTACAATTGTTTTCAAGCTCATAATAAGCTTTCCAACCACAAATATTTTTTTTCTCAATGTTATAATTCTAGTTGAGTTGATGAGGAATGTCAATACCCAAATATTTATAAGAAGAAACCTGCTTTAAGAAATGGTTATCATAGACAAAATTACAATGGGTGACCTTTTTGGACTTAATTATCATACCCATCTTGGAGCAGTAGACATGAAGATTCTTAAGTTTCTTGTCTAGGTCATCATGGATTTTTCCATGAAGAATGATATCATCAGCATAAAGGAGAAGATTAATGATTATACCAGCAAGCTTGGTGCCCTTTCAACCCGCAGTATCCAAACACTCCTCTAGTTTATCGATGTAAATTCCAAAAAGGGTAGGGGATAGGGGACACCCTTGATTAACCCTAATATTGGATTTAATATCTTTAGAACACCCTTTGTTGCTCTTAAGCTTGGCAACAACAGTCTCGTAGAGTCGAATCACAACAATCCTCAACTGAAGAGGAACCATTATCTCTTCAAGTCTTTCCCAAAGCTTATCTCGAGAAACAATGTCAAAAGCTTTTCTAAAGTCCACAAAACAACATAACAGATTGACTATACATTGTGGCATTCCTCTGCAATGATCCTGAGAGTGACAAGATGGTCGATAGTCAAGTGATATCTCCTAAAAATACTTTACCCTGTAGCTCTTTTACCATGATTTTCAAACCAAAGGCTAATCTTCTTTTCCAAAATGAGCCCATATAGCTTGGCTAGTGTGTGGCTAATCATAATGGTCCTGTAGTTAGAGGGAATAATTTTGTCCCCATTTTTAAAGATAGGCAGAATAAGGATTTGCGTCCAAGGCTTAGGGAAACCATGATTTACTACCAAATTGAGAAGCTTGTGGAGATGAGGAATGAGGATAGAGCTTTCCATTTTAAATATCTTAGCTTGGTATCCTTCAATATCTTTATCTTTCCCATTAGCGAGCTTATTAATCCCAAACGTCTTCTAGAGAAAATATATCTTTCTTAATAGGAGTGTTTAATATGGTGTCTAGAGAGTCATACAACTTATTAATATTGTTGTCCCAATTTTCTAAGGGGATCAAATGATTATTTTTTGTTTTACGAACAAGAACATTCTGCCAAAAATTTCTAGATGCGACTTTAGAAAGGTGGAGAAGATGCTCTTGTCTTTTATTAATATATAACCTCTTTTTCCTTTTGATGAGAGATTTGTATATACTTATATTTCATAACTTTACAATTTCATTAGGAGCAACTCTCATCACTTTTCTGGAAATTTTATAGTCTATCATACGAAGGGTTGGAAGTTTTGTTATTCTTCTTTTATGAAATCTCAGTAGAGAACTTGTTAATGGTAGTGGAATGGGTAGTAGTAAAATTATAATAAATTTGATCAATGTTGTTGTTATTATTACTATTACTATTATTTTTTATTTTTTAATTATTATTATTCTTAAACAAGTCGTTATAGGAATATTATTTGATCTTAGTAATCATTATTAAAATATTAATTTTCATAAACTATCCGTTATATGATATTTTGGTCTCTACATCGCCCTCTATTTAAGCCTATGCCATGATCTGCGTCTTCATCTGGTCATGATGATGAACTACACTAGCTAGTTCGAAACGTGTCGGCAAAATGTTATCCTATGTGATTTCTACCGAAAAGACTCTTCTTATTGATCAATGTTGTTATTATAAGTCATGGATCCTAAATCCATTTCTAAATCCCTTAAGAAAAAGTATACGCTACTTCTATTGAAACGAGTGTGTCTTTGGCTTTCATCGATCTCCTGCATGTGACTAGTATGCATAACAAGATTGAGGGTTAAAGACAAAGGCTTGTGGTCAGAGTCAAACTCGTAATCGTTAAGTAGCTCAAATTTTGTAATACGGTTGACGACATGGGTGTTAGAAATTGCATAGTCCATGACACTACTACCCAGCCCATGGAAACAGGTCATTGGGCTAGAGGAAGGCCATTTGTTAATACCATTACAAATAATCAAGTCTTGAGAACTACAAAGCTTAAGGATCTCGGTGTCGAATAAGTTCTCTGTTATGTCTTCAGAGTTTCTCTTAAATCTATTAGCTAAGTTGCCATCTTCATCAAGCCACAAGGGGTCGGGGTTAAAGTTGTTACTTAACATAATAACTTGGTTAGTAGCAGTTCTAGCATTGAACTCCCCAAGCAAAAGGATATTACCTTCATTCCTTAGGTTGTGGATGCCTTTTTCTAAGTTATTGAAAGGACGTTTCTTATCCAAGTTGTTTTTCTTATAGAATGTAGAGATGATAAGAGTGAAATAGCATATTAAAAAAAAAATCCTATTGGTTGTAGAGTCAGAGATCTCAATCCAAATGTACTAATTGAAGGGGTCTATTTTATGAAGTAGGATGTGAGAAGAAACAATGTTCCTTATATAACATGTTATACCACCAAGACCCCTCCGGGAGGATTTCTTATTCCAAAATGAATCTGTTAAGGTGAGGGACCCTAGATTCGTCATGTTCCCAAGTTTCAACTAAGAGAATAAGATCAATATCACTTGGGATCCAACTTAACATAGGACCTTTACACCATGGAAAACCACGACAGTTCCAGAAGAGGATCTGAGGTGATGCTAGTCCCTATTTATCACTTGTATTTTGGACTCTATCTCTAATAATAGCTTTCCTATTCCTAATGAGAGCCCATTTCCCCTTTTTGTTTGGACTTCTTTCCTAAGTTCAACTTGGTCTTTTGGAATAAGACCTTCATTTATAAAGGTTCTTGTTCCTTTTAGGCTTGGGGATTTCCTCTGTATAACTAATTTACGGTCATTACACCTTATCTTAACACGGATTAGTCTATGTTTATGCTCAAGTATCTTTCCTACCCTTATTGCTTTTGTAAGATAAGTTGTTTGAATTTGAGATTTTGTTTTTAATTGTTCTTTTACTATTTCTAATGTGTCGTCATTGTTTAGTTCTTATATACCAGCAATTATAAGGTGTAAGGCTCTTTTTATGGTGCTCATGGTTGAGTTCAATTAGTTTGTTAATTTCCTCTTTTATGGGTTTAATTTCTAATTTGTTTTCTGTGTTATTAGTTTGTTAATTTCCACTTTTATGGGTTTACTATCTAATTTGTTTTTTGTGTTATTTAGGGCTGATTTATTATTTAGTTGTTCTTTTAGATTTTTAATCTCGGGTGTCATTTCTTTCGACTATTGATTGTTTATTATATTCTATTTCTTGAATCCTACCTTCATTCCTTGGAGTTCAATGTCGAGTGTGATTATTTTATTTGTTAGCTATTGGTGATTGTTATCAAACATTGTAGTTAATTCTAGTTTAAATTGGTTTTCTTTTTCTTCTTTTCATTTTTCTAATGATTCAATTTACTCATAAAAACTCTATAGGGTAATTTTACTTGATCTCTCTTTGCTAAGAAAGGCTTAGAAATGTGAGAGAAAGTGTTCATAATGTAAATACATAAATAAAAACCTTAACCAAAAAAGTAAGAAAGAACATATGCCCTTGTAAAAGTTGTATTGAGCTTTAATGTATCCCTGAATGAGCGGTATTGTACCAAATCACCACTCGCAGATGAATTAATATGTGATTGCACCGCAAAGGTGAATCAAATCATTGCATAGCGAGTATAGTATCAAACCACCTCGAGAAAGTTAATTATCGAGCCATCCCAAAGCAGAGCGAATATAATATATCGCAAAGGGAGTATAGTTTCATGCCACCCAAGAGCAATATAAATCAACACTGCATAGTTTATATGCGAGCCACCGTAGAGCATAGACGAGAAGATACCGCAGAGCGAATATAATTATTGATCCACCACAGAGACGAGAAGATATCGAGCCACCGAAAGAATCACAGAAGAGAGCCTCAAAGATGATGTGTTTATATGTCAAAGTGTTTACCACAGAGGTATTGTGGAAGTTTTTATATATGACCACCGATATGGATATGACTGCTCCATAGAGGTATTTCCGAAGTGTTGAGACATATGTTACTTTATTCGTTACTTATTTACGTTAAAAATTGTATTTAGTTTATTATATTAAGTATTTTTTGTTTTTTTCATTAATTTATTTTTTTGGGAGGTAAGTACCTATAGGGGATTTGAACCGGTGACTTATCGCAAGGAGTGTTTTAATAGTGAACCAGTGACCTATCGCAAGGAGTGTTTTAATAGTGCACCCATTCACCGTCAATCCAAAGCTTTGTGGTCAATTTACTTTTAATATAATATTAATTACTAATTTTATAAAAATATTACAATTTTCTTACAAAATATTTTCTTTGTAATCATTTTTTTTAATCCTTTTACCTAATCTTTTCATTTTAAAATCTATTAAAATTTAATTATACCTTCATTGTTATTTATAGATTTTGTAATTTTTTTTTCCTTTAATATCGTATAAATTAATTAGTGTATTTTCACATACATTTATTACTAGTGTAGTTATATAAAAAAAGAAATGGTTGGTAAATATTAATGGTCAATTCAAATTTATGAGAAACATCAAAATAATTATTTCAATAATACATCTCACATTTACAAAAAGGAAAAAAAATATATACAAATTAACTAAATTATTATTACTATAAGAAAGATATATTTGAGCTAAACATATATATATTTAAAAAATACATAACAAAACTATTAATCATGTAATCCCCATTTAACCATTAATTTTTTTAATATACAAATAAGTTTTTGTCACATGTCCAACTTGTTTATATCTATATATATATATATATATATATATATATATATATATATATATATTAAATTAGTCAATTCAAGGCTAACTACTTTTCTCTATAACTACTATTAAAAACATTAATATTTTAAGATAATTTAGAAAGATAAATCCCTACCATCCTTATAATAATTATTAATAATTAAATTAAAATTTTAAAACTCTTATTCTGAATCCTAAAAAATCTTAGTATAATCACTAGTATTATTTTTATCCTAGTTACAATAAGCTATAATAATTAAAATAAAATTCTAGTTACAATAAGATATCAATTACTTTTTGCATAAAAAGACAATAATTATTAATAATTAAATTAAAATTCTAAAACTCTTATTCTAAATCCTAAAAAGTCTAGTATAATCACTAGTATTATTTGTATCCTAGTTACGATAAGCTATAATAATTAAAATAAAATTCTAGTTAGAATAAGCTATAATAATTAAAATAAAATTCTAGTTACAATAAGCTATCAATTATTTTTTGCATAAGAGGAGGTATTGTTAGAGGACAACCATGTTGAAGACAAAATTTTGAATGATCACCATTGAATGCATTACTACTCACAATGGTATACATTTTATAATGCATTGGAGTGACCGTTGGATTCCATATTCCAAGGTCTCTTGGACTCCCTTTGATTGTTTATCTTCCACACCACAACCTTTAGGATTAGGTATCTAACATTCCCCCCTTTAATCGGAAGGGGTATGTGTGAGTCCAAGAAGAGAGTTGTAATATAAAATGTGCAAAAATGCATGGCAACACTAGGCTGAATGTGCTCTCTGAAATGTTGGTATAAGGTGATGGTTTAAGGATGACCACCAACACTGGAAAGCTTAGTGCAATTCCTAGAACTCTTCCAAATCTGGCATGAAGCTAAAGTCTTCTGCTAGAGGAAGTGCTCCTAATGTTTTGAAGAGGGAGACCTTCAACCTGGAAAGGGAGGTCTCAACCCGCATAAAAAATGAGAACCTCAACCTGAAAAGGGAGGTCTCAACCTACAGTGGTGTAAGGATGACCACCAACTCTGGAATGCTTAATGCAATTCTTGGAACTCTTCTAAAACTGGAAATAAGTTGAAGTCTTCTGCTAGAGGAAGTGTCCCCAATTCTTTGAAGAGGGAGAAGATCAACTTGAAAAGGGAGGTCTCAACCCCGCATAGATGGTTTAAGGCTAACCACCAACAGAAGACATGCTCCGGGGCATCTTTGTCTCGGGTTACAACTCTGAATCCGGCATGGCAGTTTGTGGCTCAGGCTTGCTTGATGTGGCTTTGAAACTTGCATATGACCATCATTTACCTCCCTATCAAATGTAAGGTGAGAAGATGGAGAAAAATCAATTGCAAGACCTTTTAATATTCAAGAACAAATCTTGTTGTATGAGCGAAATATCTTCTTGGCTGTTGAAGCCCATTGCCAAGAAGAAATCCATCTAAGATGAATATTTGTTCTTGCAGGGGGCTTGTTTTTGAAGAATCTGTGTGAAGAATGAGTACATTGACCACAATGCTTGCACAGATGAAGATCAAAATAGTGATCTTTCATATGGCCAACTCGGTCACAGTGTTGGCATTTAACAACTTTTGGCTGTGAACGTGGAGGAGAAGAATTTGGAATAGGTGAAGGTGAAACGCCATGAAGAAACCCAACACTTTGAAATTGAATGGGCTTGGAATAGTCTGGAATAGGAAAGGACGCCTCCTTATCATATCCAAGACCTGTTATGTGATTGTTGTGGACAAGCTCTTCCCAAGGTCTGATGATTTGCTTGGGAAGTGTAGGCTGAATTTCTGTTTCTGCATGCAATTCTACTACTTCATTGGGCACTGGATCTGAATCAACTTGCTTCTTATGGGACTTTGTTTCAATGTTCTAAACAAAAAATGGTTCAGAATGATGACTCCACTGCTGTAATTCTTCTTGTTGAAGTTGAGATTCAAGCTGCAAAAATTCTATCTTTTGTTGTGCATGTTGTAAACAACTGTGAATATCAGTGAGAAAATCCTTGTTGATTTTCACTGTATTATCCCTAATAGAGAGTATTGGATTGTTTGGTAACTCTATTACTCCAACAATTGGAGCCATCTTTCAAACAATTCAAGCTCAACAATTAATAAAACAAGTTGCAGAATATATTGAGTGGCCAATAAATACGCAAATATTGAGTGATCTTTGTCGTTTCTTTCTGCTAATTCCCTATACGATCTCTGTAATCTTTTGACACTGTTGTATTTCTCCTTTGTGGAAGTATATGTGTGTTGCAACTTTAAGAAAAGGTCGTGGAAATGCTAACCACGATAGAAGACTTCTCTTGAAAAACGGTATTATGTTGATAAAAGTGGAAGTTGAATTCAAAAGTCCCCCATTCACTAATACTCACACGCATGAAACAAAGAATTACAAGAAAAGTGGAACCATAATCATGCCATCACAAAAATTCTTTTTAATGCCTGGTACATACATCACATTCTGGATGCGCCTGATATTGCCATAAGGGAATATCACAGGAATGTCTCCATACCCTTTAATTAGGTAGGCTGTGTCATCTCCAAGGTAGATATTAGCACCACTAGTGGTTCCTTTAAAACTTTCAAACCAGTGCTTATTACTTGTCATGTGAGTGGATGCTCCAAAATCCACAAACCAGGTTTTGGCCTCATCAATCTCAACAATAAGAGCAGAATCAGACACAAACAATTTGAGGTCATGATTCTGATCTTCGTCAGCAAAATGCCCTGTATGCTTCTTTTATCTGTGTCTAGCTTCATCAACCTTCTTTTTATAACAATGTTTAGCAATGTGACCAGATCTACCACAATAGAAACACTTGATTCCTCAATCAATTATGTGTTGGAAATAGCGACAAGAAATGCTAAAAATAGCATTGCTATAAATAGCATTTCAGGTACTAGTGTTGGACATAGCAACAAGAAATGAAAAATGGAAGTGCTAAAAATGGCATTTTGGGATGGATTCCAATTTTAGTTAGTCCCTGAACTAAAATTGAGAAGTAAAATTCGAATTTGTTCTTAGCAGCTGTTTGATTAATAATTAATTAATTCATCTTGAGTTAATTAGTTTGAGAAAATCAAGCATAAAGTCTATGTGAGGACATGCAACAGTTATCCATTTGATTGAGGAAGTTATCCCTTAATTAAGGAGATCAGGATGAGTTGTACTTTGAGTTGTAATTAGTTAGCTCAGTTAACTGAATTAAGTCCAGTTAGATTAGTTCCAACAGTTTGTGGAACTGATTGTGAGTTCAGTTAGTTAATGCATGCATGCATGTAACTAGTGTACTTCAGATAACTGAATATTCTCTCATAAATAACTCATGCATGTCAGTTCAGTCAGAGACCCAGTTGAGATCAGAGGAAGGGACAGTGTACTATCAGTTGGAGGATTTTTCCTATATCTCATCCATGCAGAAGGAATTATCTCCTTCAGGACTGCACAGTTATTTCTAAGTTTAGCGAGTTGTGTGAGAGGTGAATTCACACTGGTGGCAGCTAGAGGACCCAGGAGAAACTACGCAAGGAAATAGGAGGCTTTGAGGACTGAAGGAAGGCACATGTGTTGTCTATTCTGTCTATGAGCAACAGTGAGGGATTGTACTGAGAGTTGGATAGCTTGAGAGCTAAAGCTTTGTGTAATCCTGAGATATTTCCACTTGTATGATAATACAGATAGCGAGTTTTTTAGCTAAGGCTTTCCCTAGAGTATTCTTCGGTGTTTCATGTGTATGATTTCTTCTTCTCTGTTATATGTGTTCCTATTTGATCTTGCTCAAATCGATTAAGCTTTCGCAAAGTTTGATAGTAGAAGTAGATCAAGTATTTTGTTTTAGTTACATTGCATTATCAAGTGATCTACGATGAAATTTCTACATGGTATCAGAGCAAAGGTGATCAAAGCGAAGAACAATATACAAAGAAGAAGAGAATTTGAAGTTAAAAAAATAAAAAATAAAAAATAAAAAAAATATATAAAATATAAAAAAAAAAATAATAATAATAAATAAATAAAAATTGGGTCGCGAGTTTTTAGAGCAGATCTAAAAAAATTTGTGTAAAATTTTCAGAAACAAATAGTAGATCTGGATTCCTTGAGGAAAAAGACCCAAATTCAAAAAACAAATTGGCTGAATCAGAGTTCGGATGAGGGAGATACCATTGATTTAAAATCAATTCTTTTTCCAGAAAATTTTGTGACAGCGGGAAAGATGAAACAGATTGGTGTGTTAGCCAAGAATCTGTATGCACTTGAGGTACAAGATGTATGCAAAGCCTTGAGGAGCAAGGCAAAAGTTAGATACTTGGTGGTTGAGAGGAAGAGTAAATTACCTCTCAACATGCAATGCCAGAAGAAGTCTCAGACAATTGTGGAGGAGCCACAATTGGTGAAGCAACTTTAGGAGCTTATGGAGCAGCCACAACTGGAGAAGCTGAGAAGAAACCGAGTGTAGGCATCCACTCATGTAGAGACCTCCAATAGGGGGAAATTTCGAGTCAAGTAGGCAGAGGAATCACATGCATCCATACCTTCAAGTAGGAGGTGGGGCGATGTGGAGTGATAGTCCCAAGAAAGCTGGAATAGGGGCAGGATCATTGAGGTACCCAACCTCTTTGATTAGACCTTGCTACGAGAGCCCCGATGAGGAGTAGCAAGACTGGCTGAGTAGGTAGAGACAGATGCGGATGGAGCGGTAGAGAGAGCTACAGTGCAGGAATCCCAAGACAGCGCAGAGCTAGCAGGCTGCAACAATGCGAGAGGCACAGGAGTGTTGCACCAGTGCAGGATGGCACATAGAGGTGTGAAACGGTGCAAGATGCATGGAGTGTTGCAGCAGCTCAGAGGTCACAGAGGGAGCACTTCTCAGTAGCAGAGGGAGCTTCAGCATCAGATGGTGTTTCTAGCCCAACAGGGAGGTCAGTTGGGAGATTTTTTTTTTCTAAAGTTGCTGGAGCAACAACACTTGGGAGAAGTGTTGCATGCAGAACATTCCAAAGGTTCAGGATTGGGTTCGAGTTGAATACCTTTCTTGTTGAGAGGGAGTGTTGGAAATAGCAACAAGAAATGCTAAAAATAGAATTGCTATAAATAGAATTTCAGGTACCAGTGTTGGACATAACAACAAGGAATGAAAAATGGAAGTGCTAAAAATAGCATTGCTATAAATAGAATTTCGGGATGGATTCCAATTTATGTTAGTCCCTGAACTAAAATTGAGAAGTAAAATTTGAATTTGTTCTTAGCACTGTTTGATTAATAATTAATTAATTCATCTTGAGTTAATTAGTTGGAGAAAATCAAACATGAAGTCTATGTGAGGACATGCAACAGTTATCCCTTTGATTGAAGAAGTTATCCCTTAATTAAGGAGATCAGAATGAGTTGTACTTCGAGTTGTAATTAGTTAGCTTAGTTAATTGAGTTAAGTCTAGTTAGATTAGTTCCAATAGTTTGTGGAACTAATTGTGAGTTCAGTTAGTTAATGCATGCGTGCATATAACTAGTGTATTTCAGATAACTGAATATTCTCTCATAATAACTCATGCATGTCAGTTCAGTCAGAGACCCAGTTGAGATCAGAGGAAGGGACAGTGTAGTATCAGTTCGAGGATTTTTCCTATATAGGAAACTCATCCATGCAGAAAGAATTATCTCCTTCAGGACTGCACAGTTATTTCCGAGTTTGGTGAGTTGTGTGAGAGGTGAATTCACACAGGTGGCAGCCAGAGGACCCAGGAGAAACTGCGCAAGGAAATAGGAGGCTTGGAGGACTAAAGGAAGGCACAAGTGTTGTCTATTCTGTCTATGAGCAGCAGTGAGGGATTGTACTGAGAGCTAAAGCTTTGTGTAATCCTAAGATATTTCCACTTGTATGATAATACAGAGAGCGGGGTTTTTAGCTGAGGCTTTCCCTAGAGTATTCTTCTATGTTTCATGTGTATGACTTCTTCTTCTCTATTATATGTGTTCCTATTTGATCTTGCTCAAATCGATTAAGCTTCCGCAAAGTTTGATAGTAGAAGTAGATCAAGTATTTTGCTTTAGTTGCATTGCAATATCAAGTGATCTATGGTGAAATTTCCACATTATGGTCAAAAACATACCTTGAAGTGGCTTTCTCTGGGGTGTACCACCACCTTTCTGTCCTGCTCCTGGTTTCCCTCTGAAAGGCTTTTTCTTCACCATCAAGGCGAGATCTGCATTCTGAGGCTTCAAATTCATCTGCCTCTCTTCTTCTTGCATCAAGATCCCTGTCAATTCTTCGAAAGTGGGGGCTTTCTCCATTGTGTTTAGCCTTGTAATAAACATCTGATAATCATTAGTCATACCATTCATGGTAATCATGACAAGATCAGCGTTGACACTTTCTCCCCTATGTTGCCCAGCTTGTCTCTCATCTCTTTGATCCGAGAGATGAATCCAACAACTAATCTCTCATCTCTTTGATTCGAGAGATGAATGCAACAACTAATTCATTCTCCTCCATTCTGATGGAGAGAATCTTACTCTTTAGTAACAATAAGCGATTTGTATTCTTTATCTCATACAGATCCCTGAGAGTCACCCAAATATCATTTGCAGATTTTCACTCTCTAATGTGAGGGATAATGTAGTCTTTCACTGACAATTTCAACAACACCTTTGCTTTGTTCTCCCTCTTCTCCCAATCTTGAATTGCTGCAGTTGTTCCACCTCCGGCTATAGTCGGCTTCGCTTCGTCCCCATTTGCAATCGCCCATGCACTTTTCCCCTCAAGCAGTGTCTGCAATTTGAATTTCCAATTTGAATAATTCGACCCATTGAGCTTATTGCTCTCATTCAGGTACGCTTTTTCCATATGATTATTCATTGTGACTGGATCGATCTATGGATCTACCTCAAGATCCTCAATCTCCAACAATCAATCTGGCCAAAAGTAAAAATTACACATGCGATCTAAAGAAACAAGAAAAACATACCAAAGGGGGCAATATTTGAGGTGATCTCCAAGACTCGGCTTCTGATCTGATCCTCAACAAGATCTCAACAACAATCTCCCAACCGATCAACAGGATCTACGCATCCACGATCTACAGAGACCTAGATCTGAGTCGATCCACAACGATCGATCCACACAACTGATCTAGAACCTGATCCACTGCACCAACGCCGGTTTACAGCGTCGGATCCGTGCTTTCTACTTGCGCTCCCAGAGATTGCTCTAAGGAAAGGTCGATCAGCGCATTTTTCAACATTGAATTCCATGTTGCTCCCTTCTTTAGCCAATGCGGGAAAGAGGGCAAAAATTATGCACAAGAGAAAAAAAAACACCTTTCTTCAGTCACCAAGGCTCGCGACAAACCCAACCACCACGACTTTCAATTTAATCATCCACTAAGGCTCCATTGCTGCCACTAAGGCACTCCAGCCACTAAGGCTCTCAATTCTGCCACTAAGGCTCTCAATTCAACCACTAAGGCACTCCAGTCACGCTCCAGCCACTAAGGCTCTCAATTCAGCCACTAAGGCTCACTAGCAATGATACCATGTTAAAAAAATGGGAGTTGAAACTTATAATCTGAAACTAGTAGCTCCTAGGTGAACAAGTTACACCTAGATTTGCACCTAGATACTGCCCAAATAGAGAACACTCCATTCAATTAATCATAAAATCAGAAATATAGAAGTTTACATCAAAATATGGAGATTAGCACTAACCCCCAGAAAATAGGAACTAATCCTAATCTAGGACACTGAGAAACAAACTCTCTCCAATAGTACAATATTCTCCATTATTTTTAACTTTTTCAAGGTAATTTATCATTAATTTTTTAATTTTTGAAATTTGTTGAAATGTGTACAATATTCTCCATTATTTTTAACTTTTTCAAGGTAATTTATCATTAATTTTTTAATTTTTGAAATTTGTTAAAATGTGTACAATATTCTCCATTATTTTTATCATTAATTTTTTAATTTTTGAAATTTGTTGAAATGTTATGTAAATTATCAATCTTCGAACATTTTGGTAAGAAAGAATGATTGGGAAAGATATAGACATGCCTAAATGCATTCTAGAATAAACTTATTTGCATTAACTAAGTTGAATTTCCTTTAGATCTTAACCCAAGGAAAACCCAATCCAAAGGGATAAGTCTCTAAAGGAAAGGAAATGGCAACCTTAATTTAGTTTCCATGCAGTAAGCTTATTCAAATTTTTAGAAGAACCATTCATATTTCATTTCCTTCAACGATGTCAATCACTTATTTGGTGCATACGGATTGAACTTCAATGTGACTTTTAATAATGCAAAAAGCACCAAATTCCTATAGGGTGTTGTAATGCCCAACATTCTTATCCCTTGTCCATCTTACCTAATTAAATAGAATCAACTCTCTTTCATTCATGTATTATGTGTGTGATTTGAGTAGTTATAGTTAATGTATGAATCTATGATATGTGATCATGATTGTCTTGCATGTACTACATTGAATTGTCATTTGTTATCTTGTGTGTACTATTTTGAAATGTCATTTGTTATTAGGGAGAGTTCCAACTTTCACAATCTATTTCTAATGATTATTGTATTTTGAATCTCATATAATGTATGTTGCATAATTGTACTTGTATGTGTTTATATAGTTTAGTGTAAATAAATTTGTGTTTGAAATGTTTGATATATAAACTTATATTGCAAATTTTTAATGTGTGATCTTAATAATATATCCAAAATCAAAAAATGCATATTTAAAAATATATCATGACAACTAACCACAACTCAACAACCTCTTATCTTTATAAATACAAAAATATCACATATAACATGACAAATAACCATAAAAACTAACCATCCCTTAACACAAAACCACCTAACCCAAAAAAAAAATTAAAAGAAAAAAATTAAAAAATTCTATTACCAACTATTCTAACAAAAATCAACACCATCCCATATAACATGACAACTAACCATAAAAACCAACCATCCCTTAATCACATATAACATGACAACTAACCATAAAAACCAACCATCCCTTAATAAAGTGAAGGAAGGAAAAAAAACAATGCATTCAACAGCATAATCCAAAATATTCAACCTAAAAACAAAACAAACGCCATACTTCCCCATAAAAACATACCACCCACACCAACAAAGACATACCCCCACACATCTCACAAGAAAAGAAAAAAAAAAAAAAAAACACTACACACGAAATGCCATCCGTTAATATCCACCCACCCATTCCATTGAAATGGCCTTAACATTCAACAACCATCTCTATTTAAAACTAGCATTTATTTCTCAACATTAGTTTATCTTAAGTTAAAACATAGGCTACTCAATAAAAAGTAAGCTCCGTGTTGGATTTGTTCACCTCAATAAAATAAATACCTTGGATTTGTTCTCTCTGTATTTTAATTTGCTTGGCTTGTCCTTAGCTATCCTCACTGAGTGCATGCGCAACTATAAAAGATTATAATGAGTTGGGACTAAACAAATCAAATAATTAAGATTACATTATAAGAAATATCATATCACATGCTGCGAAAACATTATGAATAAAGAATAAAATATCACAAGAGAAATTTGTAGCATGGCTGATTTCAAAGAGAATGCTCTTTTAACTTCCCATTACATACAGGTTAGTTTATGATCAATATGTGTTATTTATGGCAAAGTGATTTTGCCATTTAGTTGATCAATTCTGAAGAATTGGTATCTACCTACTTTGCTGAGAGCAAAGCACAACAAATTGGTTGATCTTTCCCCTTGCCAAGAATCAGAATCAGATATGTTACAAAATAAAAGATTGGAGGTTTTGGTGACTCCAAATTCATTGAAGCACATAATCTGGCACCTCCGAAGTACCCCAATCTGACTTTCCCTGATCTCCAATTTAGAAAGGAGGGATAGTAATTAAAAAAAACATACCATTAAGTGGGAACAAGGCCAGTAGCAATTTGGCCTTCTTTTGGTGATGGTGGTTGCTGCAAATTCAATCCAAAGTAGTGAGCAAGAATCTGATCAACATCCCCAATGTTGAAACCCATATGCAACATTCCTTTGCCGCTATCTTCCTCTGTCTGCACTCGAACATTGGGGGCATTTCGGCATTTGCCCATGCACTTACACCCCACTGCTTCCACTTCAAACCCCAACCTTGATTTACTTAATCTCTCTTCAAACGTCCCCAGCAACATCTCAGACCCCGCCTTCTTGCACTTCCCACCCATACAAACTTTTATAACACTGCTCGCCTCCTGCACTGGAATGCTTACCCCTGGATTCAACCCCAATCTATCACTAGCCTCTGCAAATTCTACATGCAGAGCTTTTTCATCTCCTTTAACCTCCGCTACAATTGGAGGGTTTTCTATCGACACCGACGGGTTTTGGTCAGAAGCCTCTAAAATACGATCAGCTTGCTGTGTTGACCGGAGCCAAGTCATATCGACGACCTCGGCCTCACTGTCAGACGAAGAGGAGGACGAGTCTTCACAACGGCCCTTGCTTTTCCTCTGCTTTTCAGCTAGTTTCAGAGCCTTTTTCTGGGCTTTCAATTGCCGCTTCCTCTCCTTGCGTTCCGCTTTGGCCTGTTCTAATTGCCTCATCATCGCATTCACAGCGTCCTGTTCAATACCCCAACATATTAAATTTTAGTAAATTTATAGAACTCATCATATTGAATTAGATTAAGTTAGAGCCTAGTAATTCAAGAAGAAGAAAATAGATTTAAATTACCGAGAGAATTTCTGCTCTGACTTGCTCTGTAAGGGATGCACTCGCATCTGCTGGGATCGTAGCCAAAGCAGGAAGATCTTTCGATATCAATTCCAATAGATTCAGCCTCCTCTTATCTGACAGAGGCCGATCATTCAGAGGCGGAAGATGCTTCGATTTCAGCTTCTCTGATTTATTTTTCTTCCCACAATATGGTTTAACCATTCCACCATAATATTGGAGGTGACTCTCATCAGAAAACGAAAATCGGGAAGCAATTTGTGGATTTGAAGATACAGAAAACCGACACCAGCCAACTGCGACATCGTTTCTCAAACAGCCCGCTATTGCTCCTCTGCTTGCAGAAATGGCGGACTCCATTCTGCCGAAAGGAAAGTTGAATTGAAGGCAGCTTAATGAAGGTACGCGGTTGCAAAAGAGACAGAGTGCTAAAATAACCGATTCAAGAAGCCAACCGACAGCCTTTTCTATTTATAAATCCTTTCACTGCCTTACTGGCAAAACTTGACAATCAATCATTGGTCCAAATGCCAGGTCAATCCAGGTGGACCAATAAACCGTCGGCGGCTGCTATCCTCATGTATACATAACGTTTACACAATCTCACACGTGTGTAGCATCATCCGACACACTCCAGGATTATATGAGAGCTGTCGGATTGAAAAGGCATCCCATCCGACGGTCAGATGGAATGCCAAATCAGCGGCAGAGTAGACTCTCAACTGACCTGGCACATCGCGGCCAAAGTTAAGCATGGTCAATGTCGGCAATGTGGGATTAGTTAAAGAAATGGGGAGCAAAATAGGTCGCATGCTTTACACGTGGGGTGCATCTTCTTCCGGAATATGTGGTAAAACGAATGCCCACCACGTCTGACTATTTTATGAGATGTGAAGATCATGGTGTGCTGCGTAGGGGTTATATCCCCACATGTTTGTTTGGTCCAATTTAATCCATTCGTCGAATTCAGGTTTAATCTGGGTTTAATCAAGTTGATAGTTTTGTTTACTTTGGATCACTAATTACTTTGCGTGGAAATATATTATAACTAAATAAAAATGTATAATATATTCATTTTTTTTATTAAATTTAATATAGTTTTTCAATTTAGAGAATAGTTTATTTTTATTTTAAGAGTGATAAGTGTCAATATCATGTTGAGCATAGGGGAAATTATACATCATTCTCATGATGAGTCGTAGAATAAGCCTCTTATTTCAATCATTTTAATAATATGATTTTTATAAATTTTGTTTAATAAATTTTTAGAAGTACAAGTTTATGATGATGATGATGATGATTAACCTCCACTAAGACCAATGTGGTCTATCGGACCTCAAGAAAAGAGACTCTAATTGTCATTCTTCAAAATCTTGTTTCTGTAATCAAAGAGCAGGGAAAGAAGTGTTCCAAGATCGCTACAGTTGGGTTGGCTTAACAAGTCAAGAAGATTGGAGGTGTGGTTGATGATAGCGAATTGAGAGCAGATGTGGGCAAGAGTCGTGCAGTCTAAAAGGAAGTGCTTTTCATCTTCCACCTTCTTAGTATCACTGCCTTGGGAGGAGACCACCGCCTAGTCTCACTTCGAAGCTCATGAGAGTTAGTTCTAATCCTAGCGATGTTCATTTTCTTCTTAGTGCTAGTCAACATAGAGAGACAATTCTTGTGCTTTTCATCTTCCACCTTCTTAGTATCACCGCCTTGGGAGGAGACCACCGCCTAGTCTCACTTCGAAGCTCATGAGAGTTAGTTCTAATCCTAGCGATGTTCATTTTCTTCTTAGTGCTAGTCAACATAGAGAGACAATTTTTGTTATCGAGGGTGGGGTTGATCACCTCCTTATAGTACCTTTGCTTCCTTTTAACATCCAACTCCTTAGCATCCCACATCTTGTCCTTGAATCTTTTGAGATTGAGATTTGAGTAGGTATATGGTGGACATTTTAAGAGGAATTGGTTTTCATCTTCAACCTTCTTAGTGTAAGGGAATGAGAGAATGGACATTATTACACACCAAGAATTGTATCGAGCCCTCTATTAATCAATGAAATAATACATAATACATACACATATAAATATGTGAGTGTTGGTGTTGTCTTGAAATAGAGACACCATCTTGATCACATGAACAACCATTTCAAAAAATGTCTCAACCGATCACTAATCTAGCATCTAGCTAGTTGGAGAGAATATTTCAAATCTAACTAGATCTAATAACTTCGTGGAATGCAGACTCACATAGAAATGAACTCTGCCAAATAATAATCAATAATCATAACAATCACAAATATGATCACATATAAGATAAGTAAGAGATACATATCCCAACACTCTCCCTTAACAAGTACTTGTCTTAATCTTTGTCAAGTTAGGTTTTCATCACCATCAAGTCCTTTGCAACAAATTCTCCATTATGAATTGAAGAAACCCCTAATCAACAAAGTTCATATCTAATCCATCCTAGCATTTACATATCATACTTCGATCATGCAAACATCACCAAATTATTAAAGACCATATAAAGGAACAACCATCCATTGGAATGCATGGCTACCTAACCACTGCAACTATCAGATGTTCTTCACGTACATGGTTCATTCAACTTCTTAATGGACTCCCCCTAAATTGTACAAACAATTCCATCAATGATTTCTAAGAGCTAACTAGTGCAATTGATGCACCTAGTTTTGATTTCTACCAAAGTCTATAACCAACATGTACCATTCATAGAGCCCACTCCTCCAAGTATTTAAGAACTCTATAATAGGATTTTTATGCTACAAATCATTAGGGACACATGATCCACTCCAAATAATTAAAAACTCTATAATAGGGGTTTTTATATTGATTTAGGGACACATGACAAAGGGTTATGCATGCCCATTGAAATCTTCCAATGATATGCCCTTTACATGTTACATAGTTATAGGTACATAAAATTAACATTCTCAATCCAATGGAGATAACCAATACATCCAATCAAAACATAACATCATAGACTTACTACAGATATAAAATATGAATCACATTACCATATGGTCAAAATCTCAACACAACTCACAAAAATTCTCTTATTTGTCCTCTATCTTCAGAGACTTGCTACATATACAAAATGTGAATCACATTTCCATATGGTCAAGTCTATTTTTATTCAACACAACTCACAAAATTTCCCTTATTTATACAAAATGTGAATCACATTTCCATATGGTCAAGTCTATTTTTATTCAACACAACTCACAAAATTTCCCTTATTTTTCCTTGTCATTTATCTCCATTACTACTAGAATACATCCATAAGAATTGTCACAAAGTTCCAACTTTGACCCATTGCAACTTGGGTCAACTTCACGTGGACCAAATCTACCAACTTTAACCCATTGTAACTTGGGTCATTTGACTCTTGTCTCAAACACACCAAGGTAGTTTAGACACACCTAGAAAGCAATCCATTATTAATACAACTCAACTAATACAACTCCACTATTAATACAACTCAATTAACATTCACTATGGCACAGATAGTGACGGATCCACATAGTCCATCCACCAGTCCTCATCACATGAGAAAAATGGGTAACATATCCATATAGATCTCTGCTTTATGACGGATCCACATAGTCCATCCACCAATCCTCATCACATGAGAAAAATGGGTAACATATCCATATAGATCTTTGCTTTATGTGATCCAGGAAAAAGCTCCACATCTAAAGAACACCACTACTTTGTCACCTACAAAATGCCATTGCACTTGCTTTTTTGGAGAATTTCCACACTTTCCTTAGCCATATACCCATAATGGAACAAGTAGGGTTACATCTTCCACCTATGGAATCTTGCACATACTTGATGTCCTTGATTGGATCATCCACATCATAGTACCAATCAACATTCAAGAAACTATCTACTCACTTGTGCTAATATACTCTTTTAATATATTACTCTCACATCTCTCTCATAATTTTGGGCCCTTCCATGAGGGAGCCAAGCCCAATCCTACTTTGATAGGGTGTTAAGGAAATTGGAGAGTAGAAATGATAGTTGATCTATCATTTTATGATATGTGATCATGATTGTTTTGTGTGTACTACTTTGAATTACCATTTCTTTTAATAACACTTCAACTTTCACAAATCTATTTTTGATGATTACTGTGTTTTAAATCTCATGTAATTTATGTTACATAATTATAATTGTGTTTTATATAGTTTAGTGTAAGTAAGTTTGTGTTTAAGATATTTGATTTATAAACCTAATTTAAAAAAATTTAATGTGTGTGATCCTAATAAAATATATCTCAAAACAAACAATGTGTTTTAAAAAATAATTAACACCCTCCACGTCATGCTCACATGACAAGTAACCACAACTAACCCCTCCACATCACAACTAACCCCTCTAAGTAATCACAACTAACCCCTCCACATCACAACTAACCCCTCCACATCGATGCTCACATGACAAATAATAAATACAAAAATGCCACATATAACATAACACCTAACTATAAAAAATAAAAAATAAAAACTACCCTTTAACACAATAATACTTAACAAAAAACAATACAACCTATTACCAACTAGCATTAAAAAAAAATCAATATCTATAATTTATTTTATATATATAAACCCACCCAAAATAAACAAACTGCACACACTTCACATTGAGAGAAGACAAACAGATGACAAATCCCATGCGTTTAACATCCACCCACTCCTTTAACATCCAACCACCATCACATTGAGAGAAAACAAACACATAGCCAATCCCATGCATTTAACATCCACCCAGTCCTTTAACATCCAACCACCATCAACATCCAAATACTATCCCTATTTGAAACTAGTATTTATTTCTCAACATTAATTTATTTTAAGTTGAAACACATGGTAAATTCTAATAGTATGAATATGCTTGTAATTAGTATGAATATGATTATAATTAGGGGTCTTTCTTTTATGTTTATGCTTATAATTAATATACATTGTAGTGTGTTGTAAAGTTTGTTAAGTTATTTGTATCACATGGTTCCATGCTTACTAATTTTCTAAAAATTTGAGATTATTCCAATTCTAATATGTTCATATTCTAATTATAAGGAAAAATTAATATAAGCAAATTTTATAATTATGAAATCTTCTACTATATCAACCACATTAATATTTAAAAACCACATTAATATTATTTTAAATATGATTGTACTAATCCACTATATCAACAACATTAATATTTTTAAAAATAATACATATTATATCACATAAAACATGATGTATGAAGAATAAATATCACAAAAAAAATATGGTTTAGCATCCCTAGTTTCAAAGAGAAAGCTCTTCTAGCTTCCTGTTACATATAGGTTAGTCTATGATTGATATATGTTGTTTGTGGCGATTGAATTTGCCATTTTATTGATCAATTCTGAAGAATTGGTATCTAAGTATTTTGCTGAGAGCAAATCGCAACAAATTAGTTGACCCTTACCCTCGCAAAGAATCAGAATCAGTTATATTACACAAGCTTGGAGGTTTTGGTGACACCAAATTCCTTGAAGCACATTATCTGGCACCTCCAAAGTACCAATCTGACTTTCTCTGATCTCCAATTTAGAGAAGAGAAATGGTAATACAAAAAAATATTATTAAGTGCGAACAAGGCCGGTAGCAATTTGGCCTTCTTTTGGTGACGGTGGTTGCTGCAAATTCAATCCAAAGTAGTGAGCAAGAATCTGATCAACATCCCCAATGTTGAAACCCATATGCAACATTCCTTTGCCGCTATCTTCCTCTGTTTGCACTCGAACATTGGGGGCATTTCGGCATTTGCCCATGCACTTACACCCCACTGCTTCCACTTCAAACCCCAACCCTGATTTACTTAATCTCTCTTCAAACGCCCCCAACAACATCTCAGATCCCGACTTCTTGCACTTCCCACCCATACAAACTTTTATCACACTGTTCGCCTCCTGCATTGGAATGCTCACCCCTGGATTCAACCTCAATCTATCACCAGCCTCTGCAAATTCTACATGCAGAGCTTTTTCATCTCCTTTAACCTCCGCTACAATTGGAGGGTTTTCTATCGACACCGACGGGTTTTGGTCAGAAGCCTCTAAAATCCGATCAGCTTGCTGTGTTGACCGGAGCCGAGTCATATCGACGACCTCGGCCTCACTGTCAGACGAAGAGGAGGACGAGTCTTCACAACGGCCTTTGCCTTTCCTCTGCTTTTCAGCTAATTTCAGAGCCTTTTTCTGGGCTTTCAATTGCCGCTTCCTCTCCTTGCGCTCCGCTTTGGCCTGTTCTAATTGCCTCATCATCGCATTCACAGCGTCCTGTTCAATAGCCCAACATATTAAATTTTAGTAAATCTATAGAAGTCATCATATTGAATTAGATTAAGTTAGAGCCTAGTAATTCAAGAAGAAAGAAAAAAGATTCAAATTACCGAGAGAATTTCTGCTCTGACTTGCTCTGTAAGGGATGCACTCGCATCTGCTGGGGTCGTAGCCAAAGCAGGAAGATCTTTCGATATAAATTCCAATAGATTCAGCCTCCTCTTATCTGATAGAGGCCGATCATTCAGAGGCGAAAGATGCTTCGATTTCAGCTTCTCTGATTTATTTTTCTTCCCACAATATGGTTTAACCATTCCACCGTAATATTGGAGGTGACTCTCATGGGAAAACGAAAATCGGGAAGCAATTTGTTGATTTGGAGATACAGAAAGCCGACCCCAGCCAACTGCGACATCGTTTCTCAAACAGCCCGCTATTGCCCCTCTGCTTGCAGAAATGGTGGACTCCATTATACCGAAAGGAAAATTGAATTGAAGGCAGCTGAAGAGACAAAGTGCTAAAATAACCGATTCAAGGAGCCAACGAACAGCCTTTTCTATTTATAAATCTTTTACCTGCCTCGCTGGCTAAACTTGTCAATCAGTCATTGGTCCAAATACAAGATCAATCCAGGTGGACCAATAAAACAGTCGGAGGCTGCTACCCTCGTGGATACATAAAGTTTACACGAGCCCACACGTGTGTAACATCATCCGACACACTCCAGGATTCGATGAGAGTTGTCGGATTAAAAAGGCATCCCATCTGACGGTCAAATGCAATGCCAAATCAGCGGTATAGTAGACTCTCCTCTGACCTGGCACATCGCGGCGAAAGTTAAGCATGGTCAATGTCGGGAATGTGGGATTAGTTCAACAAGTTGGGAGCCGCTTATGCGGTAAGCGAATGCCCACCACTTTTGACTATTTATGAAATGTAAATATCTTGGTGTGCCGAGTAATGGTCAAATTTGAAGGGCCGGTTTTGATTTCAATCAGAAGGGATATATTCATCGACTTTTACAAAATGAAAAGCATATGCATATCTATATATATAATTGAAAATAGTAGATTTTTTTTAAGTTTTATTTACCAAATTTAATGGTAGATAGAAACTGTAACATTGTGAAAACATTAAATACATAATATAATCAATTCTGAAAATTATAGAAATAATTGAAATTGCGATTTTTATAAGTGAATTTGCATTTTTTAATAACAAAATGGTTTCAGTGTTTTTAAAAATTCCTATTACATTTAAATTATGTATTCTTAATAATTAATATCGGTGATTCCAACCATTTTTCTAAATTTTAATTAAAAAAAGTTCTAAGTAGTAAAGATTATACATAACACCAATCCACTAGCCTAGTTGTGGCCAATGGCTATCTAGGCTAGACCTGAGATTTCAAAATTACCTTGAAATAATATTGAATGAACTTGTTATTGTCATTGGAATTCTGAGTAGGTTCATGGTACTAAAACTACAACCCTCATAAGGCAGAGCATGGATTCCCATTGATTGTGGTTTATGGAGTCTCCCACATACAACAGTCATTTGTCTCTCAACCTTTCCAACATCACAGAGGCATTGAACCTAGACATGACATGCAAATATGAGAAACCCAACAACATCTAGAAACATATTGAGAAGAAGCAATAGGTTATTGATTCAATGATAACAACATTCAAGCCAACACTACCATGAATAGATAGATCACTTAGGAAGTTCACAACTTTGAGGCTTCCATTTCATCTCTCGTAATTATAATCCATTCTACTATTCGTTTGATAGTCGAAATCAATGCTAGCATAAGGGCACGACCCAAGTGGATACAAAACATAAGATTCATCATACATCCATCTCCCCTTGAATAGATCACACTGCCATTGCATTCTCACTGAAGGAGACGAAGGTTCTGGCATGGACATGTTGGTGCCCCTGCCTCCCATGGGCACATTATTAGCATTTCTGTTACCTGCCCGTAGATTTGACCCGTTGACTTCTTGATGCATTAGGGTTTCTATATTGTTATTGGCCATGTATTTTGTCCCAATGTTCCTCTCATATTTACCCCAATAAACTCCTGAATCTTGTTGTCATTCTTAGAGAAGATTATATCTAAACACACAGTAAATCTTGGGATAGGATGGGAACCAAGCATTTCCACCATTTTTGTACAAGCATTACAAAGACAACAAAAACACTTATTTTAGGATAGCTTAAACCTCTAATTCATTTGAACCTGACTTAATGAAAAAAGATTTTGATAAATAGGGGTAGTTGCCTCCTAGCACAACATTATCTGGTGTCAAGCAACACACTAGCCCTCTAATTTGCCAGCGCCTCCTCTTCATTGATGGTCCCTATTCTAAATTCTTCCACTAGTTCTATTTGTTTCTCTGATACATTTTTTTCCCTACTGATTGGATGTCTTGAGGTGCAATAAATTTCCCTCTCTCCTATCACATACACACACTCTTACTATTACTTCCACACATACAACAATCCATAAAATGAATGAATGATCTTGGGTCATGGAAAAATCTTGAACAAACTAGAACAACTTGTAGATTACATCTTGCTTATGTTGGTTAATGGATTCTGAAGCCATGAATAAGCACCATCATTGAAGGCCCATATTAGGAAGGCATATAACATGAGCAAACTACCACTCCATCCAAACCACACTCGCGAAGCTAGTACATCCTTTCTTTCCCATCTGTCTATCTATATGAGACTAAAATTACCTATAGCTTCTTTACAAGTCATGAGAAAAAGTCGAATCAAAGAAAATTACTCAATGCCAATCGTGCTTCACTATCTTTGATCCGAACTTATACAGGAATGCAACAACTTACAGATATAATAAAAAACACAGAGATGCAACAGAAAAACACTTCATTTCATTAATAGAAAAATATTGAACTATGGTTACAAACATAATGGAAATAAGATAACTCGAGCGACGGTAGCTTATCTCTGAGAAGAGATGTGGCAGCTACATGCCTCTGAACTGAGTTACAATGAGGCTTAAGGGCCTTTTTATTATTGAACAATAAGGGAAAACCATAAACAACCCAAACCCTAACTCGATGAGATGTAACACCAAGAGTTTATGGGCCCCGTTGGGGTTAGTTGGGCAGGCAACTTCCTGGGGCCGTAACTTGGTCATATTATCTCTGTTTGATGCGTATGACACCTTGTTGGAAATATCTCTCTGAAGACTACAACTACCAATGTGATTTCTACAACAATCGCTAGATGAATTTTAAACGTCGTTTAGGGCCTCAAAACGACTCCGGAATTTCAGGACCCAAAAAACTGTCAAAAATAGTAAACTATGCTACAATTAAGGAAACGGATGAAACTAACTGGGGGTCAAGGTGGAATAGGCAAGTGGCCACAAATATCCGCCTGGATCAATCTTTGTCCTAATTAGCAAAATATGAATTTGAAAAGAATTGGCAGAGAATGTATTGACTCATTAAGTTGTGTTTGTGTGAAACTCATGGAAGTTATTCAAATTATGAAGATGTAAAGAAGTTAATTATGGCTTAGAGTTCAATATTTATTTCTTGTAATCTAACAAAGTCGAATTTTCAACAAACAATAAATTTATATATATGAATATCTGTAGACGATGTGAAGGGTATTAATACATAACATGGTTTGGATTCTAATGTCACTTTCATCATTGTATTGAATTCGATGTTATTATTGTAAATGGTGTGAGCTAGATAATCAAATACCTTCATCAAATCACCAATTGCCATAACTTTTTGTAACCTGTAATTTATCTAGCATGTTTCACTGGGCATTTTATTATATAATTTTACTTTTTTTAAAACAACTAGAAATAGGAATTAACATTTTATTTGACGTCTAATTTTCACTTCACACTTCTGAAACATGCCAAACCCCCTTTAAAGGGTTGTGATGTGTTCAATTTTGAAACTAGGTGTTGAGTAAAAGTTACATCTCAATATCATTAGATTATCAAATTCAATCCATTCATCAAATTTAACTTTTATAATATAATTAAGTTAATAGTCACATTAATTTTGGAAAAAAATTAATCCTCTTAAAAAAGTAAATAACTTATTTATTCTTTATTCATTTAAAATACTTTAGGTTGACATATTTGTTTTCCTCAATGTGAACAATTTCCATTTTCTTTGCATATCTCTCTTAATTCCTTTGCTCCCCAAAGGATCATCAATAGCAAGGCCTCTCACTTTTTAAGATTCCAAAAGATTTTTTCAAATCAAATTTTAGAGTTCAATAGCAAGGCCGCTCACTTGATTCCAAATGTGTTTTTGCAAATCAAATTTCAAAGTTTATTTGCATTATTGATGGTTATTGTGGTTACTCTTTTGAGTATGGTGATGGAAGTGAGGCGCTTTATTATTACTTATTTTATGTATTTAATATCTAAATTGATATATGAAATGTTTTTTTATGTGTTGGAGATATCTTATATTACTTTTGGAATTTTTAAATAAATTTAATTAAAATTTTGAAAAAAAAATAAATTAGATAAATATATATAAATAAATTATTTTTGTGTAGAATAATATATGTTTTTATTTTATAAATGCTTTATAATAATTGAAAAAATAATTTTGCAAAAATAACTAAAGTATTACAAAAATATATATTTTTATGAAATATTAGAATTTTATAAAGTTAACTTTGTTGTTATAATTTATATTGATGATGATGGTGATGGTTAATGTCCGCTCAGACCAAACAATGGTCTATCGGACCTAAAGAAACAAATTATGGACCTAAAGAAACAAATTAAAAATTATTATACGATTGATTTGTATATATTTTTAATATAATGATACAATTTTAATATAATTTATTTGTTATTTATTTACGTTCAAAATTGTATTTAGTTTATTATATTAAGTGTTTTTTATTTTCCATTAATTTAAATATAATATTAATTACTAATTTTATAAAAATATTAAAAAAATAAATATTTTTTTTTAAACCATTTTATTTTACCAAAAGTTTTTATTTACATCAAATGATTGATTATGAAAATAATACAATCTTTTCATGTTAAAATCTGTTAAAATTTAATTATGTATTCATTGGTAATTATAGATTTTGTATTTCTTTCTAATATAATTTTATGATTTTATTCCTTTAATGTTATACAAATTAATTCTTGTATTGTTATATTTTTCCACTGGAAAAATCAGTAATTTTCATTAAGATTAGAAAATTACATATAGTAGATGCCGTTGGCATTGCTGTGATGTTCATAGTAACAAAACTTGTCCTGCTAATCAGGAGCT
This sequence comes from Pinus tabuliformis, assembly GCA_031772625.1. NCBI lineage: Eukaryota > Viridiplantae > Streptophyta > Pinopsida > Pinales > Pinaceae > Pinus > Pinus tabuliformis. Next base: position 44,492,734 of record CM062812.1, read on the forward strand.
AATAATCAATCAACTAGACAATCTAGACTTTCCTACCTCCTGCCTTTCTTTTTTTCCACTTTCCGCCAACCTTCATTGTTGGGTGTGGAAGTTACAATAGTCATTTGAAGTTCGTTTGTGTCAGCCATGATTTCTTTTTCAGAATCTGATCCTGATGAAGAGTGTGCTCTCTTGCTGCTCCCGACTTCCTGTCCTGTGTTCTCAAATTGATGCTGTGGTTTGCTATCATTTGGATCTGTAGCATACTCAATCAGATTTTCATTTATCTGTGGGTATTGTGTGCTGCTTTCATTTTTGTTTTCTGGATTATTTCCTTCTTCTGCATCTTCTTGAGGTACACTGGTGTCTTCCTTCTTCTGTTCCTCTTCTATGTCCTCTGTCCATGTGGCTGAAAACTGCCAGCCTTTTGATTTTGGGGGCTGTCTTCTTTTCCTTTCTTTTTTATTTTGTGGGCAGGCACTCTGAAGATGTCCAGTTTGTCTGCATATACGGCAGCGAAAGGCAGTGTTTTCGTAATCAAGTGGCTGTTTCCATTGCTTCCCATTGTGGAGTAAGAGGATGTGTTCCGGTAGTCCTTGACTGAGATCGACCTCCACACAGATCCTGGCGAAAGTGTAGATATCCTTTGACAGTCGCTCGCTGTCTACTTTTAGGAATGTCCCCAAAGCGTTGCCAATGCCTTCTAGTACTTTGTAGTGCCAAAAATGTATAGGTAGATTGAACAGTTTTACCCATACAGGCATTTTGGAGACCACCATGTTGTTGGGGTCGAAATCTGGGAACCAGGGTTTTACAAACAGGCCTGCATTGCCCCAGAACCATGGTCCTTCGTTTAATGCATATTCCTTGTCCTTTATGGTATCAAATTTGACAATGAAGAATCCCTTTGAGCATAAATGTATGTCACAGCTTTCTGTCCATATGGAGTAGATCCATTGACGGAGAGCTTCTGGTTTGGGCCAGAATCCATTAAATCTGCAAACCACTGCTTTGGTTAGATAATCAGTGTGTATTTCGTTTACCTCTGGTATAGCAATAGTTAAGGCTGGATTATCTGTTGTCTGCTCCACAATGTAGGCCCCAGGTATTGTAGTTTGCTGCTCTGTTTTCATTTGTGGTTCTACCTTCCCTTTTAGTGCATCTTTGAAGGATGCTGGTCCTTTTGAGCTTGTGCCGGAACAGCCTCCTCGTATCCTTGTGCTAAGGCATATTGTTGAGTTGTTTCCTATTCCATATTCTATTAGTTTGCGATCTTCCTGCAATACTTTTCCTGAGTGGACAAGAAGCTGTTTGCACGGAGTTATTCCAGTTCTTTCTTGTATCCTCTGTTTGAGGATGATTATCTCCTCCCCTTTTCCTATTCTGATGCATAGTGTAATTCCTTCCATGGATCTGATGAAGATATTGTTTTTTGTTTCTTCCGGCAACTTTGCCGATGAGTGTAATTCCAGATCTGACCTGCATTGAGGTAGATCTGCTCCACAGGGGTCTAGATCTGATAGCCCATGACCCGATCTGTGCCCAAGTACTGTAGTTCGCTGAGGATCAGTCTGCCGGATCAAATTCCTGAAGACGCAGGCTCTGCTTCCTATCCAGGGCGTAAATGGGGGTTGATTAACAGTGCGCGGTTCTAGTTTTTGGATCTCGAGGCTCGATCTCAGCTCCATGCCACGGATCAAGTAAAATAATGCCCGATCTGGGCTCAATGGCACTTGCTCAAGTAGGCTATTAACGAGATCTGCAGCCTGTAGATACAGATACGGGTTCTGATGAGCAATATTTTTAAAATTTCTTTTTCTTACCTCCAGGGTTTTGTCGCCGTGGGCTTCTAGTCCTCGGATCTGCACCAGTATACCCCTGCATATCAAAACGCAGTGATTGAGGGCCCTCCGCTCTGATTCCGGACGCGTTTCGCAGCCATTTGCGGTGCTGCATTTGCTGGGTGCCAGATCTATTCGTTGCTCTGATCTCAAACTGCGCCGGGAGCCTTCTTGCACCTGTGGAGCGATAGGCAGGTACAGGGCCGTCGCCAATCTCGCCGATCTCGCAGCCTTCGGATCGAAACTCGCTATGCCTGCTTTCGCCATCGCCCCGGCTTCAGATCCGCTCTCTCCTCCTAATTCCTTAAATACTTTAAAGCTCTTCTTGTATTGTTATATATATTTATCAATGGCACAATTACATAAAAAATTGGTTGGTAAATATCAATAATCAATCTAAATCTACAAGAAACATCAAAACGCTTGTTTCAATAATACATGGCACGTTACAAAAGGGAAAATAAATATAAAGTTAACTAAATTATAATTTTATTTTAACTTATTACCCTAGAGAGCCTTTATGAGCACATTGAATCTTTAGAAAAACGAAGAGAAGAAAGATAAATACAATTTAAACTAGAATGATCTGCAATGCTTGACAACAACCACAAATCATTAGAAAATAAAATCATAGCACTTGAGATTGAACGCCAGGAAATAGAGGATAGGATGCAAGAAATCGAACACGGAAAACAATCAATGGTTGAAGAGAATGATACTCTAAGAGACGAGATTAAAAATCTAAAAGAACAACTAAATAATAACTCAACTCAGGATAGCACAGAAAATAAACTAGATATCAAACCCATAAAAGAGGAAATTAACAAACTAATTGAACTAGACCATGAGAGCCACAAAAGTGTCTTGAACCTTATAATTGCTCTATAAAAAGAAAACAATGAAGACACATTATAAATATTAAAAGAACAAATGAAAACAAAATCACAAATTCAAACGACATATAATACAGAAGCAACAAGGGTGGGAAAGATACTTGAACATAAACACAGACCAATCCAAGTTAAGGTAAGTTGTAATGACCATAAATTAGATATACTTAGGAAATCACCAAGCCTAAAAGGATCATGAATCTTTATAAATGAAGATCTTATTCCGAAAGACCAAGTTGAACTAAGGAAAGAGGTCCAAAATGCAAGGAGGCAAGAAAGGAAGGAAAATGGGCAATCATTAGGAATAGGAAAGCTATTATTAAAGATGAGTCTAAACTAAGAGTGATAAATAGGAGTAAGGATCACTTTGAACCCTCCTCTGGAACTGTTGTGGTTTTCCATGGTGTAAAGGTCCTATGTGAAGTTGGATCTCAAGTGACATTGATCTAATTTTCTTAGTTGAAACATGGGAGCATGATGAATCTATAGTCTCACACATTGATAGATTCATCCTCTTATCAACTTGGAACAAGAAATCCTCTCGTAGAAGTGTTGGTGGTATAGCTTGTTATATAAATAATAATGCTTCCTCTCACATTCGACTTCACAAAATCAACCCCCTCAATCAATACATTTGCATATGTTGCGTATGTGTTATATTCTTTCCATGACTAGGTACATGTGTTGTACATTGCGCCAACCATAGTGGGGGTGGCAACCCCCCCTTTTGGGGTGTTTGTAGGGGTGTCGTAGCTTGCCTACATGGGGTTTGGGGTAATGCCTCGGAAATTTATTTTTTCATGTGGACCCAATAATAGTTGGGAAGACCCAAGGATGGAGAGCAAACCCAAAGATGGTGGGTGTGTAGCACCCTCCTCCCACATCTACCCAAGTAATCAACCAATCGGGGTAAACATGCGGCGAGAAGCTACTATGGTTGGATTTGAACTCCTATGTGACCTTAAGGAAATGGAATCAATGGAAACACAACAAACATACCTTCCACATCAGCTACAGGACCCCTGAGAACCATGCCAACACTTCAGGCAACTTGCCCCTGGGTCCCACTGAAACTTCTGATCACTTGCCCTCTGGACACTCTCATGATATGGGCATGCCAGCGTCCAGGGACCTTTGGACACTCTCACATGCCTGCATGCTAGTGTCCCCAGGATTTGAGCCACTTTTTCCAGCCTAGATCCCAGGTCACTACCCAGAATGGAATGATATCTTAAGAGCAGTAAAATAATAGGGAGACAATGAAGTAGAAGCAATTAGTTAAACCAACCCTTAACCAGACCTCTACTAGCCATGATAGGAATTTCGTCAAACATATTGCAAACATGTAATCTACAAGTGTAAACAACATAATTAAGCATTGGGATCTCATACTTATATGAGAATCATTAAGAACTATTGTTCCCTCATGTCTTTTGCTGCATTATCATCTATTAGGTCATAGATATATTGTCCATTCATTTACAAGTAAAAACATACTGAGAGCCATTGTCATGTCCCCATTTCTATTCTTCTTCATAGTACAGCCAGGGTGGATTTCCAGGGCAGGAGATGGCCATGTCAGTGGAGCACGGTTATGTCATCAAGGATCCTGATGGAGTTTTGAGGAGTTTTTATGGGATTTGATGGCATTCACTTGGCATATTCCATCATCCACACAATTTTCCCTTTGTTTTGTCGCATTCCAACAACTTTCATAAATCAGCATTATTATTGGGCATAACTTAATTAATTATGCTCGAGATGGATTTCTAGGGAGATTAATTGATGGAACATCTCAGTGTAATAGCTTGTTGGAACATGAACAAGAAGATATACAAGATGGGATGTTGAGAAGAAATTTCCAGTGGCCAAAGAAAGTATGGTGGGCGATTTTCCATTTTCCTTAGTTAAAAATGACTTTAATTAGTCATTTAATTAAGGAAAAATAATTAAGGGCCAAAAGTGACTTAAGTGAAATAAAATAAAATTAAAGGTCACTTAAGATAAAGTCAATGGAGGAGATTCTACAATAATAATAAAATAAGATGCTTCTAGAGGCTTGGAGATCTATCCATCGAATCTATAAAAGGGGAGGAGGAGATCATTTGGGGAACATCTTAGATCTTGGATTTGATATTGTTTCTTGTATGAGAGGTTGAGAACTCGGTTCTTTACTCCATTGGTAGCCCCAGCACAAAAACCCTCCAGTGATTCAGTGAGATTGGGCGAGTACCCATCTCCCCTTGGTGGATTTGTTCAGAATCCACAGTTGTAGTGATCGTTTCCTTGTTTTAGTTTGGAGACCGGAGGGTCATTCCCAGCTATTATATTGGCATATATTTATATATAATAAAGATGTATTTTTGTTGTTTCATTTCTCATTGTTCCTCATGTTGTGATCTTTTAGTGATATTTTCATGCAATTTATGGGTTTATGGTTTCTATTAAATTTCTTTTGTTTGGGTTTTTCATGGCAATTTTTTGTTAAGTGCTTGATAATTTGATTTGAAGGGTTTGTTCCAAATTCTTTTCATTCGAGACATTACAGTGGTATCATGGTATCAGAGCCTTGGCCTTGGCTCAGTCTGAGAGTTTTATGCAGATCAAGTTATATTGTTAGAGTCAAATTCTGAGAAGGCCAAATCTACGCTCAAAGGGTCAATTTTATTTGTCGAAACCCCATCTAGGGCCAAAATATTGCTGTTGATTTCTTGATGTAGGTCAAAATTGTAGAAGGCTAATATTATATCTCCTTATTTTAAAGAGGGCCGAATGATAAATTCTTGAGGCTGTGAGAATTTTTTTAATAAGAGAGTCGACTCATATTTTCTTAAGTCCAGGGGAAATATTTCAAGTCTACAGATCTTGAGGGCCATCACTGACATCTCCGTAGGGTCCTGAGAGCAATTTCCAGCTACGAAAGCCGCATTGAGGAGCCTTTGTTGCCAGTGATCCATCTTACCTAACTCCGGAGCCAATTCGGCAGTTTGAAGGGATTTAAGTCACCTCGAAGAGGCTGTGATTTATTCCAGGATTGGAAGACCGAGTAATTTTTTCATTGTCAGTGAGTCTATGAAGCCAATTAAAATTAATTTATGAGGGGCGCATTTTTGGTCTTGATGTCTACTTGGGGAGCCAACATATTTCTTTGAAAGGGTTGATTATTTTGGCAAGGATCTGGTGCGATTGGTGATCCTGGAGCACGTGGAAATATAGGGCTTCATCTTCTGTGTGAGTCTAGAGCATTATACAAAAATTTCCCCATCAGTTTGAGCATGAATTCGCTGCCCATTTAAGCACCAAGATCGTTGGATCCAGTGGGAAATTAAAATGTTGGGTAAACATTTAGTGGCACTTGAAAAGAATATGGATCGATTTCCATTTGTCATTTGTTCATGAATCAGGGTTCACTCCTGCAGTGGTTATCAAGGGCTGAGATTGCTAGATTCACGTGGATTTTTTGTGGTAAGAACCGTTGAGATCGTTGAGATCGTTGACATACTCCGTGTAAAACATATATAAATCAAGTCGATTGAATTCTGTTTGCGGAAGGCGAAGGAGAAAATTCCACTGATCATGTTGCAAGGGCTCCATGCACGTCGAGGAAATGGTGATGGTAGAGTGCGCAATGACATAAGAATCTTTGGCGACAAGGTTCATGTTTAGCAAATTCATGTTGGTGACGACGTGAGTTTGGACACCACCTTTGTTGGTATTGGAGCCACACAAGATGAACAATCATTGTGGCAACCACATAAGGGGACAAATAATCAAAGTAATACATTTACTGAGAACGTGTTCAATCGTCGATTCATTTCTTGGAACCGACGTGAACACTTGGCTCAGGACCTGCATGCGGATTAGGGAGTGTTGGGCAGAGGTTAGAAGTGCCTGCGCTGAGCATTGAATATTGGTGATTGGGCAAGTTATATCGTGGATCCATTCCTTGGTCAGCTACGAGGTCGATTGTTTGGCCAGAGTGAGGGTGCGCAAGTAACGTGGGTTGAAGGTGCAGAAGAAGAGCATGATCTCTATGGTGCGAACAGAGGTATAAAGGCCAAGCATAATCTCTGTGGGAAAAATTGATTTAGAACTTTATATACTGTTGCAGAGGTCTCGTACAGCTGGGTTGTTCCCTATGGTGCCCAAATTATTCTGAAGGAGGCCGTGTCATCTCATTTGCTAAAACGTGATTGTCAGTGAATCGGGTTGGAATATTTGGAAGCTGAATTATTGGGCTACTGGTCGACACATTTATTCCATTATTGACTCTCTGCATATTTGAGATTGGGTATGCTTATTTGGTATGGAAATATTATCTTGAATAGCTGGTGGTATTCTACTATTGGCTTAGGCATTTACAACCATTATTGGTGCTTCTATTCACTGATATTTATAATCTCAGTTCTCCTTTTTATGTTGGAACGTATTTTTCAATAGCTGGTGGTATTATACTATTGGCTTAGGCATTTACAACCATTATTGGTGCTTCTATTCACTGATATTTATAATCTCAGTTCTCCTTTTTATGTTGGAGCGTATTTGCCACTGTGTATTTTTACAGTAATCCACAATTTCCAGCTTTTCCATAGTACACATGTTTATTAGTGAATGGTATTAATTATGTTTGTTGAATGATATAGTGGTTGTTGGTGAAGATATGGTTGCATTCCTGTACCATTGTGTGTCTTTTAAAACAAAACCAAACACTCAGGAAAAACAGTGACAATTTCCAGTAAGAATGGCAATATGATATCAAAACAGGGGCATGATTCTAAGATGGACTTTGAAAGGTCACTAGAAACCATCAAGGGCATCCTCAAGGAGCTTGATCAATAACTCAAACCCTCTAGTAGTAGTACCCCTTTAGATCAGCCAAAAGAAAGACAAAACAAGATAGAAGACTAGTGCTTATGGCAACGTCCATTGAAAAAGAAGCATTGTCGACCGATTGGGAAGAAGTCACCAGGTTCATTTTCCTTATTTCTTGTGTATTGAGATTTATGCCAAATTGTGAACTCTGGGTTATGAGTTTTGTTCCTCAATTGCTCCTAGAATTTAGTATGGTTGAAATATCATCTGCTTATGATATGTTTGAAGAAGTGTAAAAAGCAATTTCTCTCCTACATCACTATACCATTAAGAAACTCTCACTTAACTCAGATTTCTCATGGATAACCTATCAAAAACTTGGAATAAATTAGCCATAGGCCAACAAAATTTGGATGATTCATTGAGGCAAATCACAACCCTTAGAGTTGATCCTCTAGCCAAGAGAAATTTTATGAGAAAAATGTTGGGAAGTTTCAGATCTGGAAAAGATGAGGAGCCAAAGGAAGAGCAGTCTCCAGAACCCCCAAAGAAGAGCATAAATCAAATGAGAAGAGAAGGGATATGTTTTACATTTCAGGGATCGTGGACACTAGATTACAGGTGTAAAGCTAAGGGAGAAGTGATAGAGGTAGAGAAGGGGGAGACTAATTCTATCCATTCATATGAGGATTCTTCTAAAGAGCATCAACATGCATGTGAGGATGATCACGACAGCTGTGGTATGTATAATTATCTGGTGGATCGGTTGAATGAGAAACAGATTATTCCCATGCGGAGAGGAGACCAGGGAGGTGAGCTATTAGTGGCAATCCAATGTGGTGAGAACATAGGGGAGCTTGAGAAGACCTGTAGAGATGTTGATGACAACACATATTTATATTCGGGTGTGTATTATGAGCCACCAGCAGACCCTATGGGAGACATTTAGGATGATGAGTCACTGGTGGTGATTCAGCATGAGTAGCATATGGCGGATCATGGGTCAACTGAGGATGCGGATGTTTGCAGTATGCATGGTGAGCCTTCTAGGGAGGGCTAGTTGGAGGTTCATATCAAACCCGTGATGAGGGAGGATGAGCAGCCACCTTTGGGGTCAGTCATTGATGAAAAGCAGATAGATATATAAACAGCTGGCAGGGTAACGGTATTCGTTGACACTTGTCCTCAAGAGATGTTGGAGGATGACAAGACAGTTTGGCAGGAGATTGGTGGACTAGAGGAGCATGGAGTTTCCTATCAGTCGAGGGATGTGGCAGTGCATCCATCTTTGGGTCTACCCATTGATGAGGTGCAAACATATGTAGTGGCAGCTAGGAAAGCTGCAACATATTCAAGAAGCAACCCTCTCCAAGAGTTCATAGACAGGGCTTGCAGCATAGTTTGCCCACTTTTTCCCATTAGAGGGAGAGAGGCAGGATTTATTGGACATGTTTTGATTGTCTAGGTAGAGCTTCAGGAGTTGAGCATGGACCAATATCAACATAGCAGATGTATTCCTTGCACAGGAATCCATGCATTGGATTGGCGAGAGATCATGAGCTGGTACCCTACTGATGGAGTATCATTTTTAGTCAGAGGCATTGTATTGTAGGAGCCCTTATAGGTGAGGGATATTACATGCTTCAGTTGGAAGCAAGATGTAGGTAGGACACTCCTCAGTATCTCAACACAACATCAACATGATGAGATTGACCTTGGTCTATGCCAAGGGTTGGATTGGAGATAGGTGATGAGTTGGTACGCGGTGGATGGAGCAACATTCATAGCCAGAGTTATAGCACAACAAGAACCGTAGAGAATTTATACTCCTTCTTGGTGCCATTGGGATCCAGGAGGATTTGTTGATGACAAGTTCCGTCAAAGATTAGTTTGGGATGTGGGCATCGAGGATTCCATTCACGGTGGATTGACACAGGAGAACAACATCACCCAGTGGTTCGTATGGAATCCTGGCATTATATCTCAGTTACGATAGGCTACCAGATTGGTCCAAAGATTTGGATTGCTTGAGGGCAAGCAATATTGGGGCAGGAGGATTATCATGTCCCCATTTCTATTCTTCTTCATAGTACACCCAAGGTGGATTTCCAGGGCAAGAGATGGCAATGTCAGTGGAGCAGGGTTATGTCATCAGGGATCCTGATGCATTTTTGAGGAGTTTTTATGGGATTTGATGGAATTCACTTGGCATATTCCATCATCCACACAATTTGCCCTTCGTTCCATCGCATTCCGACAACTTTCAAAAATCAACATTATTATTGGGCATAGCTTAATTAATTATGCTCGAGGTGGCATTCCAAGGAGATTAATTGATGGAACACCTCAGTGTAATAGCTTGTTGGAACAGGAACAAGAATATCTACAAGATGGGATGTTGAGAAGATACTTCTAGTGGCCAAAGAAAGTATGGTGGGTGATTTTCCATTTTCCTTAGTTAAAAATGACTTTAATTAGTAGTTAATTAAGGAAAAATAATTAATTGGAGAAAAAGGGCCAAAAGTGACTTCATTGAAATAAAATAAAATTAAAGGTCACTTAAGATAAAGTCAATGGAGGAGATTTTAGAATAATAATAAAATAATAAAATAATATGCTTCTAGAGGCTTGGAGATCTGTCCATCGGATCTATAAAAGGGGAGGAGGAGATCATTTGGGGAACATATTGGATCTTGGATTTGATATTGTTTCTTGTATGAGAGGTTGAGAACTCGATTCTCTACTCCAATGGTAGCCCCAGGACAGAAACCCTTGGGTGATTCAGTGAGATTGGGCGAGTACCCATCTCCCCTTGGTGGATTCATTGAGAATCCACAGGTGTGTAGTGATCGTTTCCTTGTTTTAGTTTGGAGACCGGAGGCTTGTCATTCCCAACTATTGTATTGGCATATATCTATATAATAAATATGGATTTTTGTCCCTGCATTTCTCATTGTTCCTCATGTTGTGATCTTTTAATGATATTTTCATGCAATTTGTGGGTTTATGGTTTCTATCAAATTTCTGGCGTTTGGGTTTTTCATGACAATTTTATGTTAAGCGCTTGATAATTTTATTTGAAGGGTCTATTCCAAATTCTTTTCATTCGGGACATTACAACCATACATAGTTGTTGTCATAAAAGATACATATAACCAACATAGTAACAACAAAAATAAGATAAATATATCAGCCATAAAATCCAAATATAAACTAGTACATTTACACATGAAAACCAAGGGAATGAATTTCTCATTAATGAATGCAAAAACCAACCAGAGATGGGACTACCACATTCCACCCGACCATAGATTGGTTGATCCAAGTCTCTCTTCATTCAATCATCCCTGTGTCATATTCCAAGCATGAATGTGGGACTCATAACCAACCGAAAAGAACAAAACAAGCATGGATGCTACCATATTTCTCCACATACACCGTGAGGAATTTGAGTGCCTCCTATTCTCTCTAGCTTTACTGTAATCCACAGTTTGATCCAGGGATCACTAGACCCTACACCAAGACCCACTCTCCGTGCTTTATCGTACTACTAGGCCCAATGGAGAGAAATCCACCTCTTGGCTTTACCGTATGTACCCCCATTCACCGACAAGGATTCCTAGACCCACCGAGGCACACAATCCCAGCTTTACTACAACCCATAGTCTGGCTCAGGGGTTAGTATGCTAGTGGCTTTAATGTGATCAACAGTCCAGTTCAGGGACCATTAGGCCATGTGTTTGTCATTTCGGAGATCCAACCCACTCAACTTTGAATCCATCCGACAATCCAGCTCAACCGAAGTATGAGAACCCATCTCATCAAGGTTATCAGGAAATAGCAAGGCTAAACTAAAAGAACTGTCACACCTGGAAAAACCCATGCCATGACAAAAAACAACCCCATGCAAAACCATGCATGCCAATTCTAGCAAGGAAAATACACATGCAAATCGATACCTGCAAAGCCTTTTTCAGCTAATTTAATTATGCATTCATCGGTAATTATAGATTTTGTATTTTTTTCTAATATAATTTTATGTTTTTCTTCCTTTAATGTCATACAAATTAATTAGTTTATTTTCACATACATTTATCAATGGGAGAGTTACATAAAAAAATTGTTGGTAAATATCAATGGTGAATCCAAATCTACGAGAAGCATCAAAACACTTATTTCAAAAGGGAAAATAAATATAAAATTTAACTAAATTATAATTTTATTTTAAATTATTACCCTAGAGAGTATTTATGAGCACAATGAATATTTAGAAAAACTGAGAGAAGACATTCTCTACGAGCGCATTGAATATTTAGAAAAATGAAGAGAAGAAAGAGAAAGACAATTTAAATTAGAATGATCTACAATGCTTGACAACAACCACAAATCATTAGAAAATAAAATCATAGCACTTGAGACTGAACGTTAAGAAATAAATGATAGGATGCAAGAGATCAAACACATAAAACAATCAATGGTTGAAGAGAATGGCACCCTGAGAGTCGAGATTAAAAATCTAAAAGAACAACTAAATAATAACTCAGCTCGAGATAGCACGGAAAACAAACTAGATATCAAACCCGTAAAAGAGGAAATTAACAAACTAATTGAACTAGACCATGAGAGCCACAAAAAGTTTCTTGAACCTTATAATTGCTCGTATCGAAGAACAAAACAATGAATACACATTAGAAATAGTAAAAGAACAATTGAAAACAAAATCACAAATTCAAACAACTTAGATTACAGAATCAACAAGGGTGGGAAAGAACCTTGAACATAAACACAGACTAATCTAGGTTAAGGTAAGTTGTAACGATCATAAATTAGATATACTTAGTATATCACCAAGCCTAAAAGGATCATGAATCTTTATAAATGAAGATCTTATTTCGAAAGACCAAGTTGAACTAAGGAAAGAGGTCCAAAAGGTCAAGGAGGCGAGAAAGGCAAGGAAATGGGCAATCCTTAGGAATAGGAAAGTTATTATTAGAGATAATGTCCAAAATAAGAGTGATAAATAGGAATTAGGATAACTTTGAACCCTCTTCCAGAATTGTTGTGGTTTTCCATCGTGTAAAGGTCTAATGTTAAGTTGGATCTCGAGTGACATTGATCTATTTTTCTTAGTTGAAACATGGGAGCATGATGAATCTACGGTCCCGCACATTGATAGATTCATCCTCTGATCGGCTTGGAATAAGAAATCCTCTCATAGAATTGTTGGTGGTATAGCTTGTTATATAAAGAATAATGCTTCCTCTCACATTCTAATTCATAAAGTCAACCCCCTCAATCAACACATTTGGATATGTTGGGTATGTGTTATATTCTTTCCACGATTAGGTGCATGCATTGTACATTATGCCAGGCATAGCGGGGGCGACAACCCCCTTGTTGGGGGGTTTGCAAGGGGGTCATAGCTTGCCTGCATGGGGTTTGGAGAAACACTATAGGAATTTACAGGGTAAGTTCCTTAGATAGAACACCAAAGGACACTAGTCACAAACAGATCATAGATAAAACACTGATCTGTTGGGGGGTTTGCAAGGGGGTCATAACCCGCCTACATGGGGTTTGGAGAAACATTGTAGGAATTTACACGGTAAGTTCCTTAGATAGAACACCAAAGGACACTAGTATTCTTGATGTGGTTAAAACCCTCAAAGAGGGAAATAGTCCACGACCTGAGCCAACGTGGCGCGGCCACTTCAGGAAATTTATTAATGTAAAAGAAAGAAAATTTACATAAGCTTCTCTCATGAACGTTCACCTAAAAAATGACACTCCATTCTCTTTAAATAGAGATCATGGACCAGTCGGGTGTTAAGCCACGAATCAAGTGTCGGTAATACCGAGGATAGAATGAACCGTCGGATCACTTCATGTCTAGAACATATTGTGACCATCGGATTGTAAGTTACAAAAAAGTACATACTAAATAAACACACTTTACCTAACTATACACTAGACCAAGTTGTACTTAATTATTTCCTATGTGTCAGAATATCCTAACATCCCCCCTTAAGAACAACTTGGGATAGGATTGAAGTATGTACAAAGACGACACAATAGGAGAAGGAAGGAGGCATTAGAGCATATCCCCCGTTAGTGATAACTTCCTTAACTCCAACCATAAATCGAATTTTAGTAAACTTTCTCTCTGTGAGAGCCTTTGTAAATATGTCTACAACTTGATCATCGGTTGAACAATAATTCACTTCAAGAACATGGTCATGAAGGAGCTTTCTGATGAAGTGCATGTGTAGTTCAATGTGTTTTCTGCATTGATGTTGGACTGGATATTTGCATAGTTGAATGGCACTTTGATTATCATACCAAAGTGTAGTTGGATGCTGTTACTGAAAACCAAACTCTGACAGGATCTGACAAAGCCACGGGGCTTCCTTACTAGCTTCAACAACGCCACAATACTCTACTTCTATTGAAGAAAGAGAAATGACACTTTGTTTCTTGCAAGCCCATGTAATAGGTCCATAACCAAGAATGAAGACATAATCTGCAGTAGGCTTTCGATCATCAGGGTCACCAACCCAATCGAACTCAGTGAAACCAACCAATAGAGGAGATGCTTCTGCACTGTAATGAATCCCAAATTGAATTGTACCTCGAACATAAAAAAGTATTATTTTAGTTTCTTTCCAATGACTTTCATGTGGGTTTTGCATAAACTGAGAAACAAGGCCAACAACAAAGGAAAGGTCAGGACAGGTATGGGTCAGATACAAAAGTTTTCCAACAAGATGATGGTATAAGGTAGCATCAACTTCAGGGGAAGTACAAGTGACTTAAAGTTTGGCTCCAGACTTAAAGGGATAAGGGGTTGGCTTACATTCTTCCATGTGAAAGTGGCATAGAAGATCACATGCATAATTGGATTAGGAAAGGGAAATACCTTCTTTGGATTGCAAGACTTGAAGACTAATAAAATAATGCAAGTGTCCGAAGTTTGTCATTTCAAACTACTTTTTAAGGCTGGACTTCACATGGTTTATAAGGTTGGGATCATTACTAGTAAGGCTAATATCATCAACATAAAGAACAAGAATGATAAGAGACTTACCCACTTTCTTGGTGTAGACAGTATTGTCAGAATGACACCTAGAAAAGCGAGTATCTAAAAGAAACCTATCCATTTTGGCATACCAAGCCCGAGAGGCTTACTTGAGACCATAAAGGGATTTATTAAGTCAACATACAAGGTTGGAGTCTGTTTGTATAAATCCAGGAGGTTGTTCCATATAGATTTCTTCATGCAAGTCCCCATGTAAGAAAGTGGATTTAACATCCATCTGATGGAATCCCCATTTGAAAGAGGCAACAAGGGAAAGAACAAGGAAGATAGAGTTCATTTTGGCAACAGGGGAGAAGGTTTGAGTATAGTCAATGCCTTCAACTTGTGAAAAACCTTAGCAACAAGATGAGCTTTATGCTTATCAAATTTTCCATCTGGTCCAAACTTGGTTTTTTAAACCCATTTGCATCTAACACGTTTTCATCCCTTTGGAAGAGGAACAAGGTCCCATGTATCATTTTCCAATAGTGAACGATATTCTTCATTCATAGTTGCGTCCCAATATGGATGGCCTGTAGCTTCTACAAATGTGTCAAGAGCATAATTCGATGAAGCTTTAGCCAGTAAAGAAGATGCTCTATCGAACTGAGAATGTGTACGACGTTGATGTGTAGGATCACCTACAAAAGAACCTGCTACATCCCAAGTAGTGCGGACCCATTCTGGAAGCTGAGGAGTTGAAGGAGAATCCCGAGAAGGTGGGGGAGGGTTGTCAACCTCCCTGTCATCATCTGAAGAAGGAATGTTTTCAGAAGTAGAAGGGATAGAGAGAGGTGGCACATCTGTCGAACTAAGCTCGTAGGCCGATATATTTTCAGCAAACTTTACATCTCTTCTAATGATAACATTTTTGGATTTAGGTGGAAGAAGTCTATAGAATTTGAAATCTTCAGAATATCCAACAAAAATACATTTCTCACTCTTAGGTTCTAAGGATTTATGTTTCTCATCTGGAATATGGGCCCATGCTTCACTTCCAAAAACACGAAAGTGACTTACATTTGGTTTAATTGAGCTCCATGCTTCTTCTGGAGTGATATTTTTAAAAACCTTAGTAGGAGTGTGATTTACTATGTAATTTTCACAGTTAATTGCCTCTGTAAGACTAAGCCCTTTAGATTGAAGCATACAATTAGCCATTTCCTTTAAGGTGCGATTCTTCCTTTCAACTACACCATTTTGTTGTGGAGTATATGGAACAGTATGTTACAATTGAATTCCATGCTCAGTGCAAAAGTTGATGAATTTGTTGTTAACATATTCTCTGTCATTATCAGAGCTTAGCTTAAGAATTTGATATCCAGGTTTTTTCTCAATAAAAGCCTTAAAGGCCAAGAACATGTTAAAGACTTCACTCTTGAGTTTTAAGAAGTATACCCAAGTGCGTATGGAGAAAACATCAATGAAAGTTAATAAATACTTGTAGCCAGAGAATGAAACAACTCGAAGTGGACCACATAAATCACTATGCACAAGCTATAAAGGGGCTGAGTCGTGCCAAGAGGCATGTTTTTCAAAACTATCATGATGATGTTTTCCGAGTACACATCCAAAACAAACACCATCTCTGCAAGATACCATAGGAAGATCTGTCACCATATTTTCTTTACATAGATTTTGAAGGGAGCGATAGTTTAAGTGACCAAATTGCTCATACCAAAGTTTGCTCACTTCATCATTATGAGCAACAAATACCAAGGGAAGAGTTGATGACCCAATGTTGTTAAAATTATACAGCCTTTGTAGAAACATCAACAATGCTAATAGCTAAAATCTGTTTAGGATCTCTTAGGTCCTTAATTACAACATCATGAGCTAAAAATTCAATGGTTTTAGCTTCACCTGAATGAGTTATTTGATATACAGATAGAAGGTTGCAGGAAAAGGTAGGAACACATAATACATCATTAAATTTACCATTGTCTAGATGAATAGTTCTAGTCCCTACAACACTAAGAGATCTACCATCACCAACATAGATATTTTTGGTGTTACAATCATTTAAAGAAGAAAACATGGCTTTGTTTTTGGCCATGTGATAAGAAGCTCTAGAATCAATGATCCACTCATGAGAATGAGAAGTAGAAGATACATTTAGTGCATAACTAAACCGAGATGCTTGACAACCACATGGAGAAAGTGTTATTTCTGAAGATGAAGTTGAAGTTGAAGAGTGCTCCAAATGGATGTTATGCTTCTTCATGGTTTCTTCCAAGGCTTCCATCTTCTTGAAGCATTTGGATTCTAAGTGGCCATCACAATTACAAAAGTTGCATGTCTATCAGTCTTCTTCCCTTTGTTTTTATTTGCATTATCATTTTTTGAATTGATTTTTCATTTTGAGACTGAAATTTCTTAGGACCCTTGTTTGGTTTAGGACCATTCTTTTTAGGATGTTGCTTCTTAGGATTCTTTGAATTTGGTTGCTGCTGGGCTGCTAAGGCTTTCTTAGAAGAGTTTACAATATTAAGAAGACCAAAATGTAAGAGTTTTTCTTGTTCTCTTATTAAAGAATCACAAAATGCATCAAAAGAGGGGGACTTGTAGGCTTTTCCTTGAGAAATAAAGGTTTCTCTAGTAGAATGGAAGGTGGAAACAAACACATAGTAGATTGGTCCTAAATTAGTAAAAATGGAATAGATACGGCTACCATCTTCTTTCTTAACCTTAACACCTTTCAAAAGAAGTTTAAGGGTCTTGAACTTGGACAAAAAATATGGAATGGAAGAAAAATTATTGGGGTCCAATGTAAGCAACTCATTTTCGAGTTGATGGGCTCTATTTTCATTTTTAATTCCAAAATATTTATTGAGTTATTTCATTACTTCATCAAGAGTATTAATTTTTGTGATATGGAATCTAAGGTCCTGATGAATAGACATCTCTATCAACCCATGTGCTTGATCTCGCTTAATCTCCCATTTGGCTTGCTTATCTTCATCTTTATGTTTAGACTCTTGGCTTGAGGCTATTCTATAAAGACATTTACTTCTAAGTAAATCCACAATGTAGGATAGCCATTGGAAGTAGTTGGTGCTGTCAAGAATAACTAGGCATGGAATTTACATTTTAAAAGACACTGAATCTGTATATTGTTGGAGATCAGATGCACAACAAACAAAAAAATATAGACACAACAATTAAAATCATGCACAGGGACACAAATTTTAACGTGGTTCACCCAACCAATCTGGGCTACGTCCACCAAACTAAGGCATCGGCAATATTATTAATCAAACAGGAGATTACATCAATTCTCTCACACACTACACCCAGCTATCCGTATGACTACCTATTTTATAGCAAGGAGAATCTAACTGCCTCTCACATCAAATTTAGGATGCATTAATTTTCTCCCAACAACCTGGAGCTAATCCAGCAACAGATTTTCTATTGTTGTCACACACTGGGATTTTTGCCTATTTCTTCTAAAACAGAAAAATCTCAACAATCTCCACCTTGACAACAATTAGCCTGATGCCCTGTTTGTTTATTATTTTTATCTTTTCTGCAAGCTAAGAGAAGCCAAACACCAGCATAGCTTCTCTAACAAAACTGGTTTCGTGAACATGTTTGCACAATTCTCCTTTGTATGGACCTTTTCCAGAGAGACTCCCCTTTCAGTGATAACCTGTCTTACAAAATGATACTTGATCGGTATATGCTTTGATTTACTATGATAGGCCAGATTCTTAGCCAAATGTATTGCACTTTGACAGTCACAAAATAACTTGATGCTGTCCTGTAACCTACCAAACTCACCAAGCAATCCTTTCAACCAAACCGCCTCTTTGCAAGCATGTGAAGCAGCAATGTATTCTGCTTCAGTAGTGGATAAAGCAACAATGTTTTGTAGCTTTGACATCCAGCAAATAGCTCCACCTGCAAGAGTAAAGACATATCCTGAAGTTGACCTTCTCTTATCCAAATCACCTGCATAATCAGAATCAACATATCCGCAAACAGATTCACTACTCTTATTGTAAGTTATACAATAACTACTTGTGCCTCTTAAATACCGAAGCACCCATTTTACTGCTGACCAGTGTTCTTTACCCGGATTTGCCATGTACCTACTGACAACCCCAACTGCATGTGAAATATCTGGTCGCGTACACACTATCGCATACATTAAACACCCTACTACATTGGCATATGGAATTCGAGACATATAATCATTTTCTTCATCTGTATTAGGACATAAACTGGAAGAAAGCTTGAAATGGGAAGCTAAAGGGACTGACACTGGCTTCACATTATTCATACCAAACCTCAAAAGTATTTTCTCAACATACTTATGTTGTGATAGCCACAGCTTACCATTACTCCTGTCTCTAAAAATCTCCATGCCCAAAATCTGTCTTGCTACTCCTAGATCTTTCATATCAAACGTCCTTGCCATCTGAGCCTTCAACCTGTTGATTTCTTCAATGCTTTTGCTTGCTAAAAGCATATCATCAGCATACAACACTAAGATAATGAACATGCCATTATTTAACTGCTCAAAGTAAACACAATGATCATATTCACTTCTTACATATTTCTGACTCAACATGAAAGAATCAAACTTCTTATACCACTGCCGAGGCGACTGCTTTAGGCCATATAATGACTTCTTGAGCCTGCAGACAAATTTCTCATTGCGATGCTGAACAAACCCTTCCAGTTGTTCCATATATATTTCCTCATCTAAGTCTCCATGTAGAAATGCAGTCTTAACATCTAATTGCTGCAACTCTAAATCAAGCAAAGCCACTAATGCTAACACAATTCTAATTGAAACAATTTTAACCACTGGTGAAAATATCTCATGAAAGTCTATGCCAGATTTATGAGAAAACCCTTTTGCAACCAGTCTCGCTTTGTACCTGTCTTCCGTATCATTCACACCCCGTTTCACCTTGAACACCCACTTGCATCCCACAGTTTTCCTGCCTTTGGGAAGTTCAACCAGATCCCATGTGCCATTCTTACCTAAGGCCATCATTTCTTCCTTCATGGCTGCTTTCCATTTGTCACTATTTGAACCTTCTACAGCTTCCTGATAACACAAAGGTTCATCATCATTAGCGGTCAAAGCAACTGAAGTAACATAATCATCATACCTTCTCGGAGGACGTTTGATCCTTGTAGACCTCCTTAAGGATATTTCTGGTGCTTCCACAATTGGTTTTCTATCATCTGTAGGAACTTCTTCATGATCGCCATCTAAGACCTGTTCATGTCCTCCATCTGAACCCTGTTCATAATCTGATTCTGAAACCTGTTCATGACTAGAATCTGAACTATGATCATCACGACTATCTTCAGAAGTGTTGTCAAACTGAATGTGCTGGAAATCAGATACATCATCATGTTTCAATCTACTATCTACATCTAACTATACAAGAGAGGATTCATTAAACTTTACATCTCTGTTGATGATCATTTTGCGGGTAGTAGGATCCCACAATCTATATCCCTTTGTTCCATCACCATACCCAATAAAGACATACCTTTTCGATTTCGGATCTAGTTTAGTTCGCTGATGTTTAGGCACTAGAGCATATGCATCACAACCAAACACTCTGAGTTTAGAATAGTCACAAGGGTGTCCTTTCCATACCTCTTGTGGAATCTTGCAACCTATCGCCGTTGATGGAGATCGGTTTATCACATAACAAGCTGTTGCCACTGCTTCCGTCCACAACTCCTTCTGCAACCCGGCGTTACTCAGCATACACCTTGCTCTCTCTAGAAGAGTCCTGTTCATGCGTTCAGCAACTCCATTTTGCTGAGGAGTATAAACCGTGGTCTTATGTCTCTCGATCCCTGCATCCTTGCAATAGCTATCAAACTCCTTGGAAGTAAACTCACCACCATTTTCAGTTCTTAAACATTTTATAGTTCTACCAGTGCTGTTTTCTACCAATGCTCTAAACTGCTTGAAAACTGTAAAAACATCAGACTTCTTTTTCAACATGTAGACCCATACTTTCCGAGAAAAGTCATCAATAAATGATACAAAATATGACGAGCCACCATATGACGCTGTAGGGGCTGGACCCCAAACATTTGAATGAATATAATCAAGTATCCCTTTACTAGTATGTTTGCCTGTTTTAAACTTTTGTTTACTTTGTTTTCCAAACAAGCAATGTTTACAGAAATCTAACTTTCCAGATCTTAGATTAGGAAGTAACTTACGGTCAGCCAAAATTTTCAACCCTCGTTCGCTTATATGACCCAACCTTTGATGCCATAGGCGAATGGAACTACTGTCCTGTTCAGACACTGTAGACACATGAACTGACCCTGTTCTTCCTTCTAACTGAAACAGATTTCCTACTTTCTTAGCCTTCATTACTAGTAAGACACCTTTATAGATTTTCATAACTCCACCTTGAATTACAGTTTTATATCCATTTGTATCCAGTGCTCCTAATGAAATTAGATTTTTTCTTAGATCTGGTACATGTCTCACATCAGTAAACAATTTGGTTGTGCCATCTAACATTTGCAGTTGTATACTTCCTATTCCAACAATACTGCAAGTGACATCATTACCCATGTACACGACTCCATCATCAACTGATCTATATGTCTTAAACCAGTCTCTATGTATACACATGTGGTTAGATGCCCCGGAATCTAACAACCAATGTTGATCATGTTTTGAAACATTAACAGACAATACTTCATCACTCATACCTGAACCATATACTGAACCTGTATCTGTGGTGTTGGCTTCCTTCTTTTCTGTCGAAGAGCCTTCTTTAGCAGCCTGCTTTCGCTTCCAGCAATCCTTTTTCAGATGTCCAGCCTTGCCACAGTGCCAGCACTTCACCTTTGTCTTCTTTCCTTTGGACTTTGAACGAGAGTCGCTATGCTTTCCCCCGGAGTGTCTCTCTCTTGAGCGACCTCTGGCCATCATTACCTCTGACGTAGAGGTGTCTGCATTCGACCTCTTCCTCGTCTCCTCAGACAACAAGGCTCCAACAACATTGTCAAACTCAAGAATGTCTGCTGTACTAAAGCTTATGGAAGTAACAAAGTGATCCCAGGATTCAGGCAATGAACACAATAGAGTTATTGCCTTATCCTCTGAATCAAGTTTCACATCTAGACTGTCTAATTGCACCAGTAAGGTATTAAAAACATTCAGGTGATCAGTAATCGAGGTACCTTCTTTCATCCGCAAACTGTAAAGCTGCCGCTTCAGGAGAATCCGATTTGTCAAAGATTTCGTCATATAGAGCTTCTCAAGCTTCGTCCACAGGCCTGCGGCGGTTGTCTCTGACACAATGTTGAACAGAACATCGTCCGCCAGACATAACCGAATTGCGCTCAGAGCTCTATCGTCCATCTTAGTCCATTCATCCTCCGTCATGGAAGGAGGCCTTTTGTTTTTCCCCAACAGTGCTTTCGCCACACCTTGTTGAACCAGCAGATCGTGCATCTTTACCTTCCAGATCTCGAAATTATTTTTGCCATTAAATTTCTCGATTTCGAATCGGGCACTCTGAGTTTTCGCCATCTCGTTTAAAACAAAGAATCTCCAATTTCAATTTAAGGAGAAAACAAAATTGAATGTCAATAAATGCCTATGCCTCAGATTATCTTCGCCTTTAAAACAAAAAACCAACAACCCCCGGTGCTGTTGCTGTTTAAACTGCAGATTTCAAATTAAAAAACAATTGGCGCTTGCCGATCAGCAACTGAACCGCGCCTTTTAAAAAACGCTGTAAGGAATGACAAATTGGCGCGAGAATCCCACTCATATGCGCGCCAATTGGCTCATTAGCGCATTGGCGCACTTAATTAAATAGTATTCGCGCTAATTTAATTTGTTGGCGCACTTTATTAATTTGTTGGCGCGACTGTTATTAATGAAACTCGCGCCAATCCGCAGCCCACCATATAGACATATAAAAAACACAGCGCATATATGCAGTTTTAAAATATCACTACGCCGTTTTTAATTATATATTCACGCTGTTTGAAATATATACCCACGCACCAATATCCACGCTGTTGGAAATATATACCCACGCGGGTTTTAATTTAATTCACACCGTTTTTAAAAAATGTATCAACGCTTTTGAATGCAACTATCCATGGCAGCATTAATGCAGGACAGCCGGCGGTCCACTCAGCATTAACACGCAGATTGAAAAAAAATACGCCCAGCAAAACCAATCAATACGTACCAGCAGGGTTATAACAAATCCACGCAGGTTTATTGACCGCCGATTCACCTCCACGCACCAGCATGTAAACGCAGGTATATCAGCGCTATTATATATCAAAAAAATATTGTTGAAACGCACCAGGCACCAGCACCTCCAGCGCCCTTGTGCTCCACCTCCAGTACGCAAGTCCAACTTGCCTCGGTTCTTTGGCCTCCAGCAATCAGTTGATCCACGCAGCACAGCACACTCAGCACCCTCACACAACGCCTCCAACTTGCTCTGATACCAATTGTTGGAGATCAGATGCACATCAAACAAAAAAATATAGACACAGCAATTAAAATCATGCACAGGGACACAGCTTTTAAGGTGGTTCACCCAACCAATCTGGGCTACGTCCACCAAACTAAGGCATCGGCAATATTATTAATCAAACAGGAGATTACATCAATTCTCTCACACACTACACCCAGCTATCCGTATGACTACCTATTTTATAGCAAGGAGAATCTAACTGCCTCTCACATCAAATTTAGGATGCATTAATTTTCTCCCAACAACCTGGAGCTAATCCAGCAATAGATTTTCTATTGTTGTCACACACTGGGATTTTTGCCTATTTCTTCTAAAACAGAAAAACATCAACATATATGCTGAAACTAAGCCTTCTAATGGAAATTTCTCGAAAAATTAGGCCAATTAAAAAAAAAACTGCTCTGAAAACGGCTTTCAGATGAAGAAGTTATGGCTTTTTGAAGAAACGTTGTTGAAAATGCCGACAAACCATGTGAATGTTTGGAAGTGAATGATAATGTTATATTTAAAAAAAAAAACTCTTCCCAAACTTAATCTAATTAACTCACTTTAAAAAAAAAATTACTTTATCTGACCCACTTTTATAAATAAGTGAAAATCACTTTTACAATGGTACTTTATGAACTATCCACTAAATTGTAACTTAAATAAAGGATAAAGTGACTTTAGAATTATAAGTGACTCACTTTTTATAATGGATGAGAGCACTTTACATAAAATAACTTTAAAACATAAGTTACATGTGCTTTTTGAAAAAGTAACTCAACAAAAAGAAAAACTTGAACCCAAGACCTCTATTCTCATAAAGTAAATTTTGACCAAGTGAGCTAGTTTAAAAAATTAGTGATTTTTGGAAAATAGGAAGGGTTTTGTTTGTTTTTGCTCACTAAATCTTTGGAGTGTATGCCTACTTGAAAAACCTCTTTTTTCCTACATAAAAAAATAACCACACAAACCACAACGAACACGTAAAAGAAAACCAAGCCTTACGATTTAAGTTAAATTTGGCCAGAAACTATATGTTTTCCTCAATATTTCTATTTTTCCAAGATCACAGTAAGGCGCGGTGGAAAAGAGCATATGCATGAGAAATTTTTTATTTTTTTTTGTTTGCCCAGTTCGCACAGAGTCGTGGGGCAAAGAGAATGTGCAAAAATGAAAGGTATAGATCTTATAATAAAAACAGAGAGATCAATAAACCAAAATAAACATAGGGATAAATAACTAAAATTGCAAATAAATAATGTATACCTCCAAATCTTAAAAATTGACATAGCTAGGGCTACTGGAAACCTTTTCACGTGAAACGAGAGAGGCTCCTCACTGGAACAGATGCTCCTAACACAATAGAGCAGTCGTCTCAGCTTGAAAGCAGTCAGAAACAGTGGATCTAGGAAATCATATTCAGATGTAGTTGTACCGGCTTCAGATTTGGATCACCAATGGATGCGGCCCTCGAATAACTCTGATACCATGTAGGAATTTACAGGGTAAGTTCCTTAGATATAACACTGTTGAAGCCCCGAAAATTGGGTCTACAACAAGGGGGATACCTGCCCGGTCTGGACCTTGGTTGGCAACTCCTTTTCCGTTTGGTATAGCGGGTCCAACTGGGGATATGGGACCAGTTTCCTAATTTCACTGTGTGTGTGAGAAAGGTGGATATTTCTGTTTCTAACAGTTTCTAAATGGAATACTTCTACTCTAATTTTAATTTAATAATAAGAAAATTATATTATAATAACAGAAATATGTAAATCTACACTAACCCGGGGTGTGATCTTTCTTCTATGCGATCTAAAATGATTTCAAACAACAACTGGTAATAAAGATCATTCAGCTATTATGAGAAAATAATTCAGTATATATGAACCACTTCGTATAAAAAGTTAGACGAAACAGTTGTGCAAAACATATCGCATAATGAGCTATTCATACACTAAGCATAAATAAATAGCTATCACTGTACAAAAGTGCCAAATGATAACTCAGGCATTCATACATTAATATATAAATAACTGAATTGGAAATCACTTTAACACAAGGTAGAAATAGTTAAGAGATAGAAATACCATTTATATCTAGTCTTACTCATGAGCTTCAAGTGATAACGATTTATCTCTCCTTGATCAAATATCCACTAAGAGTAAAAAAGTGCAACATCAGTAGCAGATATTGAATGCAAACATTAATAAATCATGTTCCATTCATTCATCAAAACCTCCTCAGAGGGTACAGAAGTGCATGTTCTGGGGACAAGTTTTTTGATAAATTTCAGGACCCTTCTCTAAATGCATGAGAAGGGTTTAAATACTACTAACTAAATCTAAAAATAAATTATTACAAAAATGTAGGATGCGGTTTAAATGACCGTCCTCTTTTCAGGAAAATAAAACAAAATTAAAGCTAAAATTAAATCTAATATTAAACTACTTCTGTATTTGGTCCTTGAAATCGCACGCATGCAGCATCTGTTTGAGAAGAGTCGGCTGGCTGACTTCCGCTTTTAGCTGAGCTGAGAAAACAGAATCGACAAGAGCTGGCGCCATTTTTTCGGCCGAATTGATGATACACTTAACAGTCATCCACTGGCTATGTGGCTTTACCAAGTATGCCCAGTAATAATCCCAGTTCAACTTGGTTAACCCTTGAATTGCTTTTGCCTTTTCTTGAGCTCTCTGTTTCCAATCTGCCTGTGGTTTTGTTTTCTTGCAATTTTTGGAGTTTGCAGGTGACTGGGCAATTAGCAGCTTGCCTTTTCGGAAAATTTTTCTCAGCAATGCGCGATTAGCGCTAGTCGCGCATAGGCGCTAATCGCGCATTGGAAACTGCCTCCGTTTCTTGATCCAGGTTTCCTTGATGCGTTTTTCGCCTTTTGCGCTTTTTCCTTCCAATAAATATAAAGTTCAAAATTTGTAAAAATAATACTTCTGTGAACTCTTGACTTTGAGTCTTAAACTGTCTGTTTCTGATCTCAACATTGTCCAGTATCCACTTCACCATGTCTGTATATGGAAGAATCTTGGGTCTTGCTGCTATCCGGTGTAAGATTGAGCAGGCTAGCTCTGAAAGGGATTCTTCTGAAGAACCATTTGAGCCCGCGGTAGCAATAACTTCCATTATCCTAGGATTCTCCTCTTCGAGCAGATTATACATGCCTTCCCACGTAGTTATTCCTGCGTCTCTGTTACAGGCCATGTCTGTATATAAGGGCACCATTTCCTTTTCTTCTGAGCTCGGGGCTTTGCTTTTCTTTCCTATTTCAACCTGCGTATTGATTTGTATCGGCCTCTGTTCTTCGTTCCTGCAATTCACAAGTGAAGCGAAAATGAATGACAGGGAAGGGTGATGGGAAAAGTTTTAAATGTCGCAGACATATCAAGCATACCACCTTACGTGAAATGATTCTTTCGATAAGCATGCACCCATAATTCATTAACTGGCAACTAACTCATTTATTAGCATTAAAGCGCATAACCAGGTGTCATCTTAGGGAAAATACTTTTCTTGAATAACGTGCCTGAAGGATCTGCGATGAAGCGATTTTGCGATTTGCTTCGCAACATCGCAGATCGCAACATCGCAAAATCATAACATCATAACATCGCAAAATCGATCGCTCGTGACATCGCATTATCGTATTATCGCTGCATCGCTGTATCGCAAAATCGCAATATCGCAAATCGTAGAAATGTTATGCATAACAATCTTTGTTAACCTATCTTCTGCAAAATGCGATCTGGCGATCGGCATCATCGCATATCGGCAAATTGAAGTGTTTCAATGTGAGTTGTGCTGAATGCGATGCGATATTTGTTTATTATCGCATATCGTGATCTCGCAAATGTTGGAATTGTGCTTGTAAGGTGGCATCCCGCTATCTTATGCGATGCGATATTTCCTAAGGAAAGATTTTATTTTACCTTATCATAAAACTTAGCTTTTTTGGATTTTCCAAGAGGGTTTCCTAAGCTTATGATGGTAAGTTTATTCAAAAAGGAAATTTAAACACTATTTTAATTTTTTAGATTTTTAACTAAGGGTCCCCACTTATTTAGTATTAGGAATAACACTCAATAAGAAGGGGGGTTGTTGATGGCCACAACAATTGGCGATTCACTTGGAAGAACCAGTTATCTCTGCTGCTTTTTGAATTTTCAAAACTTCCAAAACAGAAAATTTTCCAGAAAGTTAAACTTTATTATAGAAAGATAAAGTACATTATATTCTAACCTGTCAATGACATTTTGTTTCAACTATTTTCAACTTTGATTATTTGCTGCCTCAAGCTAGTCCTTGTATTTACATCAGTCATTACTTGGTTTGTAAAGATAAAACAAAGTCTTCTCTGTAAACCAGTTTTAAATATGCTCATTTGTCGTAGGTAGAGCCTCTGCTGCCAGCAGGCGTTTATAGCCTCGACAGGGTTACCTATTACCTAGCAATGATCCTGTATCCTACTTAAAGAAACCCACAATTCCCAAAGAAGAATCCATATCCACACTTTCTACTTTCATTTTCTTTTTATTCTTAAAGAGCAATGTCTTGGTTTGGTAGCCAATTTATGACACAGTCATTCATTGATTTATAACTTTGCTGAACAAGTTGGCTCGTGATGAGACCCCTTGCCTTTTGATTGCAACAATCTTGAGTCTTTGCCCTGTTGTGGTATGCAGTATTGGCAAAGTCAGCAAGTTATAATATCTGTGATTATGATAAGCCGGCTCGTGATGAGACCTCTCACTCTTTAAGATAAAGTGTATCCTTGGATTGTTCCTCTGAAAGTTGTGATTCCCTTAGTAGGGAGGAAGTCATTGTTTCCTTAAGATAGCTCTGGACGACAATAGTAGAGTTTTTGGAAATAGCTGTTCTACAGAGAATCTTTATTTTGTTATTGATACTTTTCATTGCACTGATATAAAACAATTCCTCACTAAAGGTTGTTTTCATCAAATTTTATGTAGTTGAAACTAGTATCATATCTAGGCTAGAGTCTTTTAACTATATCTTTCAATAATAAAGATCAATTTTCCAAAAGATTTGCTATTTATACAAGCAAAAGATCAAAATTTGAAAGAGAATTTGTGTCTTTCTCGTGAATCTCAAAAGTAACCATTCACAACTGGTCTTATTATGAAAAGAAAAACAACTACTCTACAAAAATAGAAGATTGATCTTCTATGGAAAATATTTCTTGAGAATTTGACCATTAACAGGTAGAGAATCTCTTTTCCCTGCTAAATCTTGTAACATGAAGGTCGATGGACCTATGATTTCTACAATTTGAAAAGGACCAAGCTACATTCTTTGAAATTTTGTATGTTTTCCCTTTTCCTCATGAGCTTTGTCCCATTTTAAAACTAAATCTCCTATCTGAAAATCTTTTCTGGATACCATATTGGAATCAAAAGAGGCTTTTACCAATGCTTGATGATGAGCGTGAGCAATCTTAGCCCTTTCTCGTTTTTCTTCTAATTTAATTAATTCCAAGTGCCTAAGTTGTAAAGAAGAAGTTGGTACTTCATCAATGTACTGAACTAAGGCTAAAGAGGGAATTGCCAGATGCGTTGGAGGAACCACTTCTTTCCCATAAACTAAATTAAAGGGAGAAGTGCCGATAGAGGCTTTCTGCGTTATTCGGTCTGCCCATAAAGCATATATTAAAGACTTATGCCAATTTTTATGATTTTGGTCAATGGTTCGCTTAATGATTCTAATTAAGTTCTTATTTGTGGATTAAGCTAACCCATTCCCTTGTGGATGATAATTGGCCGAGTATTTAAGTTTGAAACCTCTTTTGAGTGCAAATTCAGTCATTGTATTACCAGAAAAGTATGATGAATTATCAAACATTAAAGCGGAAGGCAATCCAAACCTGGTGATTATGAACTGATTTATGAATTCAATGATATTTTCAGCATTAGTCGTCTTGAGTGGAACTGCTTCTACCCATTTGGTAAAGTAATCTATTGCTGTAAGGATATACCTATGCTATTTAGAAGAGTGAGGAACGATCTCACCTATTATGTCTAATCCCCACTGATCAAAAGGTTGTTCGATGGTAACTGGTTGCAGTGGCAAGGATGGTTTCTTTTGTCTTCCAGCAGCAGTTTGACAGACTTGACATTTCCTTACGTAGTTATGTGCGTCCTTGAATAATGTGGGCCAGTAATAGCCTACGTGTAAGATCTTATGAGCAGTTGCATCTCCAGCGTAGTGTCTGCCTGCTGGCCCATCATGGAGTTCCTGCAAAACTTTTTCAGCTTCAGCTTTCTCAAGACATCTAAGTAGAACAGAATCATAATTTATTCTGAAAAGAACGTCATTTACAAGCTGATATTGTTTGGCTTTTAACCTCAGAGCTCTTTTCTTGGTGTGATCAAGGTTTGGAGGAGCATATCCATTCTTTAAATAATAAATAATATCAGCATATAATGACTCAACATCGTTTAGGCTTACCTCATACACTTGTACCTCTTCAGATGGATTTTCGGGCATTAGCGATGCTCCTACCAGCAGTTTGCAAAAGCCTTGACCTTTTACAATGTTTGCTGGTTTGATTTCTACGTCGTATTCTTGTAAGGCAGTAACCCAATTTGCCCTTTTCTCACCCACATCCTTCTGTACTAGAAGACTTCTTACCGCTGGAAACGGTACTATGATCTTGGTATGTGTTTTGAGTAAGAAAGGTCTGAAGTATTTAATTGCTTTAAAAACAGCATAGGCTTGTTTCTCCACATCTGAATAATTCAATTCAGCACCTTGTAAATTGGAACTGAAAAAAGCAATTGGGGCTTCCGCCTTCTCTTGATTTGCTTGAGTGAGTATCGCAGCATATGATCTATCTGAGGCAAAGGTATACAAAATAAAAGGATCGGAAAAATTTGGAGTTGCTAACGATGGAGCATTAATAATGGCTTGTTTGATCAGGTTGAAAGCCTCATGTTCATCTTGGCCCCATTTAAAGTTTGCGTTCTTTTTAATCATGGCTTGTAAAGGAGACACAATTCTTGAAAAATCTGGGGCGAATCTCTTTACAAAGTTGATCTGGCCAAGGAAAGATTACATGGCTTTCTTATTGTGAGGTAGGGGAACTGCGGAAATTTCTTTGATTCTGTTAGGATCAATGTGAATCCCAGATTTTGACACTATGAATCGTAGAAGCTTTCCTTCACTTAATGCGAAAAAGGATTTTTTTGGGTTAACGAAATCCCATACCTTAAACAACGTTGGAAGATTTGTTTTAAATCCCTGAGATGGTTATTTCGTTTCTTGGAATAAACAGTAATATCATCCAAATAAATTACCACTAACTTATTAACTAACCCTTTGAATGCAATATCCATGGCTCTTTGAAATGTGGCACCCGCGTTAATCAAACCAAATGGCATTTTTTGATATGCGTATGTGCCCCACTTAGTTCTGAATGTAGTTTTCAATTGACCGTTGGGATGTACCAGCACTTGGTTGTATCCTGAGAATCCATCCAAGAATGACATTAGTTCTGAGCTCGCAACTGCCTGTAGTATTTGTTCCATGGGAGGTAAAGGAAAATTATCCTTTTGGCAGGGCTTGTTAAGGTTTCGAAAGTCAATGCAGATTCTGATATCTCCGTTTTTCTTTCTAACAGGTACCATATTGGAGACCCATTTAGAATGTCTAACGGGAAAGATTATTTTGGCTTTCAATAACTTGTTGAGTTTAGTTTTGATCTGATTTTCTAAATTTGGATGGATCTTTCTCAACTTCTGTTGGACAGGTTTTTCATTATCAATCATTGGGATAGTATGTTGGATGATGGAGGTGTCGTATGTTTTGAGTTCATCGTAATTCCAAGCAAAGACACTTTTGTATTGTTTCAAGAGACGGATATATGCTAATTTCTCTTCAGGGGCTAGGCCAAGGCCTAGGTTGATATTCTGTGGTTTGGCATCAGTTCCTAGATTTACTAATTCATAATTCAAAGTTGAACTTTAGAGTTTTGAATTGGTAGATCTTTTAAATCGATCTTTCAAATCATAAAGGTCTTCTAATTTGACTACCGATTTAGGTATAGCATTGTTAGTACTATCCTGTTGCAATTGTTGGTCATGTTGGTATTCATCAATTATTTGATTGGTGTAGGATCCTTCAGATGTGAGAAAACTCACAATATCAGGATCGTCATTGAAAATCCTCCAATTGGTGATGTTATCAGGGATAGATGGTCTAAAGATTAACTCAATTGAAAATCGGTCAGGGCTAAAATCTTCTGAAGGAATGAGCTTGGAAGCTACGTTGGCTAAGAGGTCTGCGCTAACATTCTGGAGTCTGGGAATTGACGAGATATTAAATGCTATAAAATGTTCAGTCAGATCTTGAACTAAAGATTGGTAATGCTTTAAATGACCTGATAAACAGTGTATAGTATTATGTACCTGTCTGATTATAATTTCAGAATCTCTGAAAACTTGCAGGTATTTGACGCCTAATCCGATTGCCTTGTACAAGCCTTGGACTAGAGCTTCGTATTCTGTGGTATTGTTGGTGCACTCGAATTCGAGTCTGCAAGTTAACATGGTTTTATCTCCCTCTGGGCTTACTAACACACATCTTGCTCCTGCTCCTTCGTTAGACTTAGAACCATCAAAAAATAATTTCCAAAACAAAGATTTATTTACAGGACTATCTATAAAATTAATGCATTTAGAACTATCTGTTTGAGAAAAAATTTCTACTTGAGACAAAACAGAATGTTCTAAGTAAGGTGACATGTGAGCATTAAAATTTCCTAAGAAAGAATCTACTGAATAGTTGCCAATGATGTTAGAATTATATACTATTGGTTCATTTTCTCCCTCGAGTTCTGTTACTATGTATTTCTGATATCGTTCACGTTCAACTTTGATTTGGTTTGGTTTACCATTATAAGGTAGCCACATATGTGACCAGTCAGTTGCAAAGTATCCATAAAGTTTTTCTGACCAATCTCTGCTAAGAATTAAGCCATAAAATTCAGGAATATCAGCAACTAAAATGTCAATAACTTGACATACCTTTGGATTGGATGACAACCTTATGGTAACCTGATTTAACTCGCCAATCACTTCAACTTGCGATCGATCTAGCTGAACTATGCGCACAGCGGATTTCTGTGGTTGAACATTCAATTTTGCACAAATTGATCTTGGCAAAATATTTGATGAAGCTCCAAAATCCACTAAGCAATTATGCACATTTTTATTGAAGATTTCATAAGTAAGGAGAAATGGGGGAGTATGCGATCTCGATCTTCCTCCAATTAATGCGATATCGTTTGGATCAACTTTATTTATCGTATTAGTTGGAGGTCTTCCCATATCATGGGAAGCTTGAGAGATTACAACAACTGGTAAAGGTGCAACTGGCACATCGTGTAATTCTTTCAAAAGTACTTTCTGTTGGTGTTTTAACTTGCTCAATTCAAAAAGAGTAATATTGGCCCTAGTCTTTTTCATGTCTTCAACAATGTTATACTCCATTTCATCTGAAACGATTAGCGTTTTAGATGGAGTAGATGTGTCTGTTTGGACTGGGCTAGTTTGAGTCTCTTTAGATGATGTTTTCTTAGCTGCGACTGTATCCTTAGTCATCGAGCTTGCACTCTTTGGCTTAGGTGTAGGCTGAGGAGGACCAAGTTGATTTCTACTACGAGTACTAACCGGGAATACCTCTTGATCTTCTTCATTTGGGAGGATGAAATCCCACATACCTTGTAATTCTACAACTTCTTCTTCATCGGTATGCTCTTCAGTAGCGTTTTCCTCTTCTTCTTCTTCTGATTCAGCATTTGAAATAGCGTTAGGGGGTTTGGAATCAGTTGAAGGATTTCTTTTAAAAGGCATGTATGGCTTTTTAGAAGAAGTTTCTGCCACTTGTTTCTTGATGTCGACCATTTCGTTGGACATGGTCTTCAAAACTTTTTGTAATCCTTCTAAATCGAAAGGATCTTTGGGTTGTTTTTTTCTTGGGATCTTCTTTAAAAGAGACCTTCTTAGATTTTCGTTCTTCCATTGCATTTTTCTTTTCTAGGGCCGTAATACGTTTCTCTACTGCTATTGCTTCTTTCATATTTTCAACTAAGGTTGTTTTGTTAGCCCTATCAACAAAGATTGCTAAGTTTGATGGTAAAGCAGTAATATACCATTCACTTCGCACTTCTTCACTAGGCTGAGAAGTAGTAGGTATTTTGTTTAGGATTTTATTGAAATGTAAATTGAAATCTTTGATAGGTTCTCTTGACTTGGCCCTAAGGTTAGACAAGTCATTGATCAGTGTCGCTGTAGACCTGTCATCACCAAACTTGGTCAAGAATTGTTCTTGGAAGATGTCCCAACTAGTAATAGATCCAGATGGTAATGAGAAATACCATGATCCGGCTATCCCTTGCAAAGTATAAGGGAAAAGTCGAACAACAGCATCCTCATTAACAACTCCATTGAGATTTATGGACAACATAAAGTTATTTATATGTTCTTCTGCTAGCATGCCTGCCTCAGGGTTAAACTTAGGCAGCCATTTTTTAGGATGGGCCGGTATCTGACTCAAGGGTGCAGGCATTAAGACTGCCCCTGGGTTATTCCATGGAGATTGGGCCATTGCTGAACTACTAATGGAAGAAAGTGCAGAAGATGATCCCTGCGGTTGAGAAGATGAGGATATTATAACTCCAGATGTTTGAGAAGGAGTTGAGGAAGTTGCAATAGGCTGATGGACGATGACCTGAAGTGGAGGAGTGGATGGTTGACTTCGCGGTGAAGAGGTTGAGATGGATGATGATGATGAAAGAGTCTCACTATCAGATCCTTTAGGAGACTTCCTTGCTCTCTTCCTAGAAGGTAGAGGTAATTCGGTTGGCTGAACACCAA
This sequence comes from Pinus tabuliformis, assembly GCA_031772625.1. Taxonomy (NCBI): domain Eukaryota; kingdom Viridiplantae; phylum Streptophyta; class Pinopsida; order Pinales; family Pinaceae; genus Pinus; species Pinus tabuliformis. The sequence goes on from CM062812.1 coordinate 44,526,724, forward strand.
ACTTTTCGCTCTTTAATTTGGTGAGAGGATGAGCAGGGTTGTATTGCGAAGTCACGCTACCTTGAGATTTATCAGATTTCCGAGGAGATATAGAAAATCACTGAAGTTTGTGAATCAAAGATTCAACTTCAGGAGGTTCAATAGTAGATTGTTTTGAAATGTCAAGGTTTATAGCAGCGGCTGTTGCTCTAGCGACTTCTAACTCTGGATTTAAAGTTTCTGAATGCAATGGAGAATTCAGAGGAGATGGTGAGGGCGATTTACTCTCAGAATGGTATTTAGATTTGGATTTTCTTGCCATTCACAGTTCGATGCCCTCCTTCTAGCGCCAAATATGTTGAAGCCCCGAAAATTGGGTCTACAACAAGGGGGATACCCGCCTGGTCCGGACCTTGGTTGGCAACTCCTTTTCCGTTTGGTATAGCGGGTCCGACTAGGGATATGGGACCAGTTTCCCAATTTCAGTGTGTGTGTGAGAAAGATGGATATTTCTGTTTCTAACAGTTTCTAAATGGAATACTTCTACTCTAATTTTAATCTAATAATAAGAAAATTATATTCTAATAACAGAAATATGTAAATCTACACTAACCCGAGGTGTGATCTTTCTTCTATGCAATCTAAAATGATTTCAAACAACAACTGGTAATAAAGATCATTCAGCTGTTATGAGAAAATAATTCAGTATATATGAACCACTTCGTATAAAAAGTTAGACGAAACAGTTGTGCAAAACATATCACATAATGAGCTATTCATACACTAAGCATAAATAAATAGCTATCACCATACAAAAGTGCCAAATGATAACTCAGGGATTCATACATTAATATATAAATAACTGAATTGGAAATCACTCTAACACAAAGCAGAAATAGTTAAGAGATAGAAATACCATTTATAACTAGTCCTACTCATGAGCTTCAAGTGATAACGATTTATCTCTCCTTAATCAAATATCCACTAAGAGTACAAAAGTGCAACATCAGTAGCAGATATTGAATGCAAACATTAATAAATCCTGTTCCATTCATTCATCAAAACCTCCTCAGAGGGTACAAAAGTGCATGTTCTGGCAATAAGTTTTTTGATAAATTTCAGGACCCTTCTCTAAATGCATGAGAAGGGTTTAAATACTACTAACTAAATCTAAAAATAAATTATTACAAAAATGTAGGATGCGGTTTAAATGACCGTCCTCTTTTCAGGAAAATAAAACAAAATTAAAGCTAAAATTAAATCTAATATTAAACTACTTCTGTATTTGGTCCTTGAAATCACACGCATGCAGCATCTGTTTGAAAAGAGACGGCTGGCTGACTTCCGCTTTTAGCTGAGCTGAGAAAACAGAATTGACAAGAGCTGGCGCCATTTTTTTGGCCGAATTGATGATACACTTAACAGTCATCCACTGGCTATGTGGCTTTACCAAGTATGCCCAGTAATAATCCCAGTTCAACTTGGTTAACCCTTGAATTGCTTTTGCCTTTTCTTGAGCTCTCTGTTTCCAATCTGCCTGTGGTTTTGTTTTCTTGCAATTTTAGGAGTTTGCAGGTGACTGGGCAATTAGCAGCTTGCATTTTCAGAAATTTTTTCTCAGCGATGCGCGATTAGTGCTAGTCGCACATAGGCACTAATCGCGCATCAGAAACTACCTCCGTTTCTTGATCTGGGTTTCCTTGATGTGTTTTTCGCCTTTTGCGCTTTTTCCTTCCAACAGATATAAAGTTCAAAATTTGTAAAAATAATACTTCTGTGAACTCTTGACTTTGAGTCTTAAACTGTCTGTTTCTGATCTCAACATTGTCCAGTATCCACTTTACCATGTCTGTATATGGAAGAATCTTGGGTTTTGCTGCTATCCGGTGTAAGAATGAGCAGGCTAGCTCTGAAAGGGATGCTTCTGAAGAACCATTTGAGCCCGCGGTAGCAGTAACTTCCATTACCCTGGGATTCTCCTATTCGAGCAGATTATACATGCCTTCCCATGTAGTTATTCTCGCGTCTCTGTTACAGGCCATGTCTGGATATAAGGGCGCCATTTCCTTTTCTTCTGAGCTCGGGTCTTTGCTTTTCTTTCCCATTTCAACCTGCGTATTGCTTTGTATCGGCCTATGTTCTTCGTTCCTGCAATTCACAAGTGAAGCGAAAATGAATGACAGGGAAGGGTGATGGGAAAAGTTTTAAATGTCGCAGACATATCAAGCATACCACCTTACGTGAAATGATTCTTTTGATAAGCACGCACCCATAATCCATTATAACTGGCAACTATCTCATTTATTAGCATTAAAGCGCATAACCAGGTGTCAGCTTAGGGAAGATACTTTTCTTGAATAACGTGCCCGAAGGATCTGCAATGAAGCGATTTTGCGATTTGCTTCGCAACATTGCAGATCGCAACATCGCAAAATCGCAAAATCATAACATCATAACATCGCAAAATCGATCGCTCGTGACATCGCATTATCATATTATCACTGCATTGCTGTATTGCGAAATCGCAATATCGCAATATCGCAAATCGCAGAAATGTTATGCATAACAATCTTTGTTAACCTATCTTCTGCGAAATGCGATCTGGCGATCAGCGTCATCGCATATCGGCAAATTGAAGTGTTTCAATGTGAGTTGTGCTGAATGCGATGCGATATTTGTTTATTATCGCATATCGCGATCTCGCAAATGTTGGAATTGTGCTTGTAAGGTGGCATCCCGCTATCTTATGCGATGCGATATTTCCTAAGGAAAGATTTTATTTTACCTTATCATAAAACTTAGCTTTTTTAGATTTTCCAAGAGGGTTTCCTAAGCTTATGATGGTAAGTTTATTCAAAAAGGAAATTTAAACACTATTTTAATTTTTTAGATTTTTAACTAAGGGTCCCCACTTATTTAGTATTAAGAATAACACTCAATAAGAAGGGGGGTTGTTGATGGCCACAACAAACACCAAAGGTCACCGCTCACAAACGGATCACAGATCAATACATTAGTATTCTTGACGTGGTTAAAACCCTCAAAGAGGGAAACAATCCATGACCTAAGCTAACGTGGCGACTTCAGGCAATTTATTAATGTAAAAAAGAGAAAATTTACATAAGCTTCTCTCATGAACGGTCACCTAACAAATGACCCTCTTCTCCTTAAATAGAGATCATGGACCAATCGGGTGTTAAGCCACGGATCAAGCGTCGGTAATATCGAGGAGATAATGAACCGTTGGATCACTTCATGCCAAGTTGTACTTAATTATTTCCTATGTGTCGAAATATCCTAGCAAACATTCGAGGAATTTTTTTTTATGTGGACCAAATAATAGTTGGGCAGACCCAATGATGGGAAGTAGACCCAAAGATGGTGGGAAGACCTACCCATGGTTTTGAGCAATGGTTTTCACGCATGGTTTTTGGCACTGTGGTTTTTCCCGTTGTATTTTGTAGATCTACTTAATAGAATTATGATTATATTCTACTCTAGGGTTAATGGATTGGGGTTTATGAATGCTTCAACATATATATATATGTATTGTAGCATTGAAAGGAATATAATAAAAAATCAATCTGGTTTTCTCGGTTTGGGTTCCAAGAGAAAATTTGTGTATATTTTATGTTGTCACTGTTACATAAAAATTTAATAATTTTGTAATTATAGGTTAATAAGGAAAAAGGGCACAATTAGAAGATCATGTCCTTTCACCAAGAGGCACCCAAGGCGATATATAAGCCAGGGGCCCTTCTATGTAATTCATCATTCAAGTAATTAATAAAATATATATCTTTTTATCGTCAATTTCTAAGCTTATTCGCTCCATCTAGTATCATAGAGGTTGACCCTTTGCCTACAAATGACACAGTCATGAACATCCTCTTGCGTTCCCAACATCTCCTACACGCTTTGTGTCCCCATCAACCACCACCTGATTCCTTCGTGTTGACTATTTCCTTTATTCTCCCCTGCTGTCACCTATTGTTGTATACTCATCCGCATTGTCTCTCTGTTTCATGTCTCGTTCCCTGTGTCGTACCGTCATGATCCTCCCCGCCATACATACATTTCCCCGACATATTCTTTTTGCCACAATTCCACTGTTTCTTCTCAAGCCTCATATTCCTTCTACGCCGCAAGTCCATTGATTGCTAAGCTGCACAGATTCCTGCCAACCCTTGTCTCGCGTTGTTGACCTGTCACAACCATCCCGTGCTGCTTACCCTCTTCTATTTTCCAGTTGACTCCGCCGTTGATCGCCTTTTCCGACCAATCCACATTCTTTCCATTGTCCTGGCTGCGTTTCATAATCATTATCATTATGTCCAACGTAACGCTGACTGCCACATTTTTCTCCACGACCTTTCACGTATTGGTCCTCCATTCCCACAATTAATTAATTAATTATATATATATATATATATATATATATATATATATATATATATATATATATATATCTATATATATATATATATATATATATATATAAGGTTACTAATTTAATTATATGTTAATTATATGTCCACAGAGTCTTAGATAGACAGTGATCAGGTGCTCTATCAAGACACTCCTTGATGTGAAGTCACCGGTTTAATTCCCCACCCCGGTCGAGGTGATATATTGGACATGATGTAGATGTAGTCCTGCCAAGCATATAAAAAAAATTATATGTTAATTAACTATATAATTATTAGTTAACTGAATAATTTTTAATTATATAATTAATTAATAGAAAATAATTTATGTATTCAAGCTTCTGTGATCCATAATGAATTAAGCAAAGTCTTTCGGTAGAAATCACATAAGAGAATTTTTTGGTCGACGTGTTTCGAACCAACAAGTGTGGTTCATGTGGATCTGGTCCTGATGATGAACCACACTTGTTGGTTCGAAACGCGTCGGCCAAAAAATTTCTCTTATGTGATTTCTACTGAAAGACTTTGCTTAAGAAAATAATTTAATTATATAGTTTAATTAATATTTAATTTTAAAAAAAATAAGTTCAAGTTAAGAAAAAAGGTTAAGCTGGATAAATATACACCACCATATACCCGACCAATGTCTTCGTCAATGTTGGTGGATGAATTTAGTAAAAAAAAATAATAGATCTTGAAAATAAGTTTACGAGACATTCTAATGAAATAAAGGAGCTTCAGGATACAACAAAGAGAATAGAGAATCAACTTGAGCATAATCATAACGAATTTAAAAAGGATCATGCAATCCTTTCAAATAATGTGGATGGAAATCATAATGCAGCATCAATAGCTCTTAATTAAGAAATGGCGATGTTGACATGTATTTGTGACAAGTTGAAGATTACACCTGATCAAATACCCCAGAATAACGAAGCTACTCAACAACCAAATTATTTGGATACATAAAACTCATCAAACTCACATCAAACCCCTGAGTCTCCAAAAACATCTTCCATACCCAATCAACGAAATAGTAACATGAATTTTCAAAATATGCAGCTCTAGAATCAAGACTCAAATATGCAGTTCTCGAATCAATACTCCTTCTTCACTCCGACAGTTGTTACATATCAACGAAGAGCGAAACTTGAGCTCTCCAAATTTGAAGGTAACGAGAAATGGAATGTTGCATGGTTCAATAAAGCAGAAGAATACTTCGAGATTTATGGTATTGAAAATGATGATGAAAAGATCAAGCATGCATCCATGCAAATGGAAGGCGAAGCATATAATTGGTATATGTGGTGGAAAAAAATGACACGTGCTATAAGTTGGAAGAAATTAAAAAATGCATTCTTTAAGAGGTTCCAAGGTGTCAAGGAAGAAGAGGTCTTCGCAACACTCACCAGAGTGCAACAAAAAGAAGATGTGGACGAATACAATAAAGAATGGGAAACTCTAGCTACACGAGTACTTGGGTTGTCAAAGACTTGTCTTATTCAATCATACATCACAGGACTTAAACCACATCTCCAGGTTGAGCTTAAGCTTCATGACATCACTTCATTAGAAGAAGTAAGGCAGGAAGCAAAAACTGTAGAAAAGAAGCTTGAAGGGAGTTCGAGACGAAGATTTCCCCAATCAGATAACGCAGATAATAAAAAATATGTTCCACCACAACTACGTAAAGGGGGAAAAGCTAATTTGGAAATGAAAAGAATGAAGGAAGGTAAGTGCAAACATTATGGCAAAAAATGTAACACCCTCCTCCCACATCCACCCAAGTAACCATGCCAATCGGGGTAAACATGAGACGAGAGATTACTATGATCATATTTGACCTCCTATGTGACCTTAAGAAAGTGGAATCGGTAGAAACATCACACATAGTCATCCAACATCATCAACAGAACCCTCGGGAGACAAGTCAACCACTCAAACCGCCTGTCCCTAAGTCCCACTATTGTTCTGGAACTCTTAAGCCATAGTCGCTCTCATGCTATGGGTAAGGGAGCGACCAGCAACCTAAAGTCGCTCTCACAGGCTTTCCTGCTAGCGACCAGAGACCAAAATTGCCAGTTCTGTGCCAACAACCCTGAGATTTAAGCCACTTTTTCAGGCCCAGAGCCTAGGCCACTGCCCAGAATGGAGTGATAGCTTGAAATTAGTAAAAATACAGGGAAAAAATGATGCAAAAGCAATAAGTCGAACAAGACCTTTATCAGACCCCTACTAGCCATGCCAGACATTTTGTCAAACATATCATCAACATGTAACCTACAAGTGTAAACAACATAATTAAGTGTAGGGATCTCATACTTATCTGAGAATCATTGTGAACCATTGTTCCCTCATGTCATTTCCTGCATTATCATCTATTAGGCCATAGATACACTATCCATTCATTTACAATTAAAAGCACGTTGAGAGCTATACATAGACGTTGTCATAAAATATACATATAACCATCATAATAGCAACATAATTACCATAAACATATCAACCATCAAAATCCACATATACATCAATACATTTGCACATGGAAATCAAGGGAATGAATTTCTCATTAATGAATGCAATAAACCAACCAAAGATGGGACTACCACATTCCACCCGACCATATAATGGCTAAACCAAATGTGAGCCAAATATCTCTTCAGCCATTTACCTCGTGCCATTTTCCAAGCATGAATGTGGGACTCAAACCAAAATAACCAACCAGGGCATAACGAGGCTAAATCACCTCACCCTCATCAACAAAAACTAGGCTTTACTGTAATCCATCATAGATCACTAGGCCAAAACAATGAACACATCATTACAGGCTTTACCGTGATCTCCACACGATCACTAGGCCAAACAAGCATGGATGCCATAGGATTTCTCTACCTACACCGTGAGGAATTTTCCTATCTCCTAGTCTCTCAGGATTTACCACAATCCAAACCTAGATCACTAGGTCCTAAACCGAGACCCACTCTCTAGGATTTACAACATATCCTAACCTGGGATTACTAGGCCCAACGGAGAGTAAACCACCTCTAGGATTTACCATATATCCTGCCATTCACTGGCAAGGATTCCTAGGCCATCTAAGGCAACACAAAATCCATCTTTACTGCAACCCACAGTTCGCCTCAAGGGTTACTAGGCCACGTGTTCTATCATTTCAGAGATGCACCTCACTCAACTTCGAATCCATTTGGCAATCCAACTCAACCAAAACATGAGAACCCCATCACACCATGGCTATCAGGAAATGGCAAAGCTAGGCTGAAAACACTGTCACACCTGGAAAAACCCATGCCATGATAGAAAAGAACCACATGCCATGGTATGGTCATTACTCTTCTCCTTTATGTTGACGATATTGTTCTTCTCACTAGAAGCCACAATGATCTTAACAAGCAACTTACGACCCTCCATGATTACTACTCTAGGATGGGTATGACGGTTAATATAGTTGTTACCTATTAATATTTTTAATAAATTAATAAACTAATATCATTATTTTAATATTATTTTAAAAAAACTAGCCATTTAATATAGCCATTACTTAATAATATTTGTTTTTAATATATTAATAAATTAATATCGTAATTTAAATATTATTGTTCAAATATAGTCGTTACTTGAAATTATGTCTCTACATTGCTCTCTATTTAAGCCTTTGTCATGGTCTGCCTCTTCATTTGTCTCTGATGATGAACCACACTTGTTGGTTTGAAACGCATCGGCCAAAAATTTCTCTTATGTGATTTCTACCAAAAGACTTTGCTTAATTCATTATGGATCACAGAAGCTTGAATACAAAAAACAAAAAGACTAAAGTCATCATAATTAAATCCAAAAAGATCAACCATGGTAATTTCATCTATGATAACAATTACTTGGAGTAGGTTTCTTCCTACAAATATTTAGGTATTGTCATTCATCATCAGCTCAACTAGAATTATAACATTGAGAAAAGGATGATTGGAGGATGGAAGGATTATTATGAGCTTTAAAACAATTGTAAGTTGCTTGATATATGCATCTGGAGTAATAAAAGGTTCCTCTTTGAGACTCTCATCATCCCTGTTATTTTATATGGATGTGAGGTTTGGGGTTGCAACATATCCAGAGAGTCGTCGAGAAAGATCAAGATGATTCAAAATAAATTTATAATCTACAACCTCAAGATTAAAAGAAATATTCCCTATCTTATCCTCTTGATCAAAGCTAGCCTTTTCCCCATTGAAAACATGGCTATGTTTAGGTATTTGATGTACAGAAAAAATTTACAATATGGAAGCGAAGAGGTTTCCCAAAATTGCTTCCAACTCTAGCCAAAACCCCCACCTTCATCTCAAGTGGGATGGCATAAGGATGCCTAGTCTTGGCTTGACTACTATCGGATAAAAGAGGAGATCATCTCAGAGAATAAGGATAGTATTAAAAATACTATTACCTCCAAATTTAAGGATAAATTATGGGATGATAAGGAGCTAGAGGGGAAAAGGAAGCTAAGGTATTATAAAGAGGAGATCAACCCCACCCTTTACTAGCCATAATTATCTCTCTGTTTATACTAGTACTAAGAATAAAATGTACATTCCAAAGATAAGAACTAATTCTTATGAGCTTCGAAGTGAAAGCACCTTGGGACGAAAGAATTTGTCACCTTTGGGATGCTAAGAGGGTTGAAGATGAAAAATACTTTCTCTTAGATTTTCCAATTCTTTCTCACATCTGTTCTCATTTTCAAAACATTTGCAACACCTCCAACCTTCTTGACTCGTTAAGTCAACAAACTATAATGGTCTTGGAGCACTTCTCTCTCTTCTTTTTGATCATAGAAATAAAATATTAAAGAGTCACAATTAATCTCTTACCTTCTTAAGGTCCAATAGACTACATTGGTCTTAGTGGACGTTAATCATCATCATTATTATTATAAAAAGAAGTAATATATGAGCTAAACATATATAGATTTAAAAAATATGTAACAAAATTATTAATTATGTAGTTCCATCCCCATTTAACCATAGAAATTCTTAATATACAAAGTTTTTTTTTTTTTGACAATACTATGGGCTAATACCATAGGTTATCAATATCACATGTCCATAAAATCATAACTCATTTGCTATGACACTCGTTTATATGATATTTTTTTTAATTAGTCAATATAATTAAAATGGTAGAAAGAGCATAACTACTTTTCTCTATAACTACTATTAAAAATATAAATCCCTACCATCCTCCTAGTAATTATTAATAATTCAATTAAAATTTTAAAATCCCTATTCCAAATCTCTAAAATTTTTCTATAAATATAGACAATTTTTGTAGTATTTTTTTATTTTTATTTTTTATCCTAGTTAAAGTGACTTTTACTAATCAATTACATTTTGCATAAGAGGCAGGTACTAAGTAGCAACATTGCATATTATTTTCATATTTATTATGTATATATTTTAATTTAATTATCAATAATTTTTTTGGTAGGTAAGCGCCCACGGGGGATTTGAATCAGTGACCTATCGCAAGGAGTGCCTTAATAGTGCACCCATTGAGGAGTGCCTTAACAGTGCACCCATTCACCGTCAATGAGTGCCATAACAGTGCACCCATTCACCGTCAATCCAAAGCCCTGTGGGCTAGTTTTTTTTTTTTTTTTGGTAGGTAAGCACCCACGGGGGATTTGAACCAGTGACCTATCGCAAGGAGTGCCTTAACAGTGCACCCATTCACCATCAATCCAAAGCCCCTTGGGATTTAATTATCAATAATTAATATGTGGATATTGTTAGAGAATATAATTCCTACTTGTTTTTGCAGTAGTCTAACAATTATGCTTTTTTGCCCAGAAAGTTATGGAAATTCGGGCCATATTTTGAAAAATTTTGCCAAGGATTTTTGTAAATCAAAGTAAAAGTTGTCAATCTTCATAATTTTAAGTGCCCTAGAAGTTTTTGATGGTGCTGAATCCATTTCCACCATAAAGAACATGATTCAAACATTGCCTCTACAAGATTTTTTGAAATGTTTTTGCTCGGATTCCAACCACTTTTGGTGGTCCAGGCAATTCCTCTACCTCTGTAGACGACTCCCTTGTTTTTTGTGTTCTCATTAATTATAGGAGTCTATTCCTATTAGTTAGGAGATTGTAGAGGCCTAGTTGGTTGAGAGATTCTCTCCAGCTAGCTAGCCTCCTAAATTGATGTGTGATTAAGATATTCTCTCAACCAAGTGATTGTGTATTCAAGATAGTTTGTCTATCTTGAAACGACACTATATATATATATATATATATATATATATATATATATATATATATATAAAATCAATGTGAACCAACACTTCATGTAACATTATTTAATCAATGTGAGGAGTGCTTGTATACTTTTTTGCTTTTCAATTTAATTTGAAAAGTGTTGTAAAATTAAATTAAAATAAAATGACTTATGGTTTGGCATGCTATATTGATAAGTAATGGTAATATTTATATGTTAACTCATATATTAATTCTTTTTATAAATAATAATAATAATAATTGTCAATCTTTGATTTTGCTCATATTTTTCCATGTTAAATACACCACATCCTGGTCTAAATAAATATTTATTACATTTTGCACCTATTTTGATAAATATGACACTTTCCAAGGTAATTTATCATAATTTTTAATTTTATAAATTTGATGAAATATTATGCAATGTAAATCAATCTTCCAAGATTTTGGTAAGAAATTATTCATTTTTGTAATTGCTAGTTCATTTAGCTATTTGTGGTCTAAGTGGTAAAAATTTAGAAATGAAATTATCACGTATGAGTGCCTAAATTCATTCTAGAATAAACTAATTTGCATTGGCTAAGTTAAATTTCCTTTTGATATTAACCTAAGAAAAAGCCAATCTAAAGGAATAAATCTCTAAAGGAAAGGAATTAACAACCTTAATTTAGTTTCCAAACAATAAGCTTATTCAATTTTTTAGAAGAACCCTTCATGCTTCATTTCCTTCAACAATATCACTTATTTGGTGCATAGGGATTGAAGTTCAAGGTGACTTTTAATGATGCAAAAAAGACCAAATTCCTATAGGGTGTTGTAATGGCCAACATTCATATCCCTTGTCCATCTTAGCTAATTAAGAATCAACTTTCTTTCAATGATGTATTACTTGTGTGATCAAGTAGTTGTAGTTGATGTATTAATCTATGATATGTGATCATGCTTGTCTTGTGTGTACTACTTTGAATTACCATTTGTTATTGGTGAGAGTTCAACTTTAATCTATTTCTAATGATTAATGTATTTAAAATCTAATATAATGTATGTTGTATAATTATACATATATGTGCGCATATGTGTTTATATAGTTTAGTGTAAATAATTATGTGTATGAGATATTTAATATATAAAATGTTATTGTAAATTTTTGATGTGTGATCTTAATAAAATATATCCAAAATAAAAAATGCATGTTTAAAAATAATCACCACCCTCCACATTGATATCATGACAACTAAACACTACTCATTAACCCTTTATCTTTGTAAATACAAAAATACCACATATAACATGATAACTAACCATCCCTTAACATGAAGCCACCTAAGAAGAATAAAAAAAATACAACCTGTTGCCAACCACCATAACAAAAATCAAGGCCATAATAAAAAAAATTCATAACATAACCTTAAAAACAAAACAACCCCATATTACCCCTAAAAAAACATACCACCCACCCAAAAATAACCTTAAGAAACATAACAACCACATACTACCCACCCAAAAAAAACATACCACCCACCCCCTAAAAAAACATACTGCATACACCTCACATTGGAAAAATAAAAAACACTTCATATCTTGAATCTCACACTTGGTATATCTATATATAATACTCACACTTGGTATATCTATATATATAATCAACGTGAAGAGTGTGAAGAGTGTTTGTAGGATGGAATTTATGTTTTTTTGCTTTTCAATTTAATTAAAAAATTGTTATAAAATAAAATTAAAATAAAATAAAATGAAATGATTATAGTTTAGTATACTATATTGATAAGTAATGGTAATGTTTATATGTTTAATTCAGATAGATATATATATATATATATATATATTTTGAAATAATAATAATAATGCCCTCACAAATAATGTGGGACTAGTTATGTATGGGGAAGCTTGCCATTAACAAAGACATAAAGAGAATGGCCATTTTAGGGGATTTGATGATCATCCTATAGTAAATTTTAAAATCAAGAAAAAGGTTCTCCCAAATCTATAATGGTGAACAAAATTGCATTGCAATTGAAAAAATTTGAAGAGATTGTCGTCCACATCTCTAGGAATTTAAATGAAGAGATAGATAAACTTGCCAATCATGAGGCTTCTTTAAAAAAATATTGGAGGCAGATAAACTTGCCAATCATGAGGAAATTTAAGCAATTTAAGAAATATGAATAACATATTTTTGGTATTAATTGCTTTGGTTAGCCAATTTGGCAGCACCTTGAACAATGGGTAATATGGTGGAGTGGAACGTCTCGCATTAAATGGCAGACCCATACCTAGTTTTATTATACTTGGCGTGGATTGCAGCCAGATTTCAGTGCATGGAGAATGGGTTTACTTCACGTCCTCAAGCATGCGACAAAGATACAACTGGCAATGGATTCAATTTTGTTTTAAATGGGATGTGATAGGGGAGATTGCAACGATGATCCAACCTTATCCCTTTTGTGTTTTGGTCTTAATATCCCTTCTCTGCTCCTCAGACCAAGACATTCACTCTATGGCAGATTTCATTTCATTTGCAGGTATCTGGATCAGGGTAGATCCCAAAATTAATTTCTTTCCTCGGGCTTCACCTCCTCAGGTCTCATGAGACACTGAAATAGATGCAGGAGCTCTCTAGAACTGCCTCATCTTCTTTGGTTATCTTATGGATCTCTTTGTGGTCAAGCACGATCGGCGCTCGTGGAAAAGGAAAAGGAAAAGGAGGCTAAGTTCGAGCTGCTGGAGAAGCACTGTGAGTGGCTTCAAGTTAAAATGGATAAAAGACCGACAAGTTTGGAAGCATAACTATTAATTTTGAAGCTGCATTCTAATGGCGTAAATTGGTATCCCCAAAAAGAGTTGGGGCCAACAAGGTTTTTAAAATTTTCCATGTTTCTATGCACCATTCAATTTCTTTGGAAAATTTTGCAGAATACATGCGGAGGATGTCAATGTAAAATCCTAGTTTAGAAAGCCCACATAGGCAAGAAAATGACTTTGTGGCTATACTGGAATATCGAAGTCTTTGCAATTATTGAATTATGTAAATGGCCTTGGCCATGAATCCATATTTTTAATATATAAATGATACTTGTTTTATTTAAAATAATAATAATAATAATTACCAATCTTGGATTTTGATAGATATTTTTCCATGTTAAATACACCACATCCCAGTCTAAATAAACTTATCCTATGAAACTTTTATTACATTTTCCACCTATTTTGATAAATAAGACACTTTCCAAGGTATTTTATGAAATTTCATGAAATGTTATGTAATGTAAATCAATTTTCCCATATTTTTAGAAAAAAAAAATCATTTTTGTAAGTGCTTCTTCATTTAGCTATTTGCAAAATAATTGGGCAAAATTAGGGACATGAAATTATCATGTATGAGGGCCAAAGTTCATTCTAGAATAAACTTATTTGCATTGGCTAGGTTGAATTTCCTTTTGATCTTAACCCAAGAAATTGCTTATTGAATGAGAAGCCAATCCAAAGGTATAAGTCTCTAAAGGAAAGGAAGGAATTAACAACCTTAATTTAGTTTCCAAGCAGTAAGCTTATTCAATTGTTTAGAAGAAGCCTTCATACTTCATTTCCTTCAACAATGTTAATCATTTATTTGGTGCATAGGGATTGAACTTTGAGGTGAACTTTAATGATGCAAAAAGCACCAAATTCTCATACAGTGTTGTAATGTTCAACATTCTTATCCCTTCTCCATCTTGGCTAATTAAATAGAATCAACTTTCTTTCACCTTGTGTTTACTTGTTGATCAAGTAGTTATAGTGATGTATCAATCTATAGTGTTGTAATGTTCAACATTCTTATACCTTCTCCATCTTGGCTAATTAAATAGAATCAACTTTCTTTCACCTTGCGTTTACTTGTTGATCGAGTAGTTATAGTGATATATCAATCTATGATATGTGATCATGATTGTCTTGTGTGTACTTGTTTTTTCTACCACCCGAAGGGATAACTTCTCACTGGCTCAAACACGAAGCCTCATGAAGCCTGGCCCATCTTGGCTAATTAAATAGAATCAACTTTCTTTCACCTTGTGTTTACTTGTTGATCAAGTAGTTATAGTGATGTATCAATCTATGGTGTTGTAATGTTCAACATTCTTATACCTTCTCCATCTTGGCTAATTAAATAGAATCAACTTTCTTTCACCTTTTGTTTACTTGTTGATCGAGTAGTTATAGTGATGTATCAATCTATGATATGTGATCATGATTGTCTTGTGTGTACTTGTTTTTCTCACTGGCTCAAACATGAAGCCTCATGAACCCTGGCCCTGAAGGTGTCAAGAGAATTGAACTCGTGACCTCCCAATAGCAAAGGTGCTTAACAATAGAGACTCAACCAATTAAGCTAAACCTTGAAACTAATTGTCTTGTGTGTACTACTTTAAATTGTCATTTGTTATTAGTGAAAATTTAAATTTCACAATCTATGTATAATAATTGTATTTTAAATATATTTATAATGATTGTATTTTAAATATCATGTAATGTATATTACATAATATTTGTATTTTAAATATATTTATAATGATTGTATTTTAAATATCATGTAATGTACATTACATAATTATACTCGCATATATTTATATTACTACTTTAAATTATCATTTGTTATTAGTGAAAATTTAAATTTCACAATCTATTTATAATGATTGTATTTTAAATATCATATAATGTATATTACATAATTATACTCGCATATATTTATATATATATTTTTTCTCTGTAAAGACTAATTCTATTAAAAGGAAAGAAAAATATAATTACAAAGAGGAGTGCTTTCAAGTCATCAAAACTGTCCCATAATTGGGAAAACTAGTTACAGTGAACAGAAAAAACCATACATAGGAGCGGGAATACAACGACAAGACCAAAATGAGGATATGAGATAACCCCTTTTGAAGCAGTCGAGACAAACACCGAGAGACAGAAAAGCTGTACATGTCAGCAATAGAACCACAGACTACCGAGCCACAGAAACATGAACAAAACCACAGAACCATGAACAGTCGAATCTAACCAGTGAGCAGTAAAAGAACTCTGAGTAGACATGAGGGGGTCCAAGTGGCGTTACATGGGGACGTCCTGGTCCGGTGGCTCCTCCACGACGGGGCAAGCATTGCCATACCAAATTTCGCCATCCCTCGCCACGTCACCAGCCACGCTGCCACCTGGAGGATCCAGCGCAGGATGGGTTCCGCTTGAGCTGCCCGCAATGGCCATCGAAACAGTGGCACCATGAGAGCTGCCACCTGGTGGCCGGGTGTCGCCTGGAGTGTCACCCTCCTCATGTTGCTCGCCACGCCTTTCCGCCTTGCCTTCATCTGCCAGGTTCTGCTCAGAGCCATGGCTGCCCGCAACTCTACGAACGCCCTGAGAATGCTCTGCCGAGGTACGCACAGGAACATGAGGCTGAGCTTCTTCTTCAGAGAAAATGATGGTGATATTAGCCGTGATGATGGGCCTGTTCAGGCTGCTCTGAAATCTGAAATGAGTCGACTGGAAGGCATTGTGCGGGAAGGGTCTGCTGGACGGGCTGGGGGGAGGAGAATTAGCTTGAGATGAGGTCGGAGAGGCAGGGAGTGGCTGATCGACGGACTAAGCAGCCTGAGAACGTGCGCGACCACCACGGCTCCCTCCATGGCGGCTTCTCATGCGATGACGTACCATGGCTGAGCAGCGAAGGGGAAGCTCAGTAGAATGGGGCTCTTTGATGGGAAGCCGAGAATGCTCAGCGAGATCCAGGACAGGGTTCAGAGAGCAAGGCTGGGAATGGGAGAAAGGAAACCCAATTCCAAAATCAAGAACCAGCAGGAGCCAACAGCAATTGCCTGTAACCGTTCTGCAGCAGGGGATTCCTGCATGGAGCGGGCAGAGGCTAGAGGACGGGGTGCAAACAGTGGGGTTGAAGGCCGAATGCGCCATGTTTAAACCATCAACTGCCTTGTCTCGGCCGAAGTGAGCATTTAAGTCGTTCTGCAGGTGGACCTGCTCTCGCCTTAGGTGAGCCATCATGTGCCAAGTCTGGGCTTGGATTATAGTGTTGTCCAGCAGCTGGCAGGGCCGAGCGCCGTCACACCTAATTAACGCCATTAATGAGCTCGGGAATCACCCGCATCCAGGTTCGCATATATTTATATTATTTATATAGTTTAATATAAATAATTTTGTGTTTGAAATGTTTGATATCTTAATAAAGTATATCACAAATATTCAAAAATAATCACCACTTTCTACAACCTCTTTATATAAATACAAAAATACCGCTCTTTATAACTAACCATAAAAACCAACCATCCCTTAACATTAAGCCACCTAAAAAAACTTTATATAAATACAAAAATACCACTCTTTATAACTAACCATAAAAACCAACCATCCCTTAACATTAAGCCACCTAACAAAAAAACGATACAACTAAGCCACCTAACCAAAAAAAAACGATACAACTACCGATTACCAACAGCCATAACAAAAATCAACACCATCATCCAAAAAATACATAACCTAACTTTAAAAACAAAACAAACACCATGCTACCCACCCAAACAAAACAAAACATACCACCCATCCCGAAAAGAACACACTGGATACACCTCACATTGAAAACTGCATTAACTTTCAACTACCATCGCTATCAAACCTAGAATTTATTTCTCAACATTTAGTTTATTTTAAGTTAAAACATAGGCTACTTTCTAAAAAAGTAAGCTCCATGTTGGATTTGTTCACCTGAATTAAATACCATTAAATACCATGCCTTTGTCTTCAATCCCCCGCCTTTGCCTGTGCGTGAACTTTGCTATATGTTAATCGTCTTGGCTTGTGTCCTTATCTATCGTTGGCTTGTGAGCTAGATTTACAGGGACCTCCTGCTTGTGAATGGGATAATTTTGCGGAAAATCTCTCAAAAAATGGGGTTTTTCTGTAAGAGGAAGAAGACCATTTAGTCTAAACTGGAATTAAAGAAGCAGTGACAGGGAAAGTGGAGGCTAGTTCTGCTTATAAGGTCATATCTTCTTCATTGTCTACTCCTCCAAAATGGCGGTTTTCCAAGATTTGGAGATGGAATCTTCCTCTCAAGTTAAAGACATTCTTATGGTTGGTCCTTGAAAACAAAAAACTGATATGGAAAAATCTACAGAAAGGGGTTTTAGTGGACCAAATATTTGTTGTCTATGTTATGATGGAGAGGAAAGTATAGATCACATTTTCATAAATTGCAGGGTAGCGAAAAAGTTATGAGAAAACGTGCTTTCTGTTGTTGCTAGAATCCCATCTTGTGGTAGTTTTAATTCTTTTGAGGAATGTTTGTCTTTTTGGGTGTTAAAGAGGAAAAGCTTTCAAACCCTTCCTGTTTTCACAGCATTGGGGGGTTTTGGAACAGGCGGAACAAGGTCATTTTTGAAGGTAAATCTCACCTACTATTTCAGACAGCAGCTAAAATGGTAGCGTTCTTGTTCATTTTTGAAGGCAAGTCTCACTTACTATTTCAGACAGCAGCTAAAGTGGTAGCTTCCCTTAGAGAACATCCGGTGAGTAACAAGCCAAAACAGTTAAGGGTCCTCCTTCCCCCTGTCCCAATCAGTGACCTTCCTGTTGCATTCTTCGATGGTGCCTTTCAAAGAAGTCGCTGAGGCGGGGGCTTTGTCTTTAAATTCACTCATAAGCACGTGCTGAAAGCTTGTCTAGGGGTAAGACAGGGAACCAATACCAAAGCCGAACTTATAGCCTCTTGGGCCCTTCTCGTCTTTGCGAAGTCCTTAAATCTGTCAAGGTTACAGGTGGGAGGCAACTCCAAGTGTATCATAGACTGGTTAAGAGGGAAGACAGATTTATAGGTGCTAAATCTCTGTTTCTGGAAATCTAAAATCATGAATATCAAGCAATTCCAACAAATTTCCTTTTTTCGTATTTACAGGAACTTCAATACGATGGCAAATCTTTTATCTAAGCAGGGGCTTTCTCTTTCTGCAGGTACTGTCTATCTTGAGGAATGGAGGGATGGGGACAAAATTCTCTGGCTCCTACTTCCATCTTTTCTGAATCCTTGCCTGGTGTCTACAGGGGAGATTCTGATTTGAAGTTTCTGATCTTAGTTCTGCTCATTTCTGGTCTTTTTCTACTCTATTGTTAGTCTAGTAATGGTCTCCACCTGGCAGAGAGCCTTTGTTTCTCCTGTGGTTAATCAACCTTAAAAGGATCTAGTAATGGTCTCCACCTGGCAGAGAGCTTTTGTTTCTCCTGTGGTTGCTCAACCTTAAAAGGATCTGGGCTCTAAACCTCTGGGTTGTGTTGTTATGCAATATTTGCTGTAACAGATCTTGTTGTTAGTATGGTAAAGCTCAGCTCAGAAGAGCATATCTGTGCATAGGAGCGAATCGTTTGAAGATAGGTATTTCCCGACTTTGTAATGTATTTTGGATGAATAGCAAGATACAGGTAAAAAAAATCTATCCTCATTAAGTGCTTTCTCCTTCACTATGCCTTTATTACAGCTTTGATATTTCCTATGTTGCATGATTTTCTGGAACTGGAACATTGGGAATATTGGGAAAATTGGGAATATTGGGAATTATGTCTCTCTTCCTAAGTCTCTCCTTTTTATATATATAAAATATTAAAATGTCAAGTTCATTAAAACAATCTACCTTAAAAATACAAAGGAACAATTTTACCTATGTTTCTCTAGTTATTCTTATGAGAAAAAGTAAAGCGACTCTAATGGTTAAGCCTCGCCCTTACATTGAGGTGTGTTGAGGTGTCACACGCTTCCTTAACCCATACTCTAATGGTTAAGCAATACATATCATACTCTAATGGTTAAGCAATACATATCGCCCTTACATTGAGGTGTGTTGAGGTGTCACACGCTTCCTTAACCCATCAAGAGATTGTTCCAATTTCTCAATTAAGGATATTAGTGTTAAGGATGTCTTTGGCCTTTCTCCCTGCGAAGGTTTCAACAAAGCCTCAGTTCAACATATTTGTCTACATGCTTTATATTCCGGAATGCGGGAACTCCAAAAAAACAGCCTTCAAAGCTCCTGGAACTTTCCCAAGCTCCCGTTGCAGCTCTCACAGAAAAGGGAACATTCCCATACAGTTCCAAAGCTTCCAGGAGCGCGGAAACCACTGGAACGGGTTTCCCACCTCTAGAGAGGTGTTCCCGTGTAACAGAGGATATACCTCTAGAGAGGTGTTCCCGTGTAACAGAGGATATTTCGGATATTTCATATTAGAAGTGTATACACAATTAGAAAGGAACAAATAAGTTGTGTCTAAACAAAAGATTACATTACAATGCATATCATATCACATGATGCGAAAACATTATGAATAAAGAATAAAATGTCACAAGACATTAAGAATAAAGAATAAAATATCACAAGAATAAAGAATGAAATGTCACAAGACATTAAGAATAAAGAATAAAATATCACAAGAAATATGTTTCGCATCGTTGATTTCAAAGAGAAAGCTCTTTTAGCTTCCCATTACATACAGCTTAATTTATAATCAATAAGTGTAGTTTGTGGCAAGTAAATTTGCCGTTTTGTTGATCGATTCTGAAGAATTGGTATCTAACTATTTTCCTGAGAGCAAATCACAACAAATTGGTTGACCTTTCCCCTCGCCAAGAATCAGATATGTTACAAAATAAAATCTTGGAGGTTTTGGTGACTCCAAATTCCTTGAAGCACATAATCTAGCACCTCCAAAGTACCAATCTGACTTTCCCTGATCTCCAATTTAAAGAAGAGGGATAGTAATACAAAAAAATACCATTACGTGGGAACAAGGCCGGTAGCAATTTGGCCTTCTTTTAGTGACGGTGGTTGCTGCAAATTCAATCCAAAGTACTGAGAAAGAATCTGATCAACATCCCCAATGTTGAAACCCATATGCAACATTCCTTTGCCGCTATCTTCCTCGGTTTGCACTCGAACATTGGGGGCATTTCGGCATTTGCCCATGCACTTACACCCTACTGCTTCCACTTCAAACCCTGATTTACTTAATCTCTCTTCAAATGCCCCCAACAACATCTCAGACCCTGACTTCTTGCACTTACCACCCATACAAACTTTTATCACGCTGCTCGCCTCCTGCACTGGAATGCTCAACCCCGAATTCAATCCCAATCTATCACTAGCCTCTGCAAATTCTACATGCAGAGCCTTTTCATCTCCTTTAACCTCCGCTGGAGGGTTTTCTATCGACACAGACGGGTTTTGGTCAGAAGCCTCTAAAATTCGATCAGCTTGCTGTGTTGACCGGAGCCGAGTCATATCGACGACCTCGGTCTCACTGTCAGACGAAGAAGAGGACGAGTCTTCACAACGGCCTTTGCTTTTCCTCTGCTTTTCAGCTAATTTCAGAGCCTTTTTCTGCGCTTTCAATTGCCGTTTCCTCTCCTTGCGCTCCGCTTTGGCCTGTTCTAATTGTCTCATCATCTCATTCACAGCGTCCTGTTCAATACCCCAACATATTAAATTTTAGTAAATTTATAGCACTCATCATATTGAATTAGATTAAGTTACAGCCTAGTAATTCAAGAAGAAGAAAAAAGATTCAAATTACCGAGAGAATTTCTGCTCTGACTTGCTCTGTAAGGGATGCACTCGCATCTGCTGGGGTCGTGGCCAAAGCAGGAAGATCTTTCGATATAAATTCCAATAGATTCAACCTCCTCTTATCTGACGAAGGCCGATCATTCACAGGCGAAAGATGCTTCAATTTCAGCTTCTCTGATTTATTTTTCTTCCCACAATACGGTTTAACCATTCCACCATAATATTGGAGGTGACTCTCATCGGAAAACTCAAATCGGGAAGCAATTTGTCGATTTGAAGATAAAGAAAGCCGACCCCAGCTAACTGCGACATCGTTTCTTAAACAGCCCGCCATTGCTCCTCTGCTTGCAGAAACGGCGGACTCCATTCTGCCAAAAGGGAAATTGAATTGGAGGCAGCTGAATGAAGATACGCGGTTGCAAGAGAGACAGGGCTGAAATAACCGATTCAAGAAGCCAGCCGATAGCCTTTTGCATTTATAAATCTTTTTCCCTGCCTTGCTGGTTACACTTGTCAAACAATCATTGGTCCAAATACCAGGTCAATCCAGGTGGACCAATAAAACAGTCGGCGGCGGCTACCTCGTGTATACCTACCGTTTACACAATCTCACACGTGTGTAGCAACATCCGACACACTCCAGGATTATATGAGAGTTGTCAGATTATAAAGGCTTTCCATCGGACGGTCAGATGGAATGCCAAATCAGCGGCAGAGTAAACTCTCCGCTGACCTGGCACATCGCGGCGAAAGTTAATTATGGTCAATGTCGGCAATGTGGGATTAGTTAAAGAATTGGGGAGCAAAACAGGACGCATGCTTTACACGTGGGGTGCTTCTTTTTCAGTGAATATAGCCCCATGTTTGATTGACTATTTATGAGATGTGAAGATAATGGTGTGTGCTGAGTAGGGGTTACATCTCCACATGATTGGATTGTCCAATTCAATCCATTCGTCCACTTCAGTTTTTATAATGGAGTTGTCTATAATGCGATTTTTTGAGATTCCGGTGACGGAATCCGGCGGAAGAAATTGAGATAAAATCATGATTTGTTGCAGTTAAAATGGTTTTTTAATTGCATATTCGGATTCAGCACCCTGAAAAACCCCTGGGATGCTTTCATTGTGCAGAAACTAGTTATCAAACTTGGATTTCAATAAATTACTGCCGGATTTTCACCGGAAAAAATCGCCGGAAAGGCTTTCAAAAAGTCGCGTTAAAGACTACGGCTTTTATAATTATTAAGTTAGGTGCGTCTATTGTGGATTTCTGTTTCATTTTTATTTTTTTTCAAATTAAATTGGAAAATATAGAATGAATAATTTTTATTATTTTTTAAAAATAATTGAAATGGTGACCTGTTTATTTGTTTTTATTAATGTGGCCATTTTCCATTTTGTTTTGCAGATCTCTCTTAATTCTTTGATCCCAAGGATCAGCAACAGCAAAGCTTCGCTCATATAAATTCAAAATGTGTTTCTATAAATTCAAAATGTGTTTCTGCAAATCAAATTTCAAGCGTCTACACTATTGATCGTGATTGTGGTTACTCTTCTGAGAGGTTGATGCAAGCTCTTGGTTACTTCAAGTTAAAATAAATTCCAGTATAATCAATATGTAAATCAGTATATAATCCAGATTATTTTAGGGTTGGTTATTTATACTTTTATATCCATTTATAAAAACAAATCAAAATATTCACTTCAAGTCGTTAAAATTAAAAAATATCATAAGAATTAATTAAATTAGAATTTTATTTAAAATAATAATGATGATTCACATTTATTAGGACTAATATAATTTATCGAATTTTAAGAAAAAAAAGATTAATTGAGACTCTTTAATATTTTTTATTTTATTTTTATGATAAAAAATAAACGAGAGAAACACTCATATTACTATAGTTTTGCAGACTTTAACAAATCAAGGAGGCTGGTAGTGAGACAAATATTTTGGAAATGAAAATAGATGTGAGTAAGAGAGAGGCAATCCAAGAGAAAACATTTTTTTTTATCTTCAACCTTCTTAGTATCACAATCTGTTGACCTAGGTTGTCATTGATGTCAATATGGCAATATTCTAGATACTAGATGATGAAATGAAGCCAAGGGGAAGGAGAGCAGATCCATGAAGAAACAGGCAAGGCCATCAGGAAAGCGAAGCCATGAGTAAGAGTCTGTTAATGGAGGAATTAACAAAGGAGGCATATCAAAGCTATCGCTTATGCTTAAGAGTATTGCAGAATATCAGAGCAAGAGAGGCATATCGGAAAAGACAGAAGCCATCATGGTATGAAGGTATCAGAGAAGGCCATTGAAAGACATTGCAAAGCCAAAGGAAGACATTGGAGCAAGAGGAGCCACATCGGAGGAGCATCGCATGTAATACATGCCCAAAAAGAACCGAGAGGAAGAATTCATCAAAAGAGGAGTTAACACATCAGAGGAGTATTGCAGAATATCAAAGCAGAGCATATCGGAGGAGCATAAACAAAGCTATCGGAGCTACAGGAGGAGCCATATCGAGAGTATCGGGGGGTAATATATGCCAAAGAAGAACTATCAGAATCCAAAGGAAGACCGATCAAAGGAGCATAGAGGAAGAGCAGAAGAGTACAAAGAGCAGAGGACATAAAGGAAACAGTGGAGCAATATACACTATCGGAGGCGGAGTATATATACATATTGAAGAAATCATATCGGGGGGTTCTATTATGTGCCACTACCCGAAACCCCCGACTGCGATATACATGTGCGGACCCGACGATATATATGTCCGGGTGTATAAACAGTTGAAGTCCGGCTAAGTGGTTCAAAGCGGGGTTTTTCAGTGTATTTCATATATTACGGCTCTTAGGCTTGCCACATTAAAATATGCGATTGCAATATCAATATATATATATATATATATATATTGATTGCGATATGTATGCGGACCCGCTGCGGCATTATAAAATGCCCTATTGATATATCGCATCCACGGTAATCGCAATATATAAAGGGTTGTCATCCCTGAAAGCACCAATTGCGATAAAGTACGTGGACCCGCTGCAACATTGTAAAATGACTTAATACTATATCGCATCCGCCATATCGTAAGTGTTTAAGGCCTTGCCGCATTGAAAGCGTCGATTGCGATATATACACACGAACCCGAAGGGTATATCAACTGCGGCTTAATAGAATATCGCGTCCAATAGGGGAATTGGCCATCGACCATCGACGATGTTATGGGCTCGACTTATAAAAGAATTCCGGAAGTCACGACTACCGATTGTGATAACGTTGTTGAGGAGCAGACCCGATGAAGTTATAGATGCAGGCGTAATGCATTTGAAGTCCGGCCTTACGCGTTCGGTCGGATTTTTCGATGTATTCCTGTGTATTTCAATAAATGTATTGCCCGAGGTTCTTAAGGCCAAATGCATAAATAAACGCTTCCGATAGTTCAGTGGGCTTGAACGACTGCGATTGCGATTGTGACGTGGCATGTGGGGCCTCCCTGTTGGTACAGTCTCTCTGTAAATAATGAAGTCTAATGTATGAAAATTATTAAAGGAAAAAAAGGGACCTCTCTGATATTTTTTAATAAGCATCATTTCTATTGTAATTCGGCCCCTCTTCCTCTTGAACGTGTCCTGTGAAGCATTGGTTAATTTGAATAGGCAGAGGAAGCTAAAGCGACCAAAGGATCGGGAAAATGAAGAAGCAAGCGAGCACAGAGGAAACTACAGCGACCGAAGAGAATAGCCGAAGGATCAAACGAGTGTTGAGGAAGCCGAAGAGCCACCGGAAAGAGGAAATCGATGGTCAGAGGCATCAAGAATATATAAAAACAGAGAACAAGGAAAGAAAAACGTTGTTGAAAAACCGGAAGAAACAGAGGCAGCCATAGGTCCAGCAGAACAGAACAGGGCCGAAGGTCCAACAAGACAGGAGGCATTCGAAGGATGAGCATCTCTGTTGATCATGTTACCCTGTGAAAGACTTAGACCTATGATGAATTAATCAGAGCTTAGTGCAGCTAATAGTAGACTCACCAAAGCTATGTGGAGACATTATCAGAGATCATGAAGGCTATTGCAGACTCTGTGTGGACAGTATGAAGAGTTGTAAAGACTCCTTCATAAGAACACTGGTTGCCATTGATGCTATAGCATGGAGACTACAGTGAAGCTGTAAACAGACAGAACTCAGTAAAGAAGAGTTCTGAGAGCAGAACATTACTATCAAACATGCCTTGACAAAATTGGGTCGGAGCCCTTGGGGTTGGTGCCTTAGAAGTTGGAAGGATTGGAGTCCTTGGGAGTTGGTGCTCCTAAGTCCTTGGGATTGGTGCCTCAGGAACTGGAAGGATTGGTGTCTTGGGAGTTGGTGCTCCTAAGTCCAAGGTTGGTGCCTTGACAAAACAGAGTTGGTGCTCTAGAGGTTGGAGCCTCACAAAAGTCCAAGTTGGTGCTTGGTAACAGATTGGAACTATATATATATTGTATCTATTTTACTGCAAAGATGATATTAATAAAAGCATTTATTCTTGTTGTTCATCTTGTGTTATTAATGTAAATGTTTTAACTGGTAAAATAATAGTTGAAAAAGAAATATTGATTCACCCCCCCTCTCATATAAATTCAAAATGTGTTTCTATAAATTCAAAATGTGTTTCTGCAAATCAAATTTCAAGCGTCTACACTATTGATCGTGATTGTGGTTACTCTTCTGAGAGGTTGATGCAAGCTCTTGGTTACTTCAAGTTAAAATAAATTCCAGTATAATCAATATGTAAATCAGTATATAATCCAGATTATTTTAGGGTTGGTTATTTATACTTTTATATCCACTTATAAAAACAAATCAAAATATTCACTTCAAGTCGTTAAAATTAAAAAATATCATAAGAATTAATTAAATTAGAATTTTATTTAAAATAATAATGATGATTCACATTTATTAGGACTAATATAATTTATCGAATTTTAAGAAAAAAAAGATTAATTGAGACTCTTTAATATTTTTTATTTTATTTTTATGATAAAAAATAAACGAGAGAAACACTCATATTACTATAGTTTTGCAGACTTTAACAAATCAAGGAGGCTGGTAGTGAGACAAATATTTTGGAAATGAAAATAGATGTGAGTAAGAGAGAGGCAATCCAAGAGAAAACATTTTTTTTTATCTTCAACCTTCTTAGTATCACAATCTGTTGACCTAGGTTGTCATTGATGTCAATATGGCAATATTCTAGATACTAGATGATGAAATGAAGCCAAGGGGAAGGAGAGCAGATCCATGAAGAAACAGGCAAGGCCATCAGGAAAGCGAAGCCATGAGTAAGAGTCTGTTAATGGAGGAGTTAACAAAGGAGGCATATCAAAGCTATCGCTTATGCTTAAGAGTATTGCAGAATATCAGAGCAAGAGAGGCATATCGGAAAAGACAGAAGCCATCAAGGTATGAAGGTATCAGAGAAGGTCATTGAAAGACATTGCAAAGCCAAAGGAAGACATTGGAGCAAGAGGAGCCACATCGGAGGAGCATCGCATGTAATACATGCCCAAGAAGAACCGAGAGGAAGAATTCATCAAAAGAGGAGTTAACACATCAGAGGAGTATTGCAGAATATCAAAGCAGAGCATATCGGAGGAGCATAAACAGAGCTATCGGAGCTACAGGAGGAGCCATATCGAGAGTATCGGGAGTAATATATGCCAAAGAAGAACTATCAGAATCCAAAGGAAGACCGATCAGAGGAGCATAGAGGAAGAGCAGAAGAGTACAAAGAGCGGAGGACATAAAGGAAACAGTGGAGCAATATACACTATCGGAGGCGGAGTATATATACATATCGAAGAAATCATATCGGGGGGTTCTATTATGTGCCACTACCCGAAACCCCCGACTGCGATATACATGTGCGGACCCGACGATATATATGTCCGGGTGTATAAACAGTTGAAGTCCGGCTAAGTGGTTCAAAGCGGGGTTTTTCAGTGTATTTCATATATTCCGGCTCTTAGGCTTGCCACATTAAAATATGCGATTGCAATATCAATATATATATATATATATATATATATATATATATATATATATATTGATTGCGATATGTATGCGGACCCGCTGCGGCATTATAAAATGCCCTATTGATATATCGCATCCACGGTAATCGCAATATATAAAGGGTTGTCATCCCCGAAAGCACCAATTGCGATAAAGTACGTGGACCCGCTGCAACATTGTAAAATGACTTAATACTATATCGCATCCGCCATATCGTAAGTGTTTAAGGCCTTGCCGCATTGAAAGCGTCGATTGCGATATATACACACGAACCCGAAGGGTATATCAACTGCGGCTTAATAGAATATCGCGTCCAATAGGGGAATTGGCCATCGACCATCGACGATGTTATGGGCTCGACTTATAAAAGAATTCCGGAAGTCACGACTACCGATTGTGATAACGTTGTTGAGGAGCAGACCCGATGAAGTTATAGATGCAGGCGTAATGCATTTGAAGTCCGGCCTTACGCGTTCGGTCGGATTTTTCGATGTATTCCTGTGTATTTCAATAAATGTATTGCCCGAGGTTCTCAAGGCCAAATGCATAAATAAACGCTTCCGATAGTTCAGTGGGCTTGAACGACTGCGATTGCGATTGTGACGTGGCTTGTGGGGCCTCCCTGTTGGTACAGTCTCTCTGTAAATAATGAAGTCTGATGTATGAAAATTATTAAAGGAAAAAAAGGGACCTCTCTGATATTTTTTAATAAGCATCATTTCTATTGTAATTCGGCCCCTCTTCCTCTTGAACGTGTCCTGTGAAGCATTGGTTAATTTGAATAGGCAGAGGAAGCTAAAGCGACCAAAGGATCGGGAAAATGAAGAAGCAAGCGAGCACAGAGGAAACTACAGCGACCGAAGAGAATAGCCGAAGGATCAAACGAGTGTTGAGGAAGCCGAAGAGCCACCGGAAAGAGGAAATCGATGGTCAGAGGCATCAAGAATATATAAAAACAGAGAACAAGGAAAGAAAAACGTTGTTGAAAAACCGGAAGAAACAGAGGCAGCCATAGGTCCAGCAGAACAGAACAGGGCCGAAGGTCCAACAAGACAGGAGGCATTCGAAGGATGAGCATCTCTGTTGATCATGTTACCCTGTGAAAGACTTAGACCTATGATGAATTAATCAGAGCTTAGTGCAGCTAATAGTAGACTCACCAAAGCTATGTGGAGACATTATCAGAGATCATGAAGGCTATTGCAGACTCTGTGTGGACAGTATGAAGAGTTGTAAAGACTCCTTCATAAGAACACTGGTTGCCATTGATGCTATAGCATGGAGACTACAGTGAAGCTGTAAACAGACAGAACTCAGTAAAGAAGAGTTCTGAGAGCAGAACATTACTATCAAACATGCCTTGACAAAATTGGGTCGGAGCCCTTGGGGTTGGTGCCTTAGAAGTTGGAAGGATTGGAGTCCTTGGGAGTTGGTGCTCCTAAGTCCTTGGGATTGGTGCCTCAGGAACTGGAAGGATTGGTGTCTTGGGAGTTGGTGCTCCTAAGTCCAAGGTTGGTGCCTTGACAAAACAGAGTTGGTGCTCTAGAGGTTGGAGCCTCACAAAAGTCCAAGTTGGTGCTTGGTAACAGATTGGAACTATATATATATTGTATCTATTTTACTGCAAAGATGATATTAATAAAAGCATTTATTCTTGTTGTTCATCTTGTGTTATTAATGTAAATGTTTTAACTGGTAAAATAATAGTTGAAAAAGAAATATTGATTCACCCCCCCTCTCATATAAATTCAAAATGTGTTTCTATAAATTCAAAATGTGTTTCTGCAAATCAAATTTCAAGCGTCTACACTATTGATCGTGATTGTGGTTACTCTTCTGAGAGGTTGATGCAAGCTCTTGGTTACTTCAAGTTAAAATAAATTCCAGTATAATCAATATGTAAATCAGTATATAATCCAGATTATTTTAGGGTTGGTTATTTATACTTTTATATCCACTTATAAAAACAAATCAAAATATTCACTTCAAGTCGTTAAAATTAAAAAATATCATAAGAATTAATTAAATTAGAATTTTATTTAAAATAATAATGATGATTCACATTTATTAGGACTAATATAATTTATCGAATTTTAAGAAAAAAAAGATTAATTGAGACTCTTTAATATTTTTTATTTTATTTTTATGATAAAAAATAAACGAGAGAAACACTCATATTACTATAGTTTTGCAGACTTTAACAAATCAAGGAGGCTGGTAGTGAGACAAATATTTTGGAAATGAAAATAGATGTGAGTAAGAGAGAGGCAATCCAAGAGAAAACATTTTTTTTTATCTTCAACCTTCTTAGTATCACAATCTGTTGACCTAGGTTGTCATTGATGTCAATATGGCAATATTCTAGATACTAGATGATGAAATGAAGCCAAGGGGAAGGAGAGCAGATCCATGAAGAAACAGGCAAGGCCATCAGGAAAGCGAAGCCATGAGTAAGAGTCTGTTAATGGAGGAATTAACAAAGGAGGCATATCAAAGCTATCGCTTATGCTTAAGAGTATTGCAGAATATCAGAGCAAGAGAGGCATATCGGAAAAGACAGAAGCCATCAAGGTATGAAGGTATCAGAGAAGGTCATTGAAAGACATTGCAAAGCCAAAGGAAGACATTGGAGCAAGAGGAGCCACATCGGAGGAGCATCGCATGTAATACATGCCCAAAAAGAACCGAGAGGAAGAATTCATCAAAAGAGGAGTTAACACATCAGAGGAGTATTGCAGAATATCAAAGCAGAGCATATCGGAGGAGCATAAACAGAGCTATCGGAGCTACAGGAGGAGCCATATCGAGAGTATCGGGGGTAATATATGCCAAAGAAGAACTATCAGAATCCAAAGGAAGACCGATCAAAGGAGCATAGAGGAAGAGCAGAAGAGTACAAAGAGCAGAGGACATAAAGGAAACAGTGGAGCAATATACACTATCGGAGGCGGAGTATATATACATATTGAAGAAATCATATCGGGGGGTTCTATTATGTGCCACTACCCGAAACCCCCGACTGCGATATACAGGTGCGGACCCGACGATATATATGTCCGGGTGTATAAACAGTTGAAGTCCGGCTAAGTGGTTCAAAGCGGGGTTTTTCAGTGTATTTCATATATTACGGCTCTTAGGCTTGCCACATTAAAATATGCGATTGCAATATCAATATATATATATATATATATATATATATATATATATATATATATATATATATATTGATTGCGATATGTATGCGGACCCGCTGCGGCATTATAAAATGCCCTATTGATATATCGCATCCACGGTAATCGCAATATATAAAGGGTTGTCATCCCTGAAAGCACCAATTGCGATAAAGTACGTGGACCCGCTGCAACATTGTAAAATGACTTAATACTATATCGCATCCGCCATATCGTAAGTGTTTAAGGCCTTGCCGCATTGAAAGCGTCGATTGCGATATATACACACGAACCCGAAGGGTATATCAACTGCGGCTTAATAGAATATCGCGTCCAATAGGGGAATTGGCCATCGGCCATCGGCGATGTTATGGGCTCGACTTATAAAAGAATTCCGGAAGCCACGACTACCGATTGTGATAACGTTGTGGAGGAGCAGACCCGATGAAGTTATAGATGCAGGCGTAATGCATTTGAAGTCCGGCCTTAAGCGTTCGGTCGGGTTTTTCCATGTATTCCTGTGTATTTCAATAAATGTATTGCCCGAGGTTCTTAAGGCCAAATGCATAAATAAACGCTTCCGATAGTTCAGTGGGCTTGAACGACTGCGATTGCGATTGTGACGTGGCATGTGGGGCCTCCCTGTTGGTACAGTCTCTCTGTAAATAATGAAGTCTAATGTATGAACATTATTAAAGGAAAAAAAGGGACCTCTCTGATATTTTTTAATAAGCATCATTTCTATTGTAATTCGGCCCCTCTTCCTCTTGAACGTGTCCTGTGAAGCATTGGTTAATTTGAATAGGCAGAGGAAGCTAAAGCGACCAAAGGATCGGGAAAATGAAGAAGCAAGCGAGCACAGAGGAAACTACAGCGACCGAAGAGAATAGCCGAAGGATCAAGCGAGTGTTGAGGAAGCCGAAGAGCCAGCGGAAAGAGGAAACCGATGGTCAGAGGCATCAAGAATATATAAAAACAGAGAACAAGGAAAGAAAAAGGTTGTTGAAAAACTGGAAGAAACAGAGGCAGCCATAGGTCCAGCAGAACAGAACAGGGCCGAAGGTCCAACAAGACAGGAGGCATTCGAAGGATGAGCATCTCTGTTGATCATGTTACCCTGTGAAAGACTCAGACCTATGATGAATTAATCAGAGCTTAGTGCAGCTAATAGTAGACTCACTAAAGCTATGTGGAGACATTATCAGAGATCATGAAGGCTATTGCAGACTCTGTGTGGACAGTATGAAGAGTTGTAAAGACTCCTTCATAAGAAGACTGGTTGCCATTGATGCTATAGCATGGAGACTACAGTGAAGCTGTAAACAGACAGAACTCAGTAAAGAAGAGTTCTGAGAGCAGAACATTACTATCAAACATGCCTTGACAAGATTGGGTCGGAGCCCTTGGGGTTGGTGCCTTAGAAGTTGGAAGGATTGGAGTCCTTGGGAGTTGGTGCTCCTAAGTCCTTGGGATTGGTGCCTCAGGAACTGGAAGGATTGGTGTCTTGGGAGTTGGTGCTCCTAAGTCCAAGGTTGGTGCCTTGACAAAACAGAGTTGGTGCTCTAGAGGTTGGAGCCTCACAAAAGTCCAAGTTGGTGCTTGGCAACAGATTGGAACTATATATATATTGTATCTATTTTACTGCAAAGATGATATTAATAAAAGCATTTATTCTTGTTGTTCATCTTGTGTTCTGAATGTAAATGTTTTAACTGGTAAAATAATAGTTGAAAAAGAAATATTGATTCACCCCCCCTCTCAGTATTTCCAACAATTGGTATCAGAGCCAATACCTTCATTCAAAGCCTAACAGCTTGAAGGTTGATCTTTAGAACACAAATGGCGAAGTCAAGGAAGAAAGTCTCCAATCCTCCTAAGGATGTGTCTCCCTCTACCACTAAAATAGAAAACAATCAATTTGAGGAGGCTCCATGGTTCAATGGGAACTTTAATATATGGGAAGCAAGAATGAGGAATTTCTTACAGACTCAAGGCATTGAAATCTAGAAATCAGTGATTGTTGATAGCAGGGTGGATGGAGAATCCAAGGAGTACAATGCAAAAGCAATGAAGGCAATCTTGAATGGGCTACCTGATTCTATAAAGAACAATCTAGGAAAATATTCATCAGCAAAGGGTATATGGGACAAACTTCATGACCTTCACCCAAAAGGAGCATTGACGATGACCATCAGTCAAGAAGATGATGGAAACCAAGAAGGAAATTCAGAACCCATCATAGAAGCTGAAAATGAGAATGATGACATCAAGGCTAAAGCAGACCTAGAAGATGAAGAGAATGAAAAAGATTTTGTAGAATATCTCCTCGCTCAACTTATGGTTGCCATGGAAGAGATTAACAATTTGAAAAATGAAAATGAAGAACTTAAGAAGATAGCACTAGCTAGTGACCAAGACCAAACAAGGGAGAAAGTTGACCTTGTCAAGCTTCAAGTACAAGAAAGGGATGAAGAGCTTGCCAAGCTTAAGAAGGAATTTCATCAAAGCAAAAGAAAGCATCATGAAGAAGTCATATCCATGACAAATCAATTGGATAAAGCAAAGAAACGAGAAGATACCTTGTCAAGTCAACTTGAACAAAGGCACAAGAGCTTGAACAAACTTGAAGAAGAGACTGGTCAGTACAAGTTAGAGGTCTCCTCTTTCAAATCTCAACTGCAAGAAGCAAGGAAACAAGCACAAGGAGCTGAGAATACAATGGAAGCATTGGAAATCATAGAAGAGCAGGTTGATGAAGCAGGAAAGGAAAGAAACACCATGATATTGTTGGAAATAATACTAAGGGGGGGTGGGGCAGGGCGAGGTGGGGGGGGGGGGGTTGTGAATCAGTATTAGCTAGTCAATAATATTTCATTTCCATAATCAGATTCATATACGCTACTTCAGTTAATGGAACTTGCGTGTATACGCAACTGTATTTAAGACAACTAGCGTATATCCTGCAAACTTATGATTCAGTTAATTTATCATATGTTGATGTTTACTCAGTGCATTAGAACCATATAAACAGTAACTAGGTGCAGTAAAACAGAACAAACAATCACACACACATGAACACCAGATATAAGGTGGAAATCTAATGTGGGTGAAAACCACCTGCTGCAATCGTCTTTATCTTCTTTTAATAAGAAACTTCTTCTTACAATTTTTGTAC
Organism: Pinus tabuliformis; assembly: GCA_031772625.1. Taxonomy (NCBI): domain Eukaryota; kingdom Viridiplantae; phylum Streptophyta; class Pinopsida; order Pinales; family Pinaceae; genus Pinus; species Pinus tabuliformis. Next base: position 44,560,430 of record CM062812.1, read on the forward strand.
TGGTGTAGTCTTATACCAGTACGTAGGCTTCTACCTGCAGAAGGCTATGACCTTCTCTCGTTCTCTAGCTTCTCCTAGGAGGGAGCTACAACCCCCTAGCTCTTGTACTAGCTGATATGTTTACTAGTACGTAGGTACCGGCCTACAAAAGGCTACAACCTTTTCTTTTCTCCCAGGGACCATGTTTCATAAATTTTCAGACTGGATCCATCAATAGCATTATTCAAACATCAAATACATCTGCATCAATCAATCTCCTTTGCACCAAACACAACTGAATCAATCAATCACTTTTCAGAATGCTGTAACCAGAATACAATAACCAGAAACAGTAACCAGAACCCTGAACACTATAACAGCAACCAGAAGTGGCTAAAGCATATTTTATGAGGTATACGCTACTTCAATGTGTCGAACCTGCTTGCATACGCACTTTTCTCAAGGCGAACCTGCGTATAGATCTGTAAATCAGTTTTAAGATGTATACGTTGTTTTGATATGCAGAACCAACATGTATACGCGCCTTTTCTAAGGTGAACTTGCGTACAGATCTATAAATGATGATTTAAACTTTGCAACAATTCCAGACTTTAGTTATACCCAGATCATCATATTTATAGTCTACAACATGCACCAGTTATTCAGATAAAAGATCAAAACACACAAAGATACTTCACTTCAAGCTTTAATATCTTGACCCATCATTAGATCTTATCCTTCCTCAAGCGCTAAGGTTCATCCTTGATTCAGATCCAGCTGTGCAACATAACCCAATAATCTGTATTCTAGATTTTTCTTTTCATTAGATATTCAATACATGAGTGCCTTTGCTTAATGATCTTCTCTTCCTTTTATAGTCTTAGGCCTTACTCAATACCATGGACCAAAACCACTTAGAACCAATACCTCGGACCAAATACCTGGGGTCAACACTTCGGACAGGATACCTTGGACCAAAACCATGGATCAAATACCACGGACCAAAACTAAGTTTTCCAACATGTACGCACCTTTCCTTCCGTGAAAGTGCGTGTGTACGCCATATGCGCCTTTTGGTCTGCGAACCCACGTGTACACACGCTTTGGTCAATGAGAAACCTGCGTATACCTCTCTTTCTTCATTCTGAGAGTCTGAGTGAGTTACCATCAAGGACAACACCTGTGTCATAGTGCCAAATCTGTGTCATAATGCCAACAATCTCCCCCTTTGGACTTGACGGCAACCCCAAGTCACTCTCCCCCTTTGTCATCAAGGGCAAAGGGTTATGCTCCCCCTGAGTACATGCTGAATGCTCTGAAATGTTGAAGGGTGTTGACTGAGCTCCATGCTCGAGTCCATGCTCCCCTTGAAAATAAGCAAGGTCTGAAAAAAATGTTCTAAAAGAAGAACATGACTCTATACATCATAAATGGCCTTCCTATCACTAATGACTCATACATACATCCATCTCCCAACCAAGTGGGGATATACCAAGTTTGACTCATCCACCCAACCAAGTGGGGATATACCAAATGTTTATACATGTCAAAACAAGAACATTACATCATCCATCCCATGCATAGTGGGGAACCAAAATAGGTCGTTTCATGACCTTGACATTAAAATATATACATGACATAGAGACCAAATATCTGAAACAAGACCATGATAGTTATCAGCAACTATCATCAGCAGCATCTGTCAATCACCATCCAGACCAACAACCATGATCTCCCCCTGAACATGTTCCACCTGCATCAAAAACAATTGTGAATTTGTACCAAGATCTTCTAAGATAATGCCAACAATGCATTATTAGAAGTATATGCTCCCCCTGTGCCAGATGATCACTGTCAGACCCATATCAGACTCCTTTCATCCTGAGTCTGGCCCATTGTTTTTCTTCAAACCAACATATACGCGACTGTATCCACAGAAACCGGCGTATGTACACGGATATGCTTCATGGAACTCGCGTATAACCGCTTTTCTCTGAAACAGATAAGTTTTAACCGTAAGATGATGCATCAACTATTCCCAACTTTTGTCTGAGATATTCGAATGTCTCTCTGGGCAGTGGTTTGGTGAATATATCAGCAACCTGTTCTTTGGAGGGAACATACTCCAATTTGACCTTTTGTTCAAGCACTTCTTCACGTAGAAAATGATATTTGATGGGTATGTGCTTGGTCTTGGAATGCATGACTGGATTCTTTGAAACATTGATTGCACTTGTATTATCACATAAAATGGAGATGGGTGGAGTAAATGTGATCTGAATGTCTTGCAATGTTTGCATCATCCAAAGGAGTTGTGTGTAGCAAGATGCAGCAACCACATATTCTGCTTCAGCTATAGATAATGCAATTGAACTTTGCTTCTTGCTGAACCAAGATACTAATCTGGAACCCATATAGAATGCACCACCACTAGTGCTTTTTCTGTCATCAACGCTTCCTGCCCAATCTGCATCTGTATATGCATGAAGTGTAAGATCTGTATCTCTAGGATACCATAAACCAAAATTTTGTGTTCCTTGAAGATATTTGAAAATCCTTTTCACTGCCTAAAGGTGTGATTCCTTTGGATTGGCTTGGAATCTTCCAACTATTCCCACTGCATGCATGATGTCTAGGCGGGTACCTGTTAGATAAAGCAGACTGCCAATCATGGATCTGTAGATTGGTTGATGTACTGCTGCTGATTCATCATTTGAGCTGAGACTGCATCCTGTTACCATAGGGGTACATACTGGTTTAGAATATTCCATGCCGTATTTTTTCAAGATCTGCTTGAGATACTTGGTTTGTGACAGAAAAATACCATCTTTCTTTTGTTGAACTTGTAGACCAAGAAAATGTGTGAGCTCACCAAGCAGGGACATTTCAAATTCTTGCTACATTACCAAAGCAAAGTTTTTACTCATGGCTTCTTCATTGCTGCCAAAAATTATATCATCAACATACACAACAAGTATTAACAGTTTATTATTGTCAATCTTTGTATATAGATTGCTATCAGTTGATCCTTTTGAAAAACCTTGTTGATGGAGAAATTTGTCAAGACGGTAATACCAGGCCCTTGGAGCTTGTTTTAGACCATAGAGAGCATTTTTGAGTTTGCATACAAGTTTTGGATCATTTCCAAGAATGAATCCGCCTGGTTGCTCAATATATACTTCTTCTTCTAAGTCCCCGTTAAGAAAAGCAGATTTTACATCCATTTGGTATACTTTGAATTTCTGAAAACTAGAAAGAGCAAGGAACATTCTTATGGCTTCAAGTCTTGCAACAGGTGCAAAAGTTTCTTCAAAATCTATACCTTCTTGTTGAGCATACCCTTTACAAACAAGTCTGGCCTTGTTTCTAATAACTTCTCCATTTTCATTTAGCTTGTTTTTGAATATCCATTTGGTTCCTATGATATTCTTATCATGAGGTCTAGGAACTAATTCCCAAGTATTATTCTTTTCAATCTGCTCAAGCTCTTCATTCATGGCCTTGACCCAACATTCAACTTTTCATGCTTCATTTACATTTTGAGCTTCGATGGAGGAAAGCAATGCTAGATAGCTTGAAGCTTCTGTAATAGTTCTTCTTGTCTGCATACCTGCCTCTTTCTGTCCCAAAATTTGAGTCTCTGGATGATTTTTCTGAACATGCCTGGATGGAGTCTCTTCTTCTGCCGTTATCTGTTCTTCTGGTGCTTCATTGGATTCTTATTCAAAATTAGTCCGATTTGATGTGGAAGGATAATCCTCATCTTCTCCACAATCTTCGGTTTTTACCTGCTTTGGATTTTTGCATGCTTCATCAACCACAACATCAATACTTTTAATAATTTTCCCAAGTCTTTTATTATAGCACTTATATCCTTTACTTCGAGAAGAGTAACCAAGGAGAATGCCTTCATCTGCTCTGGGTTCAAACTTGCCAAGTTTTTCATCAGTCCTTTTGATGTAACATTTGCTTCCAAAAACTTTGAAGTATTTTACAGTAGGAGTCTTACCATACCAAAGTTCATGTGGAGTTTGAGTGCTGTTTACCCGAACATTTGCTTTGTTGAGAATAGTGATGGCAGCGAATGCAGCTTCACCCCAGAAGGTTGCAGGAGTTCCAGACTCATCTAGCATAGCACGAGCCATTTGTTGAACAGTTCTGTTCATTCTTTCTACCACTCCATTTTGCTGAGGAGTCCTTGCAGTGGAGAATTGCATTTTTATTCCATATTCTTCACAAAAGTCAAAGAATTCATTCGAGGTAAATTCCCCTCCTTGATCAGATCTGAGACATTTGATTTTGCGATCTGATTCATTTTCAACTAGGGCTTTGAAGGCTTTGAATTTTTCAAATGCTTCATCTTTATGCTTTAGAAGCCCTATCCAACACATTTTGGAAAAATCATCAATGAACAATATAAAGTATTCCTCTCCACGAGGTGACTTTTTCCTTAATGAACCACATAAATCAGTATGAACAAGTTCAAGAGGCTTACTAGCCGATCCTTCACTTTCAGGGAATTGTGACCTGGTTTGCTTACCAAATTGACATGATTTGCATATTGTATTTTTTGGAATGCTGATATCAGGAAGATCACAAACAACCTGGAATTTGCTTGCTTTTCTTATTTGAGAGAAGCTTAGATGCCCCAATCTTTTGTGCCATAGCCAATGTTCATCATTTTTGCTTAGATAGCACTATTGTTGTCCTCCCTTGAGTATATATAAGTTGTTTGGAGTTCTTATACCTTTGATCATGGTTTCTCCTGTATCAAGCTCACGAACAACACATCCATTTGATCGAAATACTACTTCATTTCCTTGATCACACATTTGACTGACACTCAACAGGTTATGCTTTAGACCATCAACATACATAACATTCCCAGCTTTAACTTTTTCTTTTAAAAGAACAGAGCCTTTACCTTTTATGACAGCAGGAGTGTCATTTCCAAATGAGACCTTCTTTTCCTTTTCTAAGGCATTATATGATTGAAGTTTTTCTTTATCACCTGTCATGTGTTTCGAGCATCCACTGTCGATGTACCACTGATTTTCTTGTCCTTCTGCATACAAGGCTATACCACATCTTTCTGTTTGTGGTTCTTTCTTTCTCCATATTTTGGGATTTAATGCAGTTTGCTCCTTCTGAGATGTTTGCCGAAATTTACTCCTGCATTCAGATTCTTCGTGACCAAAGTTGTTGCAGATAGGGCATTCTATTTCATTTTCAAGAAGAGAAAAGTTATTGTAGGTCCATTTCATGATCCCCGTCACATTCCTTTGATTTCGTGCTTCTCTAGTCATGATGGTCTTGTAAGCAACACATTGAGCAGCTTTGTGTCCAAAGTTATGACATGAAAAACATTGGCCATTAAAGAAGTTCCTGCGATTATTGAATCTACTGACCTGGTGATTGTAGTTGCGATTGATATTCATTCTTGAAGCAAATTGAGTATGATTTACCTAAGGTTTGTAGCTTCTATTCATCCTTGAAGTAAATTGAACCTAATTTCCCTAGTGATATGCTTTATGCCTTTGTTGTCGATTGCCAAACTGTTCACTGCTCTTTGCTGCATCAAGATAACTTTTAGTGGAGGTTGATGACTTTTGTGCTTGAGATGCTTCTTCAATATATACAAGACTTGTTTTTATCAGAGGAGAACACTGCACTTTGATAATTTCATTTAAGGTTTCTGATCCTTTAGAAAATCTAAGATTAAGAGCTTTTGTTTTCTCAATATCCTTTCTTAGACCCACAATTTCACATTCTAGATTTTCATTGTGTTTTTCTCTTTCAGCAAGTTGGAATGTCAAAGTATCTATAATCATATTCTTTTCTTCTAAATAGACTTTGAGTTTAGAGATTTCTTCATAAAGGTCATCTTCATCTAAAGCATCCAAGAAATCATCATCTTCAAAAGCCATTAGAAGTCTATAGTCATTACTATTTTCATCTTCATCACTATTTGATAAACCATCACTATCTTCATGAGTATAGTAGCTCTTCTTACTTACACTTTGTTTTCTATTCCATTTTGCTGATTCCTTACCTTTATCAAGCTTATCTTTATGAGGACATTTGGCAGCATAATGACCGACTCTTCCACAAGCAAAACATTTGAAAGGTAGTTTACCTCTGAATCTCTCGGAACCCCGTTGAAGGTTCTTGACAAAGTTTGCTTCTTCTTCTCCTTCTGAAATATGTCCTGATTCATGGAATTCTTCTCTTCCTGAAGCTTTGAATGCGGCTTCTCTCATATCTGATGGACCTCCTTTTCTCATTTCGAAAGCAGTTAAGATTCCGTGCAGCTGTGTCATAGTAATAGTCTGAAGATCCTGCTTTTCTTCTATGGTAGATACTTTTGATTCAAAATTAGTAGAGAAGGATCTTAAAACCTTTTCAACTAGAGTAACTTATTTTATATCTTCACCCAAGTTCTTCATGCAATTAACAATCTCATCTATGCGTAAGAAGTAACTAGCGATACTTTCATCATTGTGCATTTTGAGAGTTTCATATTGAATTATGAGAGATTACAGTTTTGCACGTTTTACCTGATTGTCTCCTTCATAGCTTAGAACGATCTTGTCCCATATTTCTTTGGCAGTTTTGAGCTGCATAACTTTGACAAATTCTGATTGTGATAGACTCCCCAATAATGTATTGACAGCCTTGGCATTGGTTTCATATTGCTTCTTACCTACCGTATCTATAGGAATTGCTGATGGAAATGTATATCCTCCTTCCACGATTTCCCAGACATCTGTTCCAAGAGATTGAAGATAGGTTGTAGTCCTTACCTTCCAATAAACGAAGTTGCTCCCATCAAATATTGGTGGTCTAATGGATCCCTCTCTTTCATAGTTACTCATGATGATAGATCTTCCTTTAAGCGATCAAGATTCTTCTGAAGGACCTGCTCTGATACCAATTGTTGGAAATAATACTGAGAGGGCGGGGGGATCTGTATTAACAAGTCAATAATATTTCATTTCCATAATCATATTCATATACGCTACTTCAGTTAATGGAACTTGCGTGTATACGCAACTGTATTTAAGGCAACTAGCGTATATCCTGCAAACTTATGATTCAGTGAATTTATCATATGTTGATCTTTACTTAGTGCATCAGAACCATATAAATAGTAACCAGGTGCAGTAAAAAAGAACATACAATCACACACACATGAACACAAGATATAAGGTGGAAACCCAATGTGGGTGAAAACCACTTGCTGCAATCGTCTCTATCTTCTTTTAATAAGAAACTTTTTTTTACAATTTTTGTACTGGTGCAGTGTTATACCAGTACGTAGGCTTTTACCTGCAGAAGGCTACAACCTTCTCTCATTCTCCAGCTTCTCCTAGAAGGGAGCTACAACCCCCTAGCTCTTGTACTAGCTGATATGTTTACTAGTATGTAGGTGCCGGCCTACAAAAGGCTACAACCTTCTCTTTTCTTCCAGGGACTACGTTTCATAAATTTTCAGACTGGATCCATCAATAACATTATTCAAACATCAAATACATCTACATCAATCAATCTCCTTTGTACCAACCACAAATGAATCAATCAATCACTTTTCAGAATGCTGTAACCAGAATACAATAACCAGAAACAGTAACCAGAACCCAGAACACTGTAACAGCAACCAAAAGTAGATAAAGAATATTTTATGAGGTCTACGCTACTTCAATGTGTCGAACCTGCATGCATACGAACTTTTCTCAAGGCAAACTTGCGTACAGATCTGTAAATCAATTTTAAGATGTATACGCTGTTTTGATATGCAGAACCAACGTGTATATGTGCCTTTTCTAAGGTGAACCTGCGTACAGATCTATAAATGATGATTTAAACTTTGCAACAATTCCAGACTTCAGTTATACCCAAATCATCATATTTATAGTCTACAACATGCGCTAATTATTCAGATAAAAGATCAAAACACACAAAGATACTTCACTTCAAGCTTTAAGATCTTGACCCATCATTAGATATTATCCTTCCTCAAGCGCTAAGGTTCATCCTTGATTTAGATCCAGCTGTGCAACATAACCCAATAACTTGTATTCTAGATCTTGACCCATTATTAGATCTTATCCTTCCTCAAGCGCTAAGGTTCATCCTTGATTTAGATCCAGCTGTGCAACATAACCCAATAACCTGTATTCTAGATCTTGCTCTTCATTAGATATTCAATACATGAGTGCCTTTGCCTAATGATCTTCTCCTCCTTTTATAGTCTTAGGCCTTACTCAATACCATGGACCAAAACCACTTAGAACCAATACCTTGGACCAAATACCTAGGGTCAACACTTCGGACAAGATACCTTGGACCAAAGCCATGGATCAAAATACTATGGACCAAATACCACGGACCAAAACTAAGTTTTCCAACATGTACGCACCTTTCCTTCCATGAAAGTGTGTGTGTACGCCATACGTGCCTTTTGGTCTGCGAACCCGCGTGTACACATGCCTTGGTCAATGAGGAACCTGTGTATACCTCTCTTTCTTCATTCTGAGAGTCTAAGTGAGTTGCCATCAAGGACAACACCTATGTCATAGTGCCAAATCTGTGTCATAATGCCAACATATATGTCAACTAAAAGCAAAGGATGAAGAAATCTTCAAATTAAAATCTAACATCAAACTTCTCAAGGCCGAAACATGTAAAGCTACAAGGATCAAGGAAGAAATAGACAACAGTCTAGCAAAGGAAAATGAAGAAATCTTCAAAATGAAGTAAGATATCATCTCCCTTAAAATAGAAGCAGATAAATCTACTCGTATTAAGGAAGAAGCTGAGAAACAACTTGCTAAGAAGAATAATGAGTGTGAAAGATTAGAAGAAGAGATTATCTTCCTTAGAAGAAAGGTTGAAGGGATGAACAAAATCTTTAAGATCTCCCAAGCCTTGGATGACATGCTCAGCTATCAAAGATGTCCATTTGATAAATCAGGTCTTGGGTATGTAGGTGAATCCTCAAACAAGAATAATAATGCTTCAAACAAAAGGGATGTGAAGAAGCCAGAAAGAAATGGTGATGCTCCTAGTTCCAGCAAAGGGAAGGAGAAAAATGAAGGCAACAATAGAAGAAATCCTACTCTAAGAAGAAATGTAGATGATGCCAAATATGTGAGAAGCAATGGTTATCATCAAAGGATCTCAATGTAGAAAGGCTTCAGAAGTACATCAAGGAAATCTCCATCTCCCAGGCACCAAAGTTTATTTTTTGGTTATTGTTATTCTTGTACAAACTTTGGTCATATGGCAAAAGATTGTAAAGCATATCATAAAGATAGATGTTATGGTCCCCAACCATCTCATAAAGATAGATATTATGGTCCCCAACAATCTCCAAGGAACAATTTTGCAGGAAGAAATCATGAATTCTTATTCATGAACAATGTAGAATGCTTCAAGTTTCATAACATTGGTCATATGGCACATGATTGTAACTTAACCTGGGCTCTTATACAAGCTAGAACCATGCAAAAGAAGAAAGTTACACAAGTATGGAGAAGGAAGCAAATACAATTTGAAAGTCTCTTGAACTCTCCAGCCAACAACACATGTTGTTGACCTGACCTTCGACAATCTGAGCATTTGATGGGAAGACTCTACCAAAAGAGATGATGCATACAGTTAGGGGGAGCCTGTGATTCTTGATCATTATTGCAGAAGCTATTAGTGAAAGGGTCCTTATAAAATCCTTGTTGAGCTATATTAACAATCATTCATTGATAAAGATCATTTCTCAGGAGCACTCCATTGAAGAACTTGATCTCTTAACTATTCTTTGGACTGGTGTTGAAGATGTTTAGTAGAACTTGGAACAACAGAGAATGTCATCTAATACTAAAGAAATAGGGCAAACAACTATGGTGCTGTTATCACAGAAGTTTATGTCTTGACTCAGGGATTTAATGTGAGAACAGGTAAATTATGGACACAAATAGAGGCAACCTTCAAACAAACAGATACATCTGGAATGGAGTTTGAAGTAAGAGCAGCTGGCAGCATATAACAAAACTGAAGCATTGCAAGAAGATGCAAATCAGAAAAATGAATTTAAAAGACAGTCACAGATTGGATATCTAAATCTGCTAGCGGAAATAACTTGCAGAGATATGTACAAGAACACAAGGAAAAGATGGCTCATAGAAAGGAGAATGTTGTGCAGTCAAATATAACTTAAGTTGATACTGGTCACTTAGAAAATATAGCAACAGTGAGGCACAACCTCTCACCATTTCATCCAAATGCAATGATGTTGAATACTGGATGGCAGTGACTTAAGGAGAAGCACAAAGACACAAAGGAACTCAGATCTGAAGAAAGATAGCAAGAAAGACAATTTCAGTGGCATTTTCTCTTGATTCAGACTATGAAGGCCTCTCAATTCTGACTGTGGAGACAACAGAATATGGATTGAAGCATAAAAACCTAGACTTGGACACTTGGTGTGTGGCTATTTGCAATCTGGTTGAAAGCATTGAAGTAGAGCATCTTTAAGCATTGTAGAAGCCATAATAAAGTAGTTCTGAGACATGAAGAGGGGATAATGTGCTAATTTATGATAAAGAATCAATCCTTCTATCTTGAGTAAAAAGAAGAGCACTATGACAGGGGGAGTAACAGACCCATGAAGATCTACCATACATAAAGAACATAAGTAGCTTGATAGGGGGAGTCCCAGAGCACTCACACACTCACTAACCTCTGATCTAACTGCACAAACTTGAAGGAGATAAATCCTCATCATGGATGAGCTTCCTTTATAGGAAAAATATTCATCCAACTGATAGTACATTGTCCCACCTCTAATCTTAACTGGGTCTCTGACAGAACTGACATGCAACAGTTATCCATGAGTGAATCCTCAGTTATCTAAAATAATAGTTTTCACATGCATGCAAGCATTAAAAAACTATATTTTATTATTTTAACAACTTGTTAAAATAATCTAACAGGACTTGACTAGTTAGAACTAAGTCAACTGATTCTCTCATTATAGAACTCATACTTATTCCCTCAACTGGTAGAGGAAATTAAGGATAAATTCCTCAATCAGTGGGACAACTCATGTGCATGCTCACAAAGACTTCAAATTCAAATTTCCTTAACTAATTAACTCAACTGAATTAATTAATTAATATTTCCAACTGGTGTTAAGACCAAAATTAATTTTACTTCCTATAGATAGACTAAGGACTACTATAAATAGGAAGGGACCCAGAAATGCTATTTTTAGAACATTCTATTTTTAGCAGTTTCACCTCTCACCCAATGTGGCCAATGACCTCACTGGCCAAACTACTATTTTTAGACATGCTATTTTTAGCACATTATAAATTTAACATTTCTTGTTGCACATTTTTCAACACTCCCTCTCAACAAGAAAGGCTTTCCCTTGAACCCGATCCTGTAACTCTAGAATGTTCTGCATGCAACACATCTACCCGGTCCACTTGCTCCAACAACACTTGGAACAAAAACACTCCCAACTGACCACTCTGTTGGGCTAGGAACATACTCTGATGCTGAAGCTCTACCTGCTGTTGACAAGTGCTCCCCCTCTGCACTACTGCAACATCTCCATGCATCTCGCACCATTGCACACCTCTCTGTGTCACCTAACACTGTGCAAAACACTTGTGCCTCTCGCATTGCTGCAGCCTGCTAGCTATGCGTTGTCGTCGGATTCCCTGTACTGTTGTTCTCTCTGCCACTCCATCCGCATCTGTCTCTAGCCAATCAGTCAGTTCCTGCTACTCCACATCGGGGCTCCTGTAGAAGGGTCTCATCCAAGTGGTTGGGTACCTCAAGGATCCTGCCCCTCCTCCTTGGGATGATCACTCTATATCACCCCACCTCCTACCTAGAGGTATGGCTGCATGTGATCCCTCAGCCCACTTGGCTCAAAGTTTCCCCCTACTAGAGGTATTTGCATGAATAGATGTCTCTACTCGATCTCCACTCAGCTTCCCCTGTTGTGGCTGATCCACAACCTCCTGAAGCTACTGCACCAATCGTGGCTCCTCCACAATTGTCTGAGACTTCTTCTGGCTCTGCATGTTGAGAGGTAATTTACTCTCCCTCTCAACCACCAAGCCTCTAACCTTTGCCTTACTCCTTAAGGCTTTGCATGCATCTTGTACCTCAAGTGCATACAGGTTCTTGGCTAGCACACCAATCTATTTCCATTTTCCCGCTGTCACAAAACTTTCTAGAAAAAGAGATGAATTTAAATCAACGATATCTCCCTCATCCGAACTCTGATTCAGCCGATTTTTTTTTTGATTTTGGGTATTTTTCTGCAAGGCATCCAAATATGCTATTTATTTCTAAAAATTTTGTACAAAATTTTTCAGATATTCTCTGCAAACTCTCGGCCCAAAACTCAAACTTTGAAATCTCCTCTCAGTGTACGGTTCTTCCTTGATCACCTGTGCTCTGATACCATGTAGAAATTTTGTAGAATTTTTCCTACAAATAAGCTAGCTCTGATACCATGTAGAACTTTTTCTACAAATCAGCTAGCTCTGATACCATGTAGAAATTTCCCACCTGTAGATCAACCTGGTAATGCAATGTACTAAAGCAAAATACTTGATCTACTTTTACAACCAATTTAGCGGAAGCTTAATCAACCATGAGAAACATCAATAAGAACACATATAACTGATAAGAACGAATCAATCACACATAACATAGAAGAATTTACCCGGGGAAAGCACCTGCTTAAAACCCCATCTCTGTATTATCATACAGGTGGAAATATAGTCCGATTACACAAAGCCTTAGCTCGGAAGCTATCCAGCTCTCAGTATAATCCCTCTGCTGCTCTTAGACAGTCAAAGGCTTCTCACAAACCTTCTCCTTTGCCCTCCAAGCCTCCTATTGTCTTTTGCAGTATCCTTGAGGTTCAGTGCTGCCACCTGTGTGAATTGGCCTCCTCACACACTCACTAACCTCTCATCTAACTGCACAAACTGAAGGAGATAAATCCTCATCATGGATGAGCTTCCATTATAGGAAAAATATTCATCCAACTGATAGTACACTGTCCCACATCTGATCTCAACTGGGTCTTTGACAGAACTGACATGCAACAGTTATCCATGAGTGAATCCTCAGTTATCTAAAATAATAGTTGTCACATGCATGCAAGTATTAACGAAATATATTTTATTATTTTAACAACTTGTTAAAATAATCTAACTGGACTTGACTAGTTAGAACTAAGTCAACTGATTCTCTCATTATAGAACTCATACTTATTCCCTCAATCAGTGGAGGAAATTAAGGATAAATTCCTCAATCAGTGGGACAACTCATGTGCATGCTCACAAAGACTTCAAATTCGAATTTCCTTAACTAATTAACTCAACTGAATTAATTAATTAATATTTCCAACTGCAGTTAAGACCAAAATTAATTTTACTTCCTATAGATAGACTAGGGATTGCTATAAATAGGAAGGGACCCAGAAATGCTATTTTTAGAACTTTCTATTTTAAGCAATTTCACCTCTCACCCAATGTGGCCAATTACCTCACCGGCCAAACTGCTATTTTTAGACATGCTATTTTTAGCAAGTCTATTTTTAGCACATTCTAAATTTAACATTTCTTGTTGCACATTTTTCAACAGATCCATAAAGAAACAAGAGCAAGGCCATCAGGAAAGCCAAGCCATGAGTAAGAGTCTGTTAACAGAGGAGTTAACAAAGGAGGCATATCAAAGCTATCGCTTATGCTTAAGAGTATTGTAGAATATCAGAGCAAGAGAGGCATATCGGAAAAGACAGAAGCCATCAAGGTATGAAGGTATTAGAGAAGGTCATTGAAAGATGTTGCAAAGCGAAAGGAAGACATTGGAGCAAGAGGAGCCACATCAGAGGAGCATCGCATGTAATACATGCCTAAGAAGAACCGAGAGGAAGAATTCATCAAAAGAGGAGTTAACACATTAGAGGAGTATTGCAGAATATCAAAGCAGAGCATATCGGAGGAGCATAAACAGAGCTATCGAAGGAGCATAAACAGAGCTATTGGAGCTACAGGAGGAACCATATCAAGAGTATCGGAAGTAATATCTGCCAAAGAAGAACTATCGGAATCCAAAGGAAGACCGATCAGAGGAGCATAGAGGAAGAGCGGAAGAGTACAAAGAGCGGAGGACATAAAGGAAACAATGGAGCAATATACACTATCGGAGGCAGAGAATATATATATATATATATATATATATATATATATATCTCTCTCTCTCTCTCTCTCTCTATATATATATATATATATATATATATATCGGAGAAATCATATCGGGGGGTTCTATTATGTGCCACTACTCGAAACCCCCGACTGCGATATACATGTGCGGACCCAACGATATATATGTCCGGGTGTATAAACTGTTGAAGTTCGTCTAAGTGGTTCGAAGTGGAGTTTTTCAGTGTATTTCATATATTTCGGCTCTAAGGCTTGCCACATTAAAATATGCGATTGCAATATCTATATATATATATATATATATATATATATATATATCTATATCTATATATATATATATATATATATATATATATATATATATATATATAATTGCGATACATATGCAGACCTATCGTGACATTATAAAATTCCCTATTGATATATCGCATCCGCAGTAATCGCAATATATAAAGGGCTGTCACCCCCGAAAGCGCCGATTGCGATAAAGTATGCGGACCCACTACAACATTGTAAAATGACTAAATACTATATCGCATCTGCCATATCGTAAGTGTTTAAGGCCTTGCCGCATTGAAAGCGCCGACTGCGATATATACACATGGACCCGAATGGTATATCAACTGCGGCTTAATATAATATCGCGTCCAGCAGGGGAATCGGCCATTGGCCATCGACGATGTTATGGGCTCGACTTATAAAAGACTTCCGGAAGCCGTGACTGCCAATTGCGATAACGTTGTGGAGGAGTGAACCCGATGAAGTGATAGATGCGGGCATAATGCATTTGAAGTCCGACCTTAAGTGTTCGGTAGGGTTTTTCCATGTATTCCTGTGTATTTCAATAAATGTATTGCCTGGGGTTCTTAAGGCCAAATGCATAAATAAACGCTTCTGATAGTTTAGTGGGCCTGAACGACTGTGATTGCAATTACAATTGTGACGTGGCATGTGGGGCCTCCCTGTTGGTACAGTCTCTTTGTAAATAATGAAGTCTGATGTATGAACGTTATTAAAAGAAAAAAAGGGACCTCTATGATATTTTTTAATAAGCATCATTTCTATTGTAATTCGGCCCCTCTTCCTCTTGAACGTGTCCTGTGAAGCATTGGTTAATTCGAATAGGTAGAGGAAGCTAAAGCGACCAAAGGATCAAGAAACCGAAGAAGCAAGCGAGCGTAGAGGAAACTACAATGATCGAGGAGGGTAGCTGAAGGATCAAGCGAGCGTTGAGGAAGCCGAAGAGCCAGTGGAAAGAGGAAACCGATGGTTAGAGGCATCAGGAATATATAAAAATAGAGAACAAGGAAAGAAAAACGTTGTTGAAAAAATGGAAGAAACAGAGGCAGCCGTAGGTCCAGCAGAACAGAACAGGGCCGAAGGTCCAACGGGACAGGAGGCATTCGAAGGACGAGCATCTCTGTTGATCATGTTACCCTGTGAAAGACTCAGACCCGTGATGAATTAATCAAAGCTTAGTGCAACTAATAGTAGACTCACCAAAGCTGTGTGGAGACATTATCAAAGATCATGAAGGCTATTGCAGACTCTGTGTGGACAGTATGAAGAGTTGTAAAGACTCCTTCATAAGAAGACTGGTTGCCATTGATGCTATAACATGGAGACTACAGTGAAGCTGTAAACAGACAGAACTCAGTAAAGAAGAGTTCTGAGAGCAGAACATTACTATCAAACATGCCTTGACAAGATTGGGTCGGAGCCCTTGGGGTTGGTGCCTTAGAAGTTGGAAGGATTGGAGTCCTTGGGAGTTGGTGCTCCTAAGTCCTTGGGATTGGTGCCTCAGGAACTGGAAGGATTGGTGTCCTGGGAGTTGGTGCTCCTAAGTCCAAGGTTGGTGCCTTGACAAAACAGAGTTGGTGCTCTGGAGGTTGGAGCCTCACAAAAGTCCAAGTTGGTGCTTGGAAACAGATTGGAAATATATATATATATATTGTATCTATTTCACTGCAAAGATGATATTAATAAAAGCATTTATTCTTGTTGTTCATCTTGTGTTCTTAATGTAAATGTTTTAACTGGTAAAATAATAGTTGAAAAAGAAATATTGATTCACCCCCCCCAGTATTTCCAACACACTCCTAACAGACTCTTTCATCCAAAGGTGTTTTAGGAATAGACCAACGCTCAGTTTCACTCCGAAGCTCATGAGAATTAATTGTTATCTTCACAATGTTCATTTTGTTCTTAGCAATGGTCAAGGTAGAAAGATAAAATCAATTAATAACTAAGTTAAACATATATACATTTAAGATATATTTTCCAGATCTGTCACATAAAGATTTTGAATTGTCAATGTTTCAAACCAACCAGTGCGCTTAAGAGAATTTCTACAGAGGTCTCTACCTCCACCATGACTAATAGTAATTGTTGTGTTATTTGTAAGAAGCTCATTGAGAGCAACCCACTCACTTTGTGTATCCATGGCCTCCAAAAAATCCACAAGGATAGTGTTCCATTGAGACCTATTGTGAATACAATTGGTGGGCCTAATTTTGACTCCTTCATCAAGGACTCTTCCTCTTTCATTAATGAACTCAAAGATTTCAAGCTTGATCCTAATGATTTGTTGGTTAGTTTTGATGTCATTTCTCTTTTTACTAAGATCACCATTAATGAGGCTATTGACATCATTAATAATATTACTGACCCTAATACTGCTAAGTTGGTTGGCATTTGCTTGAAATCTACTGTCTTTAACTTCCAAGATGAAATTTACGAATAGACATGTGTGTTAGTTTGACAACGAATTATGTAATTTTGGGTAAAATGTAACTAGTTAGTTCTACACCGAAATGTTAGTTATGTAACGAAGGTGGATGGTATAAAACTAGTGAATGCCCGAGAAATGTAATCGTGGAGAATCATTGTTGAATTAATAGAGATTCCAATCCCTTGCCCCGTGGATGTTTCCTTGACACCCTGTCGAGGTTTTACCACGTAAATCCTGTGTATCTATTTGTGTGTTTGAATTCAGTTTCTTTTCTTGGTCAATTTTATAACTGAATGATTGTTCATTTCCCCTATTCGTACTACAAGTGGTATCAGAGCGAGTCGGAGGCGAATATTTGTGAAAAAAAAACCAAAGGGCTGCGTAAAGGCTGCGAATGTTTGTGAAAAAAACAAAGGGTTGCATAAAAATCGTCGAGGAAGGAAGCCAGAGCTGGCAAGACTGCGTGCTAGCCGGTGGAATTGTTGCTGGCTTGGAAGGTTGCGTGACCCTGGTGTGCAGCCGTCAAGGAGTGGAGCCGATTGCTGGCCCTGTTCAGGCTGTTAAGAAGCGAGGTAGCAAGGAGGCCCTATCCAAAACTATCGAGGAGCAAGGAGGCTTGTTGGTGGCCCATTCTAGAACCGTCGAGGAGCAATCGTTGTTCTCTGCTCTGCGTGGACCTGCTACGTGTGTCCAGAACTGCTTGCGTGAAGATTGCAGTGGAAGAATTCGGAATCTGATCAGCGTGAAGAGGAGGCACCTGCCTATTGCGTGCTCATCTGATACCCTGCGTGAAGGATAGGAGGAAACGCTGCGCTAGCTACGTGCATTGCCACTATGGAGAGAAAGAAAATACGCTGGAAGGCTGTGTCCTCTGCGTGCTGGTCGAGGAAGTCTGACCACTGCCCAGAAGAACACGCTGGTAAAAGCTTACATGGACCCTCTGCCTGATTGCTGAGACGTTGCGTGGATTGGCAAGGAGGCCCATTTTGCGGCTTATGAAGAGGCTGCATTTTTTTTTCTGCGTATTGGTTGAAGAAGCCTGAGCTTTTTTTTTTTTTTTTTTTTTTTTTTTTTTTTTTTTTCTGCACATTGGTTGAAGAAGCCAGAGCCAACTCGAAGAGTAGGTGTTGGTCAAGGCTGCGTGAAAGACTATGTATTATTTTTTTTTTCCAGCAATTGTTAAATAAATTCTGGGTTTGTTAAAGGGTTTTCTTTGAATGAAAAAAAAATAAAGGTTTTTTCCTGAAAATATTCAGCAAAATTTTGTAGGGTTTTAAGTCCATTTGTGAAAATTTTCAAGAAAATTGAAGTAGGAAGAGTTAAAACTTGGAAATCCTTTGTTGGAATTGGAAATCCTTTGTTGGAAGAAGACAATTGAAATATATTTTTTTTAAGAAACCCTAGACTGAAGATTGAAACCCCAGAAAAATGGCCAAGATGTCGAATGCAAAATTCGAGGTGGAGAAATTCACCGGAAAGAGCAATTTTGCTCTTTGGACACTGAAGGTTAGGGATCTGCTTGTGCAACAAGGGTTGCACAGGGCATTAGATGTGGCAACTAAGAAACCTGCAACCATGACTACTTCAGACTGGGAGGACTTGGATGCCTGCGCTCTCAGTACCATTCGGTTATGCCTGGCGGATGAAGTTCTCTTCAATATTGTTGAAGAGACTACAGCTTCAGGATTGTGGGGAAAAATGGAAAAACTCTATATGACAAAGTCATTAACCAATAGAATTTATCTGAAAAGACAGTTATACAGTATTCGAATGAAAGAAGGTTCAAACGTTGCAGAACATTTGAATGTTTTTAATACACTTATATGTCAATTAATAGATATGGAAGTTAAAATACAGGAAGAAGATAAAGCCATAACCTTGTTGTGTTCTCTCCCTGAATCATGGGATCACTTCGTAACTTCAATCAGCTTGAGCACTGCTAATTCTTTGAAGTTTGAATCAGTCGTGGGAGCTCTCCTGTCTGAAGAAGTACGAAGGAAATCCAGTACTGAAACAACTGCATCAGAAGCCATGGTAGCTAGAGGACGCTCAAAGGAAAGAGGAGAAAAACCAAGGGGGTCTTCCAGGTCGAAATCGAAGGGAAAGAAGTGTAAAGCAAAATTTTGGAACTGCAATAAAATTGGACACTTGAAGAAAGACTGTTGGAAACGAAAGCAATCTGATAACCTGAAGAAGGAAGCGAATCAGGTCGATTCAAGTATGATAGATGAAGTTTTATCTACTGAAGAATTATGTATGATAGATGAAACTTCACCTGAATGTAATGTCTCTCAGGGTTTAGATAGCTGGTTGTTAGACTCTGGTGCTTCGCATCACATGTGCCCACATAGAAATTGGTTTACTTCATATAAAAATGTAAACGATAGTTAAGTGTTTATGGGTAATAATGTGTCATGTCAGACTATTGGGATGGGAGATATCAGGATTAAGATGTATGATAACACAGTTAGAACATTAACTAGTGTTAGACATGTACTTGATTTGAAGAAAAATTTGATTTCTTTGGGAGTGTTGGATTCGGATGGTTATAAGTTTACAGGTTAGGATGACATCTTGAAAGTCTCTAAAGGAGCCCTAGTGGTTATGAAAGCAGAAAAGGTCGTAAATCTTTACAGGTTAAAAGGAAGCACTCAGGTCAGTGAAGCAGCGGTTGCATCAGAAAAGGAAGAAGCAGGTACTCGTCTATGGCATCAGCGATTGGGTCATATGAGCGAGAAAGGTCTTCAGATACTGATGAAACGTAAATCTCTTCCCGATCTGAAATCCTTGAAGTTAAATTTCTGTAAACATTGTGTGTATGGACAACATTGTAAACAGAGAACTATATTCATTCTGATCTATGGGGACCATCCCCTGTTGTGTCATATGGAGGTGCACTGTATTTTTTAACGTTTATTGATGATTACTCCCGTAAAGTTTGGGTCTATATGCTAAAAAAGAAAGCTGATGTATTAAATGTCTTTAAACAATTTAAAGTAATGGTAGAGAAAAGAAAAGGCAAATCTATTAAATGTTTAAGAACTGACAATGGTGGTGAGTTCACTTCAGTTGAATTTGAACAATACTGTAAGGATGAGGGAATTATTAGACACAGAACTGCTGTTTATACTCCTCAGCAAAATGGTGTTGCTGAGCGTATGAATCAGACTCTTATGGAAAGATCCAGAAGTATGATCAGCAATGCTAACTTGCAAAAGGAGTTGTGGGCAGAAGCATTATCTACTGCTTGTTATTTGGTTAACAGATCACCTTCAGTAGCAATTGATTGTAAAATTCCTGAAGAAGTTTGGACAAGTTAGTCTTGTGACTATTCACATTCGAGGATATTTGGCTGTGATGCTTATTCTCTTATTCTGAAAAATTAGCGTTCAAAATTAGATCCAAAGTCGAAATGTTATGTCTTTGTTGGGTATGACTATGTAGTGAAAGGATATAGGTTGTGGGATCCTACATTGCGAAAGATAGTCATTAGTAGAGATGTAACATTTGATGAATCCTCTCTTTTAAAATCAAATGTTGAAAGAATTGAACAGGAACAGGTATCGCCAAATCAACGAGTTCAGTTGGAGGCTAGACCTTTCAGTGACAGTCGAAAGGAAGGAGAGACTTCTGGAGAAAAAGGTGTTGAAGACACAAAGGAAGCCGTTGAAGCTTCTAAACCAGTGCAAGTTTCTGAACCAGTTCAACAACTAGTCGCTCTAAGAAGGTCTACAAGGGAAAGGAAAACTCCCAAAAGGTATGAAGATTCTGCTTCATCTTTTGCTTTGATTACTGAAGATGGGGAACCTTCTTGTTATCAAGAAGCAGTAGATGATACAGATAGCGAAAAATGGAAAACATCTATGGAAGAAGAAATGGACTCCTTAGCCAAGAACAATACCTGGGATCTTGTAGAGCTTCCTGAAGGGAGAAGTGTTGCTGGATGTAAATGGGTCTTCAAGCTGAAACGGAAAGTTGATGGAAGTATCGAAAGGTATAAGGCAAGACTGGTAGAAAAAGGGTATTCTCAGGTTGAAGGTATAGACTTTCATGAGATTTTTTCTCCAGTTGTAAAACTTGTTTCTATTCGTACTGTGTTGGCACTAACTGCGTTACTTAATATTGAGTTAGAACAGTTAGATGTTAAAAAAAATTTTCTACATGGTGATTTGAATGAAGAGATATATATGGAACAACCAGAAGGTTTTGTACAAGGTCGCAACAAAAGATTAGTTTGCAAGCTCAGGAAATCATTGTATGGTCTAAGGCAGTCTCCCAGACAATGGTACAATAAGTTTGATTCCTTCATGGTGAGCCAGAGCTTTATAAGAAATGAGTATGATCATTGTGCATACTTCAAAAGTTTCAATGGCATATTCATTATCTTAGCTTTGTATGTTGACGATATGCTTATTGCAAGCAAAAGCATGGACGAGATCAACAGGTTAAAGGCTCAACTCTCTAGGACGTTTGATATGAAGGATCTTGGAGCAGCAAAACATATCTTGGGCATGGAGATACATAGAGACAGGAAAAATGGTAAGCTTTGGTTATCACAGTAGAAGTATGTGGAGAAAGTACTTGAAAAGTTCTCTATGAACAATGTGAAACCTGTTAATGATCCACTAGCTTCCCATTTTAAGCTTTCTTCGGTTTTGAGTCCTAGAGCTGATGAAGAAAAGCAGTATATGTCTCATGTACCATATGCAAATGTTGTAGGCAACTTAATGTATGTGATGGTATCTACAAGACCTGACATTTCACATGCAGTTGGAGTTGTCAGCAAGTTCATGGCAAATCTAGGTAAAGAACATTGGCAAGCAGTGAAATGGGTGCTTCGATATCTAAGAGGCACAAGTGACCATTGCATCGTCTTTAATGGTAGTGAAGGATCAGTCTGCGGATATGTAGATGCTGACTATGCAGGTGATTTGGACAAAAGAAGATCTACTACAGGTTATGTTTTTACTCTTGCAGGTGGAGCAATTAGTTGGATGTCAAAGCTTCAAGAAACAATTGCGTTGTCCACTACTGAAGCCGAATATATAGTTGCTTCAGATGCCAGTAAAGAAGTAATCTGGTTAAAGGGTCTGCTCGATGATATTGGAAGAACACAGGAGAAAGTGAATGTACTTTGTGACAGTCAAAGTGCTATTCACTTAGCTACAAACCCTGCGTATTATAGCAGAACCAAGCACATTGATGTAAGGTATCATTTTCTGAGACATGTGATCGATGGCGGAAAAGTAGCTCTTCAAAAGGTCCATACGCGAGAGAATTGTGCAGACATATTCACAAAGCCAGTTACAATGGAGAAGCTACGATGGTGTTTAGCTTCTCTTGGCTTGTAGAAAAGATGATGAATGGGCATGGGAAAGGGATTAGGAAAATTGTTGTCAAGGTGGAGTTTGTTAGTTTGACAACGAATTATGTAATTTTGGGTAAAATGTAACTAGTTAGTTCTATACCGAAATGTTAGTTATGTAACAGAGGTGGATGGTATAAAACTAGTGAATGCCCGAGAAATGTAATCGTGGAGAATCATTGTTGAATTAATAGAGATTCCAATCCCTTGCCCCGTGGATGTTTCCTTAACACCTTGTCGAGGTTTTACCACGTAAATCCTATGTATCTATTTGTGTGTTTGAATTCAGTTTCTTTTCTTGGTCAATTTTATAACTGAATGATTGTTCATTTCCCCTATTCGTACTACAATGTGGAGTTGTCATGGGCTCCGCTCTCTCCCCTATTGTGGCAAATCTCTTTATGGAAGATTTTGAGACAAAAGCCTCGGATTCTTCGCTATTCCGCCTAGGCTTTTGAAAAGGTATGCCAATGATACCTTTATTATCTTGCCCCATGTTCATGATAAGTTGGAAGTCTTTAAACACCATGTGCATAGTTAGTCTAAGTTTATTAAGTTCACAATGGAAATTGAGGTTAATGACAACAACCCCGTTCTTGATGTTCTCATTACCAAGAATTTGGATGGTTCCATTTCCCATCAGGTTTTTCGTAAAAATACTCACATTTAGCATTATCCCTATGTCTATTCCCATCATCATCCCCCTCAAAAGCTTAGTGTTTGAGACACCCTTGCTACCAACGCCTTTAATATTTCTGATATTCATCATATTGAATCTGAGAAAGGTTTTCTTTTAAATGTTTTCAGGAATAGTGGTTATAAAAAGCACCAAGGTTTGAAAGCCTTCCAAAAAGCAACGAAAGGTCCCAAAACTAAGAATGACTCTATCAAGCCTACTACCATTATTCACCTATCTTTTATTCAAGGGACCATATACAAGCTTGCTCAGATTCTAAAGAAAAATAATATTTATGCGACCTTTATGTCACTCAATACTATTCACTCTTCCCTAAGGTCAATCAAGGGCTCGATTGACCCCTTCAACTCGAAAGGGGTTTGCATGATTCCTTGTTTCTAGGAAGCCTTGTGTAGGAGAGACCAGTGATCCATTAGGCTTAAAATTCATGAACATACTGCAAACATTAAACATAACCGTTCTCGTTCCTTGGCCCTCGCCGAGCATACTATTAAGACTAGGCATCACATTTGTATTGAGGATTCTTGCGTCATGGCTAAGATTTCTCACTATCATCACAAAAAATTTAGAGAAGTGATTGAGATTGAAAAGCGATCCAACAATCTAAACATGAATGATGGGTGGAAAATATGTGAAAATTGGATTATAGCTCTTGCCTCTAAATTGATTTCTTCTTGATTCTTTTCTCTTTTTATAAGACCTAACCTTTAGTAATTAGTTATTCCTTAGTCTTCTAGTTATTATGTAATATTAATAACTTTTCATTACTATTAATAACAAGATCCACGTGGTTGCATGTCACTGCTTATTTGTATACATGATTTATATGCATGTAGTTTTTAGTTCAATTAGTTATGATGTTATGTGTAAAGAAGAGAATGAACCTATAACTCAAGTTCATATATACAAGGAAAGTCTAGACCTAACTAATTGCTTAAAAAAAGGGCCAATTATTTTGAAACTAATACCAAACTATTCTATTTTAGTTTCTAATTTCCAAGTATTGAATCTAAATTTCCAACTGTAATTTTATAAAGTGTTCTTAATTGAAGAAAAAACATGGCATTTTGATAATATCATATTTTTTGTAAGTTGATTCTATTTTATTGGTATTTATTTACGTGGAATGAGAAAACAAGTTTTTTTTTGTTGTTGCAAGAATCACTTTTAGTTGCGTTTTTGTAAAATGACATTTGTGTTGTTGTTTTATTGGTTTAATTGTGTACTGATATTTACAGTTATTAGTTTGATAGATAACCTATTTTCTAAACAAAAAAATAGATAACTATAGCAATTTGACATTTGCTTCACTTTGCATGAAATCAACAAACAAGAATAGAGAGTACAAAAGGGTATTTGCTGGTTATTAGTTTTCAGAAGTTTTATTTTCTATGTCATAGTCTTACCAAAGGTTCATGTGTTGCATTGTAAAAATAATGTACATATGTTGTAATATTTGGAATAACAAAACAAAGAGGTGACTGAGTCCGAGGACATGGATTGTAGAGCTAGGAATAGAGAATTCCTGTTAGGGATGATACAGTTTATTGGGCAAAGAAGAAACCTGAACTTGACGATAAGAATTAAAGGCTTAGTGCTCCATGAAGTAAAGGGGATGGTTCATGAAATTAAATGGCATTAGGAAAATATTCAGGTCCATGCTTTTTTGAAATAATACAAGGAGCAAAAGGGAACAAAATTTATGGATTGATTGCAAGAACAAGGATGCAGTAATAAGGGAGGGACAAAAAACTTGTTCCAAAAGAAAAAGAGGCACTTGGAAGAGATGATGTGGATAGAGTGTTAGATTCATTTTTACTGCAAATGAAAAATACAAATGTTGTATGATTACAATTTCCAATTAATGAGTTATACTGCATTTTCATTGTAACAGATATGGATAAATATCAAGTGGAATATGTATTGTTTTGAATATATCTGTGATGCAACTGTGAATTGATATTTTCCTAATTTGTATATTGATTGTGGTTATGATTATGCATGAGCACGTGTCCTATGGTTCCATGAAAAATTAAATAAGTTAATATAGTAAACAATATTAATTACAAAGTGTCTGACGTTTAGACTGAAGAAGAGTCCCATAACAAGTTTTCCTAAATGCTTAGTGGTATCATAAAAAAATCAATAAATGAAGTTAAGGATCTCAATGATCTATTCAAATTGCAAAACAATATCAATTAGAATGATTGGGTTCTGGGAGCCTTTGTATTAATGTACAAATCTATACTAGAGATGTTATGCTTGACATAGACGGTCAATGTGTACATTGAGATATTTGTTCGCAAAATACTGTTCTCATAGGAAAATAGTATGCGAAACATCAAACAAATTTACTTGGGCCAATTATGTCTTGTAGTTCTTTTACATGATTTAACCTTTATTGTGCACGACTTCCATCTTTGCCATAGGGAGCAGTGTTAAGAAGCTGCTGAGAGAGTTCCTAAGAATTTTAGAATAGTTGGTATGTGGCAGGTGAGGTGGAAGCCTGATGTAAGGTGGCTCCAAGCTTCTGTTAGATAAGAACTGCAGGAGCGCCTGTGCCACCATGTGAGGAATTCTCTACCCGAAGGCAAATAAACGCCATGGGATAACAATTCCTTAATGTAACTATCACCCAAGCTCAGAAGGGGTAATGTCATGGAACGTCTTAGTATGACTTCAACAAAGTGGCAAGGTGCTCATTTAGATCTACAGGAGAAATGAATTCATGAGAGAAACTCATAATCGAGAGGATTAGCTAGAGGTAGTCGATGCTGCAACGCACCTAGTCTTTGAGGACAATACAAAAATGTCGACAAAAGAGTATGCGTGGTGCAGAGTCAAAGGGCCATGACACAACCATTATTTAAAAATAAGAAAGGATGTTCAATGTTGATCAAAGGGGAGAAATGATGAATTTATAGAGAGAATTGGATAGGCTTATCCTGTTGTAGTTAGGACCGTTGGAAGGAAAACTTGTGATTGGGGAATCACGATTCTGTTGTTGTACGATAGGACATCGCACATGGATTATCTGCAGGGTTCAAGTGATGTGGTGGGTAACGACGAGTTGGTAGGACAAAGTAATAATTGCAAAATATCATAAGAAAAGTAATGCCAAAAGCCATTTACTTCAAGCTTGGGAGGTCAGACCGTATTCGTTTGTAGTCACTTCGAGTTGGTAGTCACGTGGTCGGAAGGTTGAGTAGTCAGGAGGTTACATTTTTTGTCAAAATTTTCCTGGATTTGATGTACAACTTAATATTGGGCTGATTGTACAGTCAGGAGGTCAAACAATCAGGGGTTTTTTGTTTTATTGCAATTATTCTATCGTGAGTTGACTATACCATAGTCGGTTAGTTTCATTAGGTAATAAAATGCTAAGGTTGGAAATTCCAGTAGTTTGATATTTAGGAACACTGAGGTCTGGAGATTGGGTAGTTTCACAATCGAGCAATACTGAGGCCAGGAGTTCATTTGGACTATTTATAAAAATCGTAGTCACTCGGTGTTCTAATTTGGGTGGACGGAAGGTCAGGTTGTTTGACAACCATGTGGTTTCATTAGTTCGGTAGTTTCACAATCGGGCATTGTTGAAGTTGGGAGGTCAGTAGTTTGACAGTCGACAATGTTGAAGTTGGAGGTCGTGCTGATTATTTATAAAAAATTCATAGCTACTCTATGTTGGTAGTCGGGTGGTCAAAAGGTTGGGTAGTCAGAAGGTCATATTTTTTTTTACAAAATGTTTCTAGATCTGACTTGCGACTTAAATTTCAAAAAAAATAAAATTGTTTAAGGCTCTTGTTTTTTATGCATTTTGTGACGAACAAAAGAAAATTGCAGAATAGAAAAATAAAGGAGACTAGAGTTTTAGTAACTGACTCTGAAAGCACGAAAATTACAAGATCATTGTTGTCATTGTCACGTTTCTTTTTTTTGTGAGTCAAACGTACATTTGGAAAGGCACACAATTAGGTGTTTCTATTGTTTTATGATTTTTTATTCTATCTCAACCTGGAGTAGACCATAGTCGGGTGAACTTATTAGGTCTGGTAGTTTGACAGTTTGACAATGCTAAAATCAGTAGGTCAGCTTGAAGTCTGGCAATGTTGAGATCAGTAGGTCGGCCAGAAGTCCAGCAATGCCGAGGTCGAAAAGTCAACTCGATTATTTATAAAAAAAAATTATGGTCAGTTCGAGTTCTTGGAAGTGTGGTCAGAAGCTCAGGTACTCGGGAGCTTGTTTTTTTTTACAAATTTTTCTTGAATGCAACCTGTGACTTAGGTCTTCAATATATATATATATATATATATATATAATGATTTTTTTTATTGATTTTGTGACAAAAAAAGGGAAAAAAAACTTGTTGTAAACATGACAACAATAATGCAAATTATTCAGTGAATATTTAGGCTATAAGTTTCATAAAAAATAATTACAGAACAAATAAATATAGAAAACTGGATTTGCCTCTATCCAACAAACTACGAAAAGAGTTTACTGTGTGCACACTAGAAATTCTTTTCTTGACTCTTAGCTCCGTTATTGATATCATAAGTCTATATGGTATATGAAACTATAAATTCTTTTTAGAATTTCAGCAGCTAGTTCTCAAAACCTATATTCCCTGTCTATTTGTGTTTACATTGATATCTAGTAATACATTTATATTTTGTTACAATTGTATTCAGAGAAAAACACCTGAGACAATTGAGTACAAGAACATAGTGAGACAAGGAAACACATATGCTCAATCTATTTTAGACCTTTATCGTGTAGTAACATATTCCAAATCTTATATGAAAAAAAATGAATGCTTCATTACAATTTCATTTAAACAAATTTGGAAAAAAATTGTTTGTCTTGTCGAGAGAACAAAGTTGAAGCTATTCGCAAACTTGGAAACATATTGCTAAATATACAACAAATCTCAAGTGGACAAGCAATGCACATTGTTTTGTATTTGTCTTTGTATTCAGCTGCTAGAAGAACAATTTTCATGAACACTAATCGAGCATAAGAAATAACATATGTTTTGAAAAGACCTACTTTATTAGAGAAACAATCTAATAACTATGGCTTCTATAGTTGTAGCTCTATTCAGAGCTAAATACTTGACACAAATGAATACAAGAACATAGTAATTGACAGAGAAGTTTTTGACAAAATGTGCAAGTATTTTCTCAATTCCTTGTGCTAGCTTTGTGTATAATAACTCTTTTGTTGGGACTCTGGGCATACTTAGTGTGCAATCGAAGTTCAACATGGAATCCACTGTCATGTTGTGCTTCATATTATAGGCATACCAGTTTTCATGGACATATTGACACATATACATAACAAGAAACAACAATGCAATGAGAACTAGTGGAATGTATCTTGTTGAGGAAACCTGTACAATAGTGCTCAAAAGAATAGTAAGTTTAATGTGCCATATATAGTGATAAACATTTTAACAAGAAATAGATGAGTCTACTATATTATAAGCATTATGAATGTGAAAAGGGATCAAGACACAATTATGACTGAAACAATTAATATGCTTGCATTCAATTTATAAAAGCAATTGTTCACAGGTGGCAAAAATCCTCTTGGAACAAGTCAATATGTGCTTGATCAAAGCTTGAATTTTTTAATTTTATTTTTATTTTTTTCATTTCATATGGCTGCATAACACTTGTAACAAGGTCCTGCCATTGATCCAAAACTAAAATTAAACTAAGATATATAGTTCAATCCAGCCAATGATGACCACAAATATAATATTTTGCGAGATAATCAAAATTTTGTATATGGAAAATTTGCTCCACTTTTGTTACATAGCACAATAGATATCCTAGCTTCAATAACTGAAGCAACTGGCCCATGCAAATGTGCATACGAGTTCTCACTTGTACACTTTGACATATTGTCAATTGAGCAAATCTTACTTGAACAAGGTTTGTAGATCTATGGGAAAATATCAATGATTGTGATAACTGTTTGTTTGAGTCTATTTGCACACCTGCACTATGTTTTGATATGTTTAATATGAAAAAAACATTTGCACAATTTTTTTATAATTGTTTCATTTGCAGTGAGAATACTGCTACCAATTGCTTAAAACAACACCTGGATACTAGAAACATTGAACAAGAGCAATGTATCAATGATTCATAGGCTTATACTATAAACTCATTACTGCCATATGCATATCGACATATAGAGGAAAAAGATTTTGCAATACAAAGAATTTGTGAACTATTTGATGTTAACATATATATCTGCAATACAAAAACAAAAGATATTTTCTTGAGATTATGTTCATCAAACACTTGCTCCAAAGTCTTGTACATTATGTATGTACCAATATCAACTACAATGCTCATTTAACAAATGATTTAATCAATCTAAATACCAACAATCAAAGGGTTTAAATGAGCATAACAATACACATAATATCATGAAACTTAAATTCCTAATTGGAATTGAATTCACAAGATTGAACAGATAAGTTTTGGCTGAACATTTAAATAAAAGCTCCAAAAATATTTTCGGATTTTGATACTATCCAGCTAGTTTTTTAGTATTTTTTGGAATATCTACAGATGCATAATTTAAAGTAAATTAATAACAATTTCTATGTCATAGAGGAGAGCAAATTTTCCTATATTTGAGTATTGTACTCCAATGATAAACTAGGAATAAGTCAATCTACAATTTTTTAATTTATGATTATAAAAAGATGTAAATTGCAAAATTTTCATAAGGAATCTTAAACAGAGTTATCAAACACTCATTGGGAATCAAACAACACAAGTCATAGAATAAAATTAAAAGCATTTATTAAGTAATTAAAATCATGCACTGATATAAATGCAACAATTCATTACACACGAGCACTAAAAATGGTATTGAAAAAAGTTGGCATTTCAAAATTGATTAAAAACATTCAAGTCTGCAGTCTTCATTGATTCTGGACCATTTGCATCAATGCATAAAGGTCTATAAATACTAAAATACAATAAAATAAAATAGGCATTGGAACATGAAAATCCACAATTTTTTTGAAACTAAAGATTGAATTCTAAAATGTTGTATGTACAATTGAAATCTTGTACGCAAACAATGATTTTCTCCTCATCTTCAGAGTCTTCATAATTGATACTAAGTAGTAGGTCAGGTGCATGTACTTCGACATAAGCTGCCCATTGTGAATATACGTCATATGGTGCAGAGAAATAAATGGGAGGAAACTGATTGATGTTGATTTGACAGTTAGAAATTAATCCTTGTGTCTCTTTCTTCTTCCTCTAATATTTGACCTCAAACTTGGAAATAAGCCTGATTTTCTCAAAAGGCAGTTGCAAAAATTTTGGATACTTTGTTTTGTCCAAACTTTAATGTTTTTATTTCTACCTGGTCCTTGGCAACAAGATCTTCTGTGGGCAGTTTTAATTCTCCTGGAACTGCTTCCTTTAATGACTTGCTACCTGATAGGTCAAATTCTTCTATAAAGTCTGTTACTTTTTCCAAAATTGATAAATATTGCTCATATGCGGTTTGTATACCTGCTCTTATTTATTTTTGCTCTCTCTCCCTGCAACTTAGTGAAGTAAGCATCAATCTTTTGTCTCTCTTAAAAACTCTTGGAAATTTAGTAGATTGAAATTCATTTTCCCAGTCAAGTATAAAGAGAAACTTCCTTTTAATTGATTTGTCTTCTTCTACCAATGAATCAATTCTTTCACTTAAATATTTAATTTCTTGATAAACCATTGAGATTTTATTTATTTTTTATAGAACTTTTCTTGATTCTTCCTTAAAATTAGACAAATTTGTAAAGCTTTATCTTTGAAAATATTGAGACATTGTGTTGGCTATTGATTCTCATTCACTTGCTATTTAAGAGATGCAATTTCCTGTTGCAAAGCTGTGAC
Organism: Pinus tabuliformis; assembly: GCA_031772625.1. Lineage (NCBI taxonomy): Eukaryota > Viridiplantae > Streptophyta > Pinopsida > Pinales > Pinaceae > Pinus > Pinus tabuliformis. Next base: position 44,591,373 of record CM062812.1, read on the forward strand.
AAAATGGCATAATTGTTTTCTGCTTCTTCTTTCCAGATGCAAGTTTTATCTTCGTGTAACTTTCTCAATTGCTGAACCTCTTGTTCATGTTTTGCATTTGCTTGTTCCAATTGTTTCTGAAAATCATTCTACAAGTTATTTTTTATTTTTAGAGTACACTATCATCATAATTCCACTTCCAATTTTCTTCACTGAACAATTCATTTTATTTTCAAAATTTCCTTCAAAACTTTAATTTTCTGTACACTATCATCATATGAAGTTGCAAGCTCATTCGAATGATAATGATTGTGTTGGCTTGTATGGGACTAACCCAGGTTCAAAGGCCCTTTCGGCAACAGACCGCGGAGCACGAACTGAGGTCTCACCCAAAGTAGTATGGGAGGGTGCTAGAACTAGGTTTCCGCACCCTGGGGATGTCTGATGAGCTTTTGGCGGTCCGCGGTTTGACCCTTCGTGCACGTCGCTACGCACACCTATTAGTCCCTTGCAACCTGTGATGTTGCCTTCGCGCAACCCTGTTTGGGGCGTGATCTGTATTATACCCCAGTTCCTTGCTATTTAATCTGTTATTACTCGATTACTTTAACTTATCTGTGTAAGACTAGTGATAATTAACAATATATCCAACAATCATATAAGTGCGTTCGATAAACAAGACAGTATAAATGTAAAGAATGGAACACACAAGCAGGTGCACTAAATTTGGAATCAGCTTCTCTTTATTATTCTTCGTTCAAGGTTACAGACTCGACATTGCCTTGTGCACTCAGCTGCAGGGGTCTGTGCACTCAGCTGCAGACTCTACTAGGCCTTTGCGCACTCAGCTGCAGAGCCTCTTCCTACTACTACGACCCAATACACTTAGACTCTTACTCTATGCTCAAACCATTCATATTCATCTATCTCTCCCATTGGCTATCTTTACAACTTAGAGCCTCACTCTATTTATACAATCCCATGGTCCGCGGACCATGGGTAGGCCGACATGACATTACATTACATTACAATACTTAGGGTGGACAACCCTATGACTCAACCTATACTTCGCGCTCCGTGCCTGTAATTCGCGGAGTCTTACAATACATCTGACCAAAACTTGGGCTTTGAGCCCCAAAACATGTTGTGGGGGGATTCCATGCCCAACAGGCCCCCAACACAATCATTGTGACTCATCCCTGAGTCACTCTGTCGGCGCGACGATCTTGGTGCGAAGTCCCTTCAACTGGTCCCGATAACCTGAATGTCGGCAGCGCATTGAGCTGCTGCCTGCTGTACCTGTTGCATTCTTGCTTTTGAATCATCCGTGTCTGAATTGTGTCCTTACGTTGGTACCAACATCTGTCGCATGTGTTTATAGTCCCGCGCCCTTGTCCGACTCCTCGAGTCGCAAAGACTGTGCTTCGGCTAGTTAGTCAGAGAGCCGGCCCACCCGTGTAGGTTTCGAGCGACTACCATTTACTTTGCCTGAGAAGGGTTCTCCATTTAGTTTGACTAGATGGACTGCACCTTCGTCTGTGACCTCCTTAACCACATATGGTCCCAGCCAGTGCATTCTGAATTTTCCTAGAAAATTTTCAAACTTATTGTCATAAAGCAGCACTAAGTCATTTACCTTGAAGGTGTGCAACTTGACATGGCGGTCATGCCAAGCCTTTTCATGCTGCTTTTGTACCTGCTGATGAAATCGAGCCAGAAACCATTCTTCCTCGAGTTCTTCTAATTGCGTGAGCCTTTATTCCAGAGCTTCGCGGTTTGTCATGCCTGTGAGCGCTGCTATTCGTAAACTAGGTACGATGTATTCCATTGGCATGAAAGCTCCCGTGCCATAGACTAACCGGAAAGGTGTCTGTCCCGTCAATTTCTTGCACATTGTCTTGTACACCCATAATACGACAGGTACGCGCAGGTCCCGTTCGTTTCGCTATGCGTTACGTTGGTTAGTGCAATCTCCAGTATTTTGTTGAATGCCTCTACTGTCCCATTAGCTTGTGGGTGGTATGGTGTACTTTTCTGATGATACACTTGGAACTCTTCTGTGAGCGTGCTGATGGTTTCATTCAGGAAATGTGTTCTGCAATCACTCATTAAGATTTTCAGACAGCCAAATCGTGTCAACATGTTTTCGAACAAAAACTTCGTAGCCGTAGCGGTGATGTAGTCCTTGACCGGCTGCGCTTCCACCCATTGTGTTAGGTACTCCATCGCGGTGATGATGTAGTGCACACCCGTCTTTCCCTGAGGTTGGATCGGTCCCACAAAGTTGATTTCCCATTTTTCGAACGACTGCAGTGTCATTTGTGGATTTAGTGGTATCTCATCCCTTCGTGATGGTTTTCCAGTCCTTTGACATACATCACAGGCCTTACAATGCAATTTCGAATCCTGGTGCATGGTTCGCCACCATAACCCTACGCGAAGAATCTTCTGTGTAGTTGCGCATCCTGCATAGTGTCCTCCTGCAGCGCCCCCATGTGCTTCGGTGAGGATCTGAACTTATTCAAATTCATGTACGTATCTTGGCAATATCTCATCATTGCCCATTTTGTAGAGGTGCCTCGCGATGACAGAAAAGTACGCCGCACGCACCACCAATTCCTTCTTCTTTTGGACTGAGTATTCCTTCAGCGCAGTCTCTGTTGTTAGGAAATGGATTATATCTTTGTAGCGTCCGTCCGCGAAGCACACTGCAAAGAGCTGTGCATCAGGTTTTCCCTCCTCCAAATTCGTGGGTTCCTCGCCTGTCTCAATTCGTGACAAGTTATCTGGTCCTGCGTTTAGGCATCCCAGCTTGACTATGACCTCAAAATGATATTCTCAAAATAGTAAGAGCCATCTGCATATGTGCTCCCCCAACACAGGCTTATTCACCAGGTATTTCAACGCGGAATGGTTGGTGTACATCTTGAAATGTCCTTTGAGTAAATAGTGTCGGTATTTTTGGAGCACGTACACCATTGCCAACCCCTCGCACTCAGTGGTAGAATAGTTCTTTTCTTCTTTGGACAATCTCCGACTTGCAAACGCGATCGGGTGATCCACACCCTCCGCGCCCTCCTGTGTGAGTATGGCTCCCAGCGCAATACATGATGCATCAACATGTACATGAAATTCCACATCCCATTTTGGGAAGACCAAGATTGGAGTGGAGGCCAATTTCCCCTTCAGGACATCCAAACTCTTCATGCAATCATCATTCCAGCAATATGTAACATCCTTTTCAATAGATTTTCCATCGGCGCTGTTATTTGGGCATAACTTTTGATGAACTTCCTATAGTATCCAATGTGCCCCAAAGTAGCGCGCAATTTTTTAACACTTCGCGGTGCTTCCAAATTTAGGATAACGACAATCTTCGTAGGGTCCAAAGGGAACGAGGAATGTGCACTTCTTAAGGTTCAATGCAATCTGGTCTCGACGGCAAGTATCAAGCATCAAGCGTAAGCTCGCTACATGGTGTTTAACTAATCCAAAGACAGTCCAATCATCCAAATAGACCTTCAAGAACTTGTGGATGTATTCTTTGAACGTGGCCACAATGATGCGCGAAAATATAGCTGGCGCGTTCTTCAGTCCAAACGGCATAACGGTGTATTGAAAGCAGCCCCATTCTATTGCGAAGGTCGTTTTGCTCATATTTTCCAGCGTGATCTTGATCTGATGGTACCCTGAGAACCCATCCGTGAACGAGTATGCTTCCTGACTGCCAACATTCTCCAGTACTTCATCTATGAATGGTGTCGGGAATGGATAGTGTACATAGGCATCATTTAGCTTCTTGAGGTCCATGCATATTCTTATTTCGCCCTTTCGTTTTTTCTCCTATACTACCATAGGACTCACCCAGTCGGATTCTTCCACTGGTACAATAATTCCGGCTGCGAGCATTTTCTCTAATTCATCGCAGACCTTTTATTTATACTTTGGATTCAAATGGTAAGGCTGCTGCTTAACTGGCTTCGCGTCGGGTTTCAAGGTGATCTTCATCATCCCTAAGTCGCCAACGATCCCTTTTAAGTCCGTAATTTTGGTCGGGAACAAGTCTTGGTATTCGTGGAGTAACTCAGCGACCTTATCGACTGTGGCATTGTCCCAATAGTCCCCAAGCATTGCGTACTTCGGCTCTGCCTCCATTCCAATGTTGACCTGCTTTGTCTTTAGCGGCGTGGTGATGTCGAGGTTTTCAAGTGATGGTCCTCGAATCTCGCGACAGCCTTCCGTTTCTAAAATGTTAATATTTTGTGGGTCTTCATCATCCTCCTCAACATTTACGTTGTAACACTCTAGTGCGCAGCTCAACTGTGTTGCCCATTCTGGCTGAAGTACTTCCATTGGCTCCTGGGGTATTTTGAAGATAAAGGCTTTTACTGCTTGTAGCACATCATCAACAGTATCTGACCAATGATCTTCAAACGTGAACATTAACAGAAATCCCTCGCACAAGACATCCCATTCTCTTGTACTATGGTGGAGCTTCATCTCAGTATACCAATTCATGGGTATGACATCCAGGGTATGATAGAATAAATGTACCCATTCAGGCTGTGGCTCTTCCTCGTAGACCTTGGTCCATTTTTCAAGGTGTGTACATGGATCATTTCTTCCATCATACTTGTCTACTAGCCATACCTGTAGTTTCCCAAATCATAGACGCATCATTCTTCTACATCTGTGCCAGTCCTCAAAACTTCCTTGATGCGTACCCCACCATTGTGCGAGTGTCGTGCGCAACGCCCACTTCAGAGCATCGAATCGCTGTTGTTCTGGTACTGCACTTTCAAATTTGCTTGGGAATTCATCCACCGCTGTCAACCCATCATACTTCGGCAGTCCCTTGCTTCTATTGTCACGCAACGCAGTGATCTAACCATCATGTTGCAATTAAGCGTTGTTACTTCCTGCAGCTGATTTTGCAATTGCTCTATCTCTTCGTCTGAATTCCAAGTGCAGGAGCTTTCGCGCTCCCATGAAATCCTTCCATCTGTAGTCGGATTCACCTAATCCTCCTCTCACGCGGTTATCTTGTAAATACAATCGAGATTGTCCTACCGCTTATTCAGATTTGTGACTCCATTCATATCGGTAGCCCAGTCTATTCCTAGTAGCGCGGGATAGGGATTACTGTCATCGACAATCTCTATCACCTCAAAATCCGCCTGTGCGCTCGCACCTTCAATATCTACTGTTACCCCTTGCAATCTTCCCATGGGCAAGATCTTCTATTGGTTCGCCATTCGTAATTGAATAGGAGACCACTGTAGCGTGGGTCTGCCCATGCGTTCCCATGTTTGTTTTGGCAATGCATTCGCGTTTGATCCGAGATCCAGGATTACCTGGTCCATTTCATATTCATCGATTTGAGCAATCAAACTCATTTCCCTTCCTGTGTGCAATGCATGCTTTCCAAGTTTCTGGACCACGCATGGTTCTCCTAACCCCACACACCTAGTGATAAGTTCCTATAGTCCTTTTACTGCCTTTCTGTCGCGTAGCAGTTTCATGCATGTCTCCAGAAAGGTAGTGAGCATTGAAGGATCCATCTCTAGTTCTAGTTGATCCTTACTACCTGAAGTGGAGGCCTTCGTGGAGCTCTTCTTAGCTTCCATGATCATCTCCTTCGCGTGTTCTAAATCAAATTTTGGTTCCTTTGTAGGAGCCTTGCGAACCCACACACTTTCTTCTGACTACTTACCTTTATCATTGCTAGTGGTCATACCACTCTTGAGCATCATGTTTACATTCGGGTCTTCTTCGCATAGCTCAGACCTCATCATCTGCAAATTCTGAGTCGGAGGGGGCTGAAGTACCCCTTTTTCACGCAGTCTCGCTATTAATATAGGGAAATCTTCTGCCGCATGATCAAACTGAGTACAATACAAACATGATGTCCTTGTCGGTTTTGTACAATCATGGGCATAGTGTCCTGGCCGTCTGCAATTATAACACATTAACTGTCCGCGACCCCTTCCTGGTCCCATTCCACCTTGATCTCGACCGCGCCCCTGAAATCCAGCGTGCGCCATTCCTGCATTCGGGTCGAGGGCTCGCGTTTCGGTCTACACCTTGTAGGTAGGAGTCTGGTCCATCATTAGTTCGTAGCTTGTACAGGTGCGCTCATCATGGCCTACCGACCTGCAGAAGTTACAAAACAATTGTTGGGACGTCTGCATATACTTATGCAATAGATGACAATTATTCGTAGTGTGTGTAGTTTTCTTCCGGAGTTCTCGCATCCATATTTGTTTGTATCGACGTTTCGAGCCTTATTCATAGTGTGTTTTCCTCCTACCTGACAGATCGCGCACCATAATGTAGGTGGTGCGCTTGGTCCTGCCTGTGGCTCAGGTCTTAACGGCATCGGCCCTCCTCCTACCAAGTAATTTGCGGACATTGGACAATTGTCCTTGTCATGCCCCTGGCCTTTTCATTTTATGCACCATACCTCCTCATGCGCCTCTGGCTGAGGTGTCCTGTCCTATTTAAAACTCTACATTTCCAGACATAGATTTTGCAGTTGCGCGTGGATTTGTTAGACTCCTAGACTAGGGTCTTGTATAAGGGTCTCATGCAATCTCATCTCCATCTCCAAAGCTTCGGCCTAGGTGGAAAGTTTTTGCTGTGACAGCGCCATCCTTAAGTGCGGTGTCAGTGATGCTACAAACCATGTGTGGTGCTGTCCATCTGTCAATGTCATGTTGGATTCGCGAATCATGCCCTTCAGTCTTTGGTCCAGATCCCAGGGGGTCTCGCCCGAGAGCATCGCGATCTCCTTAAACCCGATGATTGGTTGTGTTTCTGACTTTGGCCTGCTAAATTCCCTGTTCAACGTGGTCTGGATTTCTGTGATTCATGCGTTTGGATGGTCATTAGAATGCTTGATGTACCATGTTAATGCGCAATCCTGCAATGCGCTCACCAGCATAGCCTTCTTGATATTGTCGTCCACGATGCCCTATGCTGCCCATACTACTCTTACCATGAACCAGAATTGGTCTGGATCTTCATTTCCTACTCCCCTGAATACCGGTAGTTTGATCGCACTTGCCATGCTAAACTGTGGTGGTGGCAGAGGTGGGGTGGGTGGAGATAGAGGTGAGGAGGGTGAGACGGGAGGTGGTGTGGGTGGAGGTGGTAAGTGCGGAATTTTCTACCTTATCAGACCGGCCACACTTCTCGGAGAGACTTTCGCAAGCTCTCCCTTGCTTTCCCGCAAGGGGGAAATTAAGGGACTGGTTTCCAATTCTTCACTACTTCTGCTTCTGTAGATCTTCCCACTTCACGTAGTCCCAAACATTAATTTATTTGCATAACCCACTTTTCACACAATAACATCTTAATCCAAGTGTTCAAAAATTTGATATACTTACCTCGCGGTCCCTTGAGGAAACGTCGCTCCGCCTCACTATAGTTGACGGTCATATCTACCACGAGCTAAGTGATAAATCCTCCTATAATTCAATTGAGCCAATGGTCCACAACTCGCGCGATCTTATCTCCTGACGCTTCTAGTCTGCGCACTAATTCCAGAGTCCACACGATTGGTTTTTCGAGCCTACACCTTCCCTGACTGTCTGCTAGCTTCACGATCCACTCATACAACTCAGAAGGAAAGGATACAAAGAAAATTTCGTGGATTTCCGTATACAAGTAGTGCTCCAACCACTGTTCCTTAGTTACTCGCGGATTTCTGTTTTCTCGCACCGCGAACTCGTGAATCTTCTTGTCCAACCACTCTTCAATTTCTTTCTTTGTGGGATTCCAGTGGCACGACATCAGACGTCCCTTATGCAGATCCCGGTCCCGACAATGGAACCATTTTTTGGCTTGTATGGGCCTAACCCAGGTTTAGAGGTGATTTAGCCAAGCAAATCCTAGTACTACTGGCCCTTTCAGCAACAGTCCGCGAAGCACAGACTGAGGTCTCACCCGAAGTAGTATGGGAAGCTGCTAGAACCAGGTTTTCGCACCCTGGGGATGTCTGATGAGCTTTTGGCAGTCCACGGTTTGACCCTGCGCACACGTCGCTACGCGCACCTATTAGTCACTCGTAACCTGTGAGGCTACCTTCGCGTAGCCCTGCTTGGGGCGCGATCCGTATTATACCCTAGTTCCTTACTATTTAACTTGTTATTACCCGATTACTTTAACTTATCTTTGTAAGACTAGTGATAATTAACAGTATATCCAACAATCATATAAGTGCGCGCGATCAACAAAATAGTATAAATGTAAAGAATGTAATACACAAGAAGATGCACCGAATTTGGAATCAACTTCTCTTTATTATTCTTCATTCAAGGTTACAGACTCAACATCGTCCTACGCACTCAGCTGCGGACTCTACTAGGCCTCTGCGTACTCAGTTGCAGAGCCTCTTCCTACTACTACGACCTAATACACTTAGACTCTTACTCTATGCTCGAACCATTCGTATTCATCTATCTCTCCCATTGGCTATCTTTACAACTTAGAGCCTCACTTTATTTATACAATCCCATGGTCCACGGACCATGGGTAGGCCGACATGACATTACATTACATTACAATACTTAGGGCAGACAACCCTATGATTCAACCTATACTTTGCGCTCCGCACCCACAATTCGCGGAGTCTTATAATACATTTGACCAAAACTTGGGCTTTGAGCCCCAAAAAATGCTGTGGGGGGATTCCATGCTCAACAGATTGTAATTGAAAAAAGATCCTAAAGCTTCAGAGTATTCCTGAGCTTTTTATTTTATGTCTCCCTAAGCCTGCCACTTGAATTAGAATATTCTTATAAATAATCTTGGAGATTCCATAAGAGCAGAATTTTAACGATGTCAGAAATATGTCAAGTTTATACTCATATGAACAAAGTTTTCACCAAGATTCTGATGGCGCAGTCGATTTCTTCATCTAAGTAGTTGGATTTTCACCCATCTTATGGAGATAATCTTGTGAGGAATCTAAAAGATTCATGAGGAGGCCATATTTGATCATAGCAGAAAGGGGTCGTGTTTATATTCAAATTTCATGATTTTTTGCAAGGGACATGATGGTGCAAGCCATTTCTTTATCTGTGTAGCTGATTTTTCAGGACATCCCTAGACTTGGAGTTATAAGGTGTATTTTTTCCATGTGTTCGTTTGATTTTGTTGAGATGATTATTTGAATATGAGGTCCATTTATTCTACCTTGTGAGAGGATCATTTTATGCCACTTTATGTGAGAGATTGTTCATTTATCATTCTAAAGGAAAAACTTCTTATGAGTGAGAGTTTTTGTAGAAGAATGTCTCCTAGGAGAGACATGCCACTCTAGATAATATTTTCATTCTTGTATAGACATAGATTGCATTATGTACTCATAATATTCTTGCAAAGACTAATGAAGCAACCTCCCTATTAATGACCTAGGGTTCGGAGACATAGTCCACACTGGACGAACTCTGTTATCATATCGCACTACAAGAAAAAAGGACATTGGTGAGGGTAAAAAAATGTCACCATAAGATCATTGGTGACGATCAAAAGAGCCTCTATCACCAAAAACTGAATGCCACCAAAAGTGGTGTCACCAAAAGTATAGGGGTTGTGGTGACATTCAAGGTCCGTCACCAATAATGATTTATAATGATGGATAGTGACCGTCACCATTTAATATGAGCAATGATGACGAATCTTAGCCTTTGTCACCAAAAAAGTGAATGTCACCAAAGGTGGCATCATGAAAACTGTAGGTGTTGTGGTGACATTCAAGGTCCATCACGAATGATGATTTGTGTGACTTGCAAATATCCTCCTCAAGAAAACTATTTTACAAGCTACAATTATTGTTACCTTATATTTTGTTTTAGTAGAGGAAAGAAATGCTTTCAATGGTTTCTGATGAGAGGATAAAATATCTTACTCAGTGTCCAAAGATATATACCTTGTAAGTTAGAAAGCCTCTGATCTACCATATAATGGAATTGATTCTATTATCTAAAGTACCCTTCACATATGTCAAAATTCTCTTGATTGTCACTCAACAATCAATCTTGGTAGTTGTAATAAATTTAGAAATATGATATGCTAAAATATCATTTAATGGTTGTTTTGTCAGATAAATCAAACTCCATATCAATTGTTTATACAAAGATGCATTTGTTAGTTTAGAGTAAAATGTGGTTAATAACTTCAAGTCAACCTCTATAGGTGTAGATGTTGCCTTACAACCAACCATCTTAATTTTTTCTAACAAACTTTTAACATAATTTGTGTGTAATGCACATTAGAGAAATTTGAGAACTAAAATATTACATAGCCACAAGTTAAGGTTTAGAAGTGTTCTTAAGGACAATTTGTTTCCTAGATCTCTTCTTTGGATAAATCCACAACCACAGAGAAGGTTATTGTTGCCTAGACTTACTTTGTTGCCCTAAAACTACCTCAGCCAGAACTATGTGTCAAAGCATTACTCCATTGTTTCCCTGAACTGGCCTTATCAAGTTTATGCTTGCAACCAAAGAACTGCATGTAGCCCAAAATAATGTTTTTGTTGCCCTAAACTATCTTAGACAAATCTTGGTGCCACTGAATTGCTCCTCAGATTAATCACTCCAAAAAAACCTTGTGTTATGATTGTTTCTTATTTGATTCTTGATTATGATTCATGGTTTGTTGAAGTGTTGTTTAGAATTTTCATTGCTCATGATTTCACATGAAAATATAAGCATCAGTAAGGTCCTATATAATGGAGATTTTTGTTTGAAAGCATTCATGAAAATTTCTGGATCAATTGGTATCGGAGCTGAAAATTGCCGAAACCATCGAGGAAAGACAATGTTGAAAGCACATCAGAATCTTCCCATGGCAGTGAGCATTGAAAAGGAAGAGCTAAGGAAATAAATTCTCGCCAAGATTGCACCATTGACAACCAAGAAAGGTATAAAAGGTCTCGATATTCTAATGTCCCTTTTGATTACAAGCAGATTGATCATGATGAGCAAAATTTTTGGCATAGAAAACCATGTATTTTTTGTGGCTTGTATAACCATGATGTTGACAAGTTTTGGAAAAGAATGGAAGTGAGGAAGAGGACAAGAAATGAAGGCTCTTCTCCAAATCAAGGAATGAATACAGTCAGGAAAGTTTGGAGGAAGAAGAAATTTTGTAGCCATTGCAACAAGAATGGACATCAGAGAGTCACATGTTTGGAGCTTAATTTAGAACAATGACTGAAGGGGGCCAAAAAAGAACCCGTAAAGGGACTAGTCGATGAAGTTTTTCAACAATAGAAGCAGCTACAGGAAGAAGACCCATTAACTTGGTTGGGTAGGAAGTGGGGATTCATAAGTAGTTGAGCATGGCCACATTTTATAAATCACATGTTGCGAAATGATTATAAAAGTGGTGAAGTGTTTTCCATCACTTATGAATGCAACATGGTGATATTTTTGGCCCTTTGAGTTGATTTCTTGGGTATTGATTTTTGTTATAAATTTGATGTAAACTTGACCATGAGTGTGCTATAAAATCTTGGCAAGTATCAGGTTGCTTGGATCAATATTGGTCTTGTAATTGAACATGTATTAGTAGTTATGGGTTTGGATATGGTATAGGTGTTGGCTTCATCATTCCGAGTTCCGAAGTATAAAGGTGAAGGAAAGGGAAGGTGGCCTGTCAGAGCTAGATGTTATGTAGATCAATATTGGAGTCATGTTCATGCTTTTGGAGGACCAAAATCTCCTTAGTGGGGAGGAATGATCCAGGTGGCTCTGGAAGGGCTAAAAAAATATAAGTCTTCGGATTTCATCAAAGCAAGGACCAGATCGAAGAGCTCATCATCCTGATTCTAATGGCACATATGATACTCAAATCTGACTTCGTATGTGCAAATTATTTTGAGTCAAATTTCAAGTAAAAGGGGCCAGTGCTTTTGTCGCCAACTAAATTTGGAAGACTCACTAAATTTGGTAGACTAGCTAAATGTAGCGGAAGTGTTAAATTTGGCGACCACTAACTGAGCGACATTTTGACACTTTGCGGCGACCAAAATTGACCAAATTATCACCTGCTTAATTTTGCTAATGATACCCAAAAATACGGTGATTGCATATATAAATTAAAAAAGAAAAAAAACGCAGCCACATTTGAAATAATATTAAAAAAATATTTAAAAGGGTCAGGGCCCGCGGTTACAGCTAGTATCCTGTCGACAAACTATGACTGGTCATTATACAAATGGCACACCATTTTTAAACGGGGGCCGATGGGATCGAACTTGCCCGACCAAGTGGACAACCTGCTCAACAGGCGGCCCCATACATTACCAACTTCCCAAAAAATATAACACCAAAATAAACCATCACGTGCCATATTAAGGTAAATGGGTGGCCCGCGGGGTTTGGAACCCCGACCACCTCCAATCAAATGCCATTGTTAATCAATGGGTCAACTAATGGGGCTCTGATAAGTTTGCCAACAAACTTATTTAAAAACCCTGAGTTCATTCATTCACCCAACGGGGCCACAGAAGAACCACGAACAAGAGCCGTGTGAAACCCATCCCAAGCAGGGCATGGATTTCAAGAGAGTATATTCTATGGGAATATTCCACAAAATATTCTTATGCAGAATCTTTGAAGAATATCAGACATTCCTTGGGCGCAAAATTTGATGGTGTGAGAAATATCTCGAGCTTATACCGATGTACACTGGTTTTTTGCTAGGAGTCTGATGGTGCAGTCTATTTCTTCATCCGAGCAGCCAAATTTTCATCCATATTCAGGAGAGAATCTTGTGAGGAATCTAAAATATTAGGGAGCCCAGATTTGACTGTGACAAAAAGGGTTTATGTTTATACTCAAGTTTCATGATTTTTCACAAGGAATGAAATGTTGCAGGTCGTTTCTTCATCTAAATAGCCGATTTTTAGGCCATCCCCAAAATTGGAGGAATAAGGTGTATTTTTTCCATGTGTTCATTTAAATTTTTTGAGATGATGATTTGAATCTGAGGTCCATGTATGCCACCTTGTGAGAGGATAATTTTATGCCACTTTATGTGATATATTATTCCTTTGTAATGTTAAAGGAGAACTTATTGTGAGTGAGAGTTCTATCGTGGTAAAACACAACCCCCCCATATTTTTTATTTTTTGTATTCAAATAATGGGGACCCTTTCTATCAATTTTTGGCTAAACACCTTCTATGATTTTTATTAAGTTAATTATCCTGCAATTTTCTTATTTTTCATTCTTGTCGGATTTCCATTTTGATTGTTTCATTGAATCTGATTTTTCACAAGCTTTCCAATGATACTTGTTTCACTCCATTTGGTCAATTGGTTTATAAATGGTATACCTTTGAAGTTTGATAATTTGTGTTGCCTGGGTTAAAAAATGCATCAAATGCACAAAAATCTGTTTTTATAATTAATTTATTTCAAAAATGCATTTATTGTAAATATTAATCTTTAGTTGAATTTTTATTAATTTTTAAATTTTTCTCTAACGATCTTGCTAAATAACTAAGCCAAATTGTAACTCATTTTTAAGATTATCAATTACCAAAAATGGCTATAGTTTATAACAGGAAATCTAACTATAAATAGGCCCCACTTAACTTCATTTTATAACTTAACCAAACCTTATTAAACTTGGACCACATATCAAATAAAAGAAAATAAATAATAAAAATTTATAACACGATCGCGTCCATCGCAAATCACATTTCATAGGATTCACAGTAAAACAAGTTTTACGAACCCCGATCCAATGTTTCATACGATGCGATATGAACGTTTCATGCGAATACGATAAAAGTCAAACTGTGACTTTCATTTTAAAGCCATTCTCATATTCGTTGTTCAAATTCATTGTTAGGAATGGCTTATGTAATTACATTAACTTATATTATAAAATGTAAATTAATTTTAATATAAATTAATTAATTAATTAACATATCATTCATATATATATATAATTTAATTTAATTAAAATTAATTGTATGGTAATTAGATTAGTATTAATTAATAAATAATATAGTTATAATTAATTGTTATTAATTAATTAATAATAACATTAATTAGATTAATAACTAAAATCTAATTTAGGATTAGAATTTAATTAACTAAATTTTGATTTTTAGTTCCGTAATTGAAAGTTTTGACTCATCAACTTTGGAGGTTCATAAAATAAGTTTTACTTGGCCAAATGAGGCCTAGGATGGCTCATTGGAAAGATAAAATCAAGGAGAACATTTCTGAGGAGGTTTCACTAGAATATTTGATCATTGATTGGGTCTAAAATCCAGCAGAAGATCAAGCTCCAAATTTTGAATAAACTAATTTTCCTGAGTTTTATTTTCTGCATTTTCATTTGCCCAAGCCTCTTGTGAATGCAAATCCATTCGTCCATAATATTTTTGGCCAATTAAATCATCACAAGCATCAATATAAAGCTTATATTTACTTTTCAATTATTTATTTAATTAAAGTTGATTAGATTTGTTTTAATTTCAGATTTGGCATTTTGATTTTATTTTTGCATTTTAATTTTGTTTTGATTTGATTTTGCAGGAAAACAGTTGAAGAGATGAAGAGAAAAGAATCTCAATCAATGAGAAGGCTCCAACAATACAAGAATGGGATTTTGAGCCAATAAAAATTGATTAAACAGATTTCTTCTTCAACAACTTTCCTAGTTTGAATTCCTTTGTAAATATTATAAATAACAGATTGCAATATGTAATAAGAGCTTCTCTCCTCTGCAATTCTGGAATTTTAAAAGCACTTCTGTAATAGGGATTTAGAGTTGTAGGTGGGAGGAGAGGAATCTCAGATCTGGAGCTTATTGAGGTTTTTCTTTTACATTCTGAATTATGTATAATGAATAGAGTTTGCACTGTTGTAGCTCTGGTTTTGAAAGCAGAAGCTCAGGCACTGTAAAAGACTGTTGGAGATCAGAGCTAGAGAATGCATTCAATAAAATTGGTATTTTGAATACTATTATTTTAAATACTTGTTTCATTTTATGAAGACAGGAATGTGTCAATTTGCTTCCCTATTTATGCACTTTTGTCGGTATGGGTAATTTGTCTCTATTTTATGTTATTATGTATCTCTACTGTTATGGATTAAATTCTGATTTCTGAGTAACTATTTACTCAGAAATCTATCTTGTAAAATTGATTTATTGAATAGTGATATGTTGTGAACTTCTTCCGCATATTATTATTTAATTATTCAAGTTACTGATTAAATGATCAATATCATTTTGTGAACTTCTTCCTGAGTGTTGTTGATTGATTATTTCAGTTAAGAGGTCTCAATAGGATGTGTTTCGGTATTCATAATGTTAGTTAATTGAACTACTTCATTAACTTGGTATTCATTATAAACCAGACATATTTAAGTCTCAATTATTTAAAATTATCTTGCTCTTAATTAGGTTAGATCTATATCTGCCTAATTGAGATAGGATTAAGATAGTTCATTTTGCTTGCATCTTAGAATAAGTTTGCATATAGATTAATTTCTACATTCTTTTAAGTCATCTTCCCAAAGGGGAAAACTTTAGTTGTGGATTGGCTGAGCCCCAAATCAGCTTAAGGATCAATTTCTTGCCCGATCAGCAAGAGGGTTGATCCGATGTCTCTTCTTCATTGGTGAATGAAAGTCATATTTTAAAGCCATTGGGGATTGAGAGAAGGTAACCGGACCTAGTTGAACCAGTCGGAACCACTATTCCAAATGGAAAAGGAGCTGCTTTAAGGTCGGATAGGGTGGTCATCCCCCATGTTGTTATAGCGATTTTCAAGGCTTCAACATTTTGGCGCTAGGAGGGCTTGAAACTTGTTGTCTATTGGAGTCTTTTGAATTTTAACATTTTATTTAAATCACGATGGCTCCTCTTAAACTTCCAATTTGGAGTTGTATCCATGGACGTGCATCTTCCAATACTCCACCCGAAGTGGTAAGACTCTTGTCTCAGGTAAAGTTTAATGGTAAGAGAAATTCTTCTGCTTTTAATCATGTCTTTCAATTTATTCAAAATTTTTATAATTATACTTTTCAAGGAATTGATGAAGGCATTTTATGCAGAATTTTTACTCTCACATTCGCAGCAAAAGCCAGAAACTGGTGTCGAACTCTTCTAGTTGCCTCAATTCACAGCTGGGATCAATTTGTTACAATTTTCATTTGTAAATTTGACGGCTATGATTATGAACAGGTATGTGATGAAATTAAATATCTATGAAGGTTTGAAAATGAGTTTGTTAGAGATTTTAATATTCGATTTCGTTTGAATTGTTTAAAATTTAAAGTCGAAGATAAACCTCCGAAAGAAGAATCATTAGATTGGTTTGAACATATTTGTTCTCTTCCTCCCATTCCCAATCCATATGAAATTAGTTCAAGCTTTGTTCCATCCCCTTCCAACATAAATGAGAATTCCAATATGGATGTGCAAATAAATCATGATGAG
The DNA here is from genome assembly GCA_031772625.1 of Pinus tabuliformis. Lineage (NCBI taxonomy): Eukaryota > Viridiplantae > Streptophyta > Pinopsida > Pinales > Pinaceae > Pinus > Pinus tabuliformis. Next base: position 44,607,827 of record CM062812.1, read on the forward strand.
GTGGTCTCACAAAGCTTGGAAAATATTTCTATTCAAATGAAAGAAGACAACAACAAAAATTTTGGAGAAAGAGCTACCTTGAAATCTAAAAATTACTCTGCATTGAATTCAGAAAATCAGATCACAAATCAACAAGTACAAGCAGCAATCAAAGTAACCAATAACACACAAACTGCTGTACAAATTTCTGAATTCTTTCATGATGAGAAAATGCCAAATTCAGAGCAGCAAAGCAACCTTCTTTAAGAAAGCATGAGTACACAAAGGAATGATTTAGAATTTAAAATTTATAATGAACAGAATGAACAAGAGTTCTCAAACAGAGAAACTTTTGAATTCATTATTTCTGATTCTCATTTTTCCCTTTATCCTGATATTTTTACTGATGGTAATTTTTCCCCTCTTGGTATTAATGATATTTCAGAAAATACAGAGGCTGATCTAAATGAAATGCCAATTAGTTTTTATCAAGATAGAGAAACAATAATTGATCATTCTTTTGGCATTAATAAACATGTACTTTATATTCCTTCTTGTTTTGATACATTGGATGAGATCGAAGGGAATTCTAATAAATATTGTGAAGTCATTTATGATAATTACTTTGACAATGAAGATGTTGATTTGTATTCTTCTCAAGTCAATCCTCATGAGAAAATTCAAAACACATATGAGGATGAAGAACACTTTAATTCAGAAATTATTCCAACTAATCCTCATTCTCAAGCAACAAATTATCTTCATGATTTCGACATCCAAGAAATCATTCCAATTTATGATTCATATCATGATCAAGCTCTCATTCATATTCATGGTCATAATTCTATTTCTAATTCACGAGTTGGAATTGACAATCATTCAAATCCCATTATTTTGGTCAATCTTTGTGAAAAAGAAATTATTTCAAAACAATCCCAAATGTGTTGTAACATTAGTTTTTTTCCCATAAGAAAAAGCCGTAATTTTATTCATATGAAAAAATTACATTTTGTAGATGCTATATAGCATATGCAGATGGCTGTCCATGTATTACATGAGACAAAAGTACAAAAAAGTAAATAATTGGATCAAGTTGGCCTATGCTTTCCTGCCCTTTTTCTTTTCCACCCTTCGCCAACCATCAGAGTTGGGAGAGGGTGTAATAATGGCAAGATGATTTTCCATGGTGTTCATAGGCATTTCTTTGTCAGATTCTGATCCTTCAGATGCATGTGTTCTTTTGATGCCGCCTATTTCCAGCAGAGGTTCTTGTTGCTGTTGTATATTGTCTGGCCCCATATGAGAATCTGGGGGATCTACTTCCTTAGTATCTTTCTATCCCATTTGTATGTTAGGTGCTGCTTGGTTCCCTGGAGGTTTTTTCTGCATGTTCTCTTCTTCCTCTTCTTCCATCAGGTCGGTATGCTGCCATCCTTTGGGTTTTTTTTGTTGTTTCTTATTTCCCTTGGGGTCCTTTCTGGCCATTGGGCAAGTGTATTGGAGGTGCCCTGTTTGCATGCATCTGCGGCATCTAAATGCTGTGTTCTCATAGTCAAGTGGTTGAGTTCTCAGTGTATTGTTGTAGTTCAATGTAATGTGATCAGGTAGTCCCTAACTCAAGTCCACTTCTATGCATATTCTGGCAAAAGTGAAGATTCCCCTGCTAACTCTGTCTTCATCTATTTTTAGGAATTTCCCCAATGTATTCCCAATGGACATTAAAACTAAGTGATGCCAAAAATGAAGAGGGAGGTTATGGAGCCTCACCCAAATAGGCATTGATGAGATTTTCATAGTATTTGCATCAAAATCAGCGAACTAGGGGGTGGTGAAGAGGCCAGCATTGCCCCAAAACCAAGGCCCCTGATTGATAATACTATCTCGTTCTTGTTCTGTGTCAAATCTAACTATGAAAAAACCTTTTGAGCATAGGTGTATTTCACAGTTTGGTGACCATGTGGAGAAAATCCATTGATGCAGAGCATCGGATTTTGGCCAGAACCCATTAAATCTACAAATGATAGCATTTTTGGATAGATCAGTGTGTAGATCAGTTACCTCATGCAGGGTTACTTGTAGCATTGGGGATTCCAGTTTTTGTTCCACAATATATGGGCCTGGTAGTTTTGGTGCTGGTGCTGATTTTTGCTGCATTTTTTCCTTTCCTTTGACATCATCACGAAAGGAGCCTGTATTTTTTGAGCTGTCTCCATTGCATCCGCCACACAGTCTCAGGTTAAGAATGATGGTTGAATCATTTGTGATACCATATTCCTGTAGTGTATAGGGATCCTGTAGACTACGACCTATATATATCAGATTTTGATATTTTTTGAGCCGCATGCAGTGATGTTTGCCCCCCTAACAATCTGATAAAGATTTGTATCTGTTCTTTATCCATGCAATTTGAAACATCCTTTTTGGAGCCTTGATCCGTAGGATTGGGCGTATTCTCTGTATTCTCCAATACGCTCTTGTTTTTTGTATTTTGTCCATACCATGTTGTCTCCAGATCTGGTTTGTATGGGTCCTCTTTTAAATAACCTGTCATTGCCTCACAATTTATTTGGTCTGTAGAAATCGGCCACCATTCATTTGCGCGAGAGCTTCCCTATTTTGATGTAATCTGGGATGCAGTAGGACCCTCTTCCCCTGTCCACACTCGCACCGTCTTGGGGTCAGCGGAGCTCTTAGGTCGGTCTGGAAGATGCAAAACATCGGCAACAGCTCTTGGTGTTCCAGGAAACCAATCCTTCTCCCCGCCATGCTGATGCTGCAAAAGAGTTCGCGACACACACCCAAGAATGGATGACTGATGGACATTGCCCTGGCCATGCAGTCCTGGAAATAGCAGTTGAAGTTGTGAGATATGAACCCCTTTTTTCGATAGTAAAACCCGAATAGAACCCCTTTCCAGTTTTGCTTCCTTCACCGGTTGAGAGGGGGCGCCAGTCGACCTGCGGTCGCTTTCATCTGAATTGTTTCGAGCCTGAGGAAGTGCCATCCCTACAATATGATAACAAAGGGCTGCCATTGTAGTTGCAGAGCTCCGTCGGCTCAACCTGTGTTGTAACATTAGTTGTACCATTAGTGATTTTATTTTATTTTTGTTTCCTCACTTATTTTGTTTAAAATTAGATTTAACTTCTGATTTTATTTTTCAAATTTTTGATACTTTATGCTGGCATATTGAACATTGCACTATCAAACACTCAATTGATGCATTGCCCTATTGGGAAATTGAAGTTTCATATTATAATCATGAACATCAAAAGCTATCAATATTCCAATTTCAATCGATGCTAATTTTTTATCAAAAGCTTCTACCTTCTCAAAGGAAGTATCAACAAGAGAGTGTATTTTTACAATCTGACCAACAATCTAATTCAATTAATAATCTTCCATTGTATCTAACAGATTTCCATCCATTTTTCATTAACTCATTTGAAAAATATTTGGAAAGTTTTCCTTCATGGAAGATTGTTGATAGTTTAACACTTACACATAACACTAACAAATTTTTTTAGGCCTGTGAATCTAAAAGCTCATATCCACAATCTGGCTTGTTATCTTCTCTTTTTAATCTCTTCCAATCATTAATGGAAATCCATTCAGATTTCTATGATCCAATTGAAATCCAGTTGGAAAGGGCATTTCAAAAGAAGGAGATTTTAAATAAGTTGCTAACAATAATTGTACATTCTGCTTTCATATTTAGCTTTCTTACTTTAATTAGATTTGTATTTCTATTACTAATGTTTGAACTGTACATATATGCAGGAATTAAAATGAGAGAGTGGTTACATTGGAAATATGACTATACCTAGCCATTTTCATGTATATAGTTAGGATAGGAGTAGAATTAATGTAGTTAGTTTGCTTATATAGTTAATTTATTTTTAACAATTCTATAGATAAAAATAAAGCAAGCAATCAACCCTTCTCATATCATATACATGTTCAGAGAAATATTTTCCTCTCATCGGAAACTTTTTGATTTTTTCTTCCCATCTTTAAATAAAAAATTTCTTGCAGTAATACCTCTACCCATGACTACATCTCTGCCTATTTCGAATAATGTCTTGACTGAATTTAATTGAGTATGCACTTGGCACACATCACTTCAAAGCCACTTTTCTCTGTTTCGACATTTCCTTCTAAGATTTTCTTCTTAGATTGTTATGTTGAAAATTTCGGTGATTCAGAAGCTTCTTGATATCGTTGTCCCGTAAAATATATGACTGTCTAAGCTCTCAAGCTTAATGCCAATTCGATTATTATTAATTAGTCTTACTTTTTGCTGTAAATACATGAAGTTCATGTTATTTTCCTCGGAATTTGTTAAAATGACCTTAAGCGTGTCCATTTTACTGTGTGCACATATTTGAATCTATGTTGATATTCTTTCATAATCAGTGGCTTTATTCTATTTTGATCTTTAGTTTATTTGATGCTGTAATATGCACCATATTTATTTAATAAAGACATTATTGAACATCCACCTTAACAATACAGACTTCGGTTAAGTTAATTCGGAATGAAAAAAGGTAATAATTACTGCTGCAATTCAAAAGGGAGCATTTTTCATTTACATTTATGTTAAATTCTAGGAATTACAGATTTCCTGAACATAAATAAGTGATTTTTTAAGCTACTCTAGTTTAGAATAAATAATGAGATGATTTTGAACAAAATCTGAATTTTGAGAAATCCATGAAAGAAATTGAAGATTTAGATAAAATTTACAAACAATTTTCTTCCAAGTATGCATTCATCAGTTCTTTTTCATCTATTGTTGGTTTTTCCTTTTTCCTTAGTTTATTTCTTATTTTTGTTCTGTTTCATTTGCAGGTTTTCATTCATTTTCGAAACTTGAAGTAAGTAGAAAACTCATTTCAAATCCACAAAAGGTTCAAGAAATTTTATTTGTTGTTCATTAGATTTTGAGCATTCTTTAATTTTGCTTTCATTTATTAAAAAACCCAATAGGCCTTTAAAGCATTATCGCAAAATTCATATCAGGATATTTCAACTTGACTTTAATATCACTGATACTACAATGAATATACATTTGTGATATTCCCTTCCCACTCATCTTCATCAATTCTTTCCTTTCAATATTACATCATCAATGTCACAACTATTTGTATCGCAATATTCCATCAGAAGTGACTCTTAGCGTTTATTGATACAAGACCTTTGATGTTCTTTTTCGCGTATTTCTTGCAAAATTCCACAATTATCATATCGTATATCGCATTTCGCATTTCGCATATCCGATAGTTGACTTTGCCAATATTGCTATGTTCGCACAATTCCAAACCCGATATAAAATTTAAATCAAGTTCATTAAAAATATCGCATCCATTCAATCGCAATAATGATAAGGGCCTAGGTTTAAAAGTCTTGATGTTCCGGATCCGATACAATATTAAATTCATATAATAAATTTATCGGGTCCGTTCTTCATCTCACATAGGCATATCAACAATGTTACATCATATGTACTTAAATTTGCTAATCGCCAATTTATTTTGAGATCGAAAGCCGGTCCCACCAATTTGCCACATCATCCATCGCATCCCCGTAGTCACAGGATAATATCGGCATTTCCAACATGACTATTTCCCAATGTCCCAATATGCCGATATCGCAATCACTTCATCGTAATTTTTATTATATATGCTAATATCACAATTATGAATCTGCGATGTGCGATGTGCGAAGTGTGATGTGCGATGTGATTATTCCCCGATCCCCGATATAACGATTCTTCGATATTCCCATCACATCGCATATTTTCACATAGCATATGTCCATATCACAAATTTTCCACCGCAACAAATATATCGCGTCGCAAAACTCAAATGAAGCCTTACCTTAAGATTTTCCGATGCGATAGACTCTGATACATGCCCCTTTGCCATTAACATTCAATCGTTATATCCCATATCGGCAAAGGTAAAAATCGCAGATTGAAATTTAAGTATGGTGAAGAAACTTGCGATGCGAAACATCCACTGAGACATTGCGTTGTATAAAGTATTTTTAGTCAATCTTGGGTAATCACTATGGTATTAAAGCAATTGATAGGAAATTTACAACAAGGTTAGATCATTTCGATTTCTCTTATATTTTAGTTTTAGATATTCTAGTCCATATTTAAATATGAAATTTAAGACCTTCCCATTTACACATATAAATTTCATTATCTTGGATTTGGTTTTGATATTGGACAATTTATGGAAATGGAATTGATATGAAACTTATAATATTATGAGAACATTCATCGTTGCACTTCATTAAGAAGCATAATTTCATTCTCATTTCTGATGGATTTGTTTTACTTTTGATTCCCTAAACACAAAGCATTATCTCCTTATAGTTTACTGCTTGCTTTGGTTTAAATAAAACAAATAATGATTTTGGGTTGTAAGATTATGGTTAGTTCAACTTCTTCATGCTTTTGATTTTAATTAAAAGAAGAAGTTAGCTAGCATTGGAGAAGATGATACATGACACGTAAGATTAAATGCAATTATCTAATGGTAAGTTTCATATACCCACTTTCATTTATTTTCATTACTTTACTTTAGTTTCATTTTTGTTTTTAAATTCTGCTAATATAAAAATCTGTTTTGTAGCTCTTTGTAAAAGCTTTCAATCCTCCACCATATCAGATTTTGAAGCCCTATACTCTTTTTCTGGTTTGCTTCCAAGAAGCAACGATAATCTTCGTTGAAACAATTACACTATAAAGTTTTTGAACCTTTAGTTTGTTTCTTTCAGCATTCCTTTTATTAGAAAATGATTAAGATGATGCTTTGAAACAAAAAGATTGACACTAGACATAATTATTTTCATTGTGGCTGAATTTTATCATCACTGCTATTTGAAGCCTAAAATGCTTATAACTGTGCAAGGTAAAATTTCTCTGAATCTTGATATAAGAATGAATGGTTACATGATTATTTTCTTTTACTTCATTTTGTTGAGACATTGGTATAAGCATTCTTGTTGAAGTTTATCTTTTAAAAACTTGGATTTTTCTTTCTGCTCTTACCTTTTTATTTTATTTTTTTTTTGTTGATTTCTTTTATCAATTCAGATTACAAATTATTTTTCTTTTATTTTTCAGTTTTGATTTTGGTATACGAAAGGCCCTTTTGTTACCTAACAATGGTTGACATACGCAGAAAAAGAATGTTAATAGTCTATTATTTGTTTTTTCTTAAATCTTTTAATAAAATTTGTTTTTCTTATTATAAAGGTAGGCATACTTAGCGAAGATATTACAAAAACAAGAGAAGTTGAAAAAGTATCATAAAATCTGAGAAATTTCTTTTTTCACCAAAATTGTAATTATTTTTAGATTTCAATATTTTATTAAGATCTTTCAAAATTCTATTATTAGTCAAGAAAAGTTATTTTTAACCAAGTAAAGACACTTTACAGCAAAGCACCCTTAACTCTGAAATTGTCATTCTTAACTCTTAAGGAGTCAATAATTCTCCCTATCCAAAAAGTCTTTTTTTTCTAGAGTGTAATAAAAAAATATATTTAAACTTAAAAGATAAGAGGTCTCATCATGAGTCTGCTTACCATGATCATAGGGGAAAAATAAGCTGACATTACCAACACTGCTAAACAAACCAGGGTAATGGCTTATGATTGCAAACAATTATAAGACAAGGGGTCTCATCACGAGCCAACTTGTTCAGTCCAATTATAACCAGTGAATGGCATTGTCAACTATTTGGCTACCAAACCAAGACAATGGATTTTAAGAACTAAAAAATAAAAAAAAATTCAAAGAAAATAAACATATATAAATGGATTTATCTTTAGGTCGATAATACTTAAATAGATGGAATTCTGAATCGTTGATGATTAAAAAGTAACCTTGTCGAGACTATAGATGTTTTCTCGCAGTAGTGGCTCTACCTGCGATAAATGAGTATATTTTAAAAGATAAGCTGTAAAGTGACCCCTGCTTTATCTCTACAACTAATTAAAGACTAATATAGAGTTATGAGATATTTTGATTTATGAGGAATTTTAAGAAAAACTATAGTTAGATGATTCTTATTTTTATTCAGACTAATGAACCTAGTCAAACATTTCAAAAATAATTCTCTCTTCTTTAATTATTTTTACTTTAATTTTAGGAAAATCTCATTCATATAAAACAGAGATAACTTGTTCTTCTCCCGTGTGTCGCTATTGTTGTGGTAAAACACAACCCCCCCATATTTTTTTTTATTTTTTGTACTCAAATAATGGGGACCCTTTCTATCAATTTTTGGCTAAACACCTTCTATGATTTTTATTAAGTTAATTATCCTGCAATTTTGTTATTTTTCATTCTTGTCAGATTTCCATTTTGATTATTTCATTGAATCCGATTTTTCACAAGCTTTCCAACGATACTTGTTTCACTCCATTTGGTCAACCGGTTTATAAATGGTATACCAATGAAGTTTGATTATTTGTGTCCCCTGGGTTAAAAAATGTATCAAACGTACAAAATTTTGTTTTTATAATTAATTTAGTTCAAAAATGCATTTATTGTAAATATTAATCTTTAGTTGAATTTTTATTAATTTTTCTCTAACGATCTTGCTAAATAACTAAGCCAAATTGTAGTTCATTTTTAAGATTATCAATTACCAAAAATAGCTGTAGTTTATAACAGGAAATCTAACCATAATAGGCTCCACTTAACTTCATTTTATAACTTAACCAAACCTTATTAAACTTGAACCACAAATAAAATAAAAAAAATAAATAAAAAAAATTTATAACACGATCACATCCATCGCAAATCGCATTTTGCAAGATTCACAATGAAACAAGTTTTACAAACCCCGATCCAATGTTTCATGCGATGTGATATGAACCTTTCATGCAAATATGATAAAAGTCAAACCGTGACTTTCATTTTAAAGCCATTCTCATATTCGTTGTTTTGAATTCATTGTTAGTAAATGGCTTATGTAATTACATTAACTTAAGTTATAAAATGTAAATTAATTTTAAAATAAATAAATAAATAAATAAATATAATTTATCTATAATTAATTAATTGTTTACACATATTTTTATTTATTTATTTATTTATCGCTTGAGGAGCTGCGCGCGCCCTGCCTGATCGCGCCCCTAGAGATCGACTTCAACCAGCAGCGCAGCGGCCTGGGCCTTGGCCCCAACCATGGCCCTCCCAGATTCACCTCAGGAGGACCACGATCCTCAAAAAGCCTTCTCAGATCTGGTGAAATCTCTCCCTCCCCAATGCCCCAGACCTGCAATCTCGAAATTTGTCAAGAAGCTAGATGTTCTTCAGGAAGTTCAGCTGCCTCCAACCCTACCTCGCATGGCAGCGCTATCCCTTGCCGAGAAAGGACTAATAGGGCAATTTACAGGCCTTTGGCCATCGCCAAGAACAGTTCAAAGATGGGTCGAACGAAACTGGTCAGACAAGATCCAAGGGAAAATATCAATTAGGTTCTGCGGAAAAGGGTATTACACTTTCCACTTCGAATCCAAAGAGGACAAGGATTTGATCTTCAGGAACGGGTCGTACTTCATGGACTCCAGGGGTCTCTATCTCAATAAATGGACCCCAGATTTCGATCTGGAACTGGATATCCCTAGTGCCGTTCCAGTTTGGGTCCGTCTCCCTCACCTCCCTCTTCACTGCTGGGGAGACGAGTCTGTTCGGGCCATAGGGAATGCTGTTGGCAAATACATTGACCGTAGCGAGCCCAAGGACAACATGCAAGCCTGCGCAAGGATCTGTGTCGAAGTGGATCTAGGTAGAGGACTGCCTGAAGCAATAAAGTTGAAAGTGGACGACTGGAGCCATATCCAGCAACTGGATTATGAGCAGATACCATTTAAATGCAAGGTATGTCACGAATACGGACACTTTGCTAATAGATGCACTAAAATTGTTAATGCAGAGAATGATGAGCAAGATGGTCATTGGGAAACAGTCAAAAAGAAGAAATCAGCTCCCCCTCCCAAGCCTTCCATGGATTCTGAAAACCCTGGACCCTCTATTCTGCGACCTTCCTCTTCCTCTCCCTCCCCATCTGCCTCTCTTCCCCCTGAACCGCCCCTCCCTTCCTCCTCCAACCCCTTCCTAATCCTCTCCACTGTCGATTCTGCCCCTGAAAATCCCTCCTCTGAGCCCCCAGACCTCCATCTACCCCAGACCATCTCCTCTCAGACCCCCCTTGAGCCCCTTTCATCAAGGATCACCCGAAGCTCTTCAAAAGAACATGGAGCAACCAACGATACATATAAAAAACCGGGACCTAGCAGAAAATCAGCTAAGCAACACAGGGATGAGAATGCCTAGAAGGACATAGCCATGGGCACGCAAACTCCAATAGAGTCCTTCATCCTTGGGCACCAAGAGAAAGAGACAAGTGGCAAATACCAAGAGAGGCGAGCACCTCTCTGCACGCCCAATGCATCATGATGAAAATCCTTTCTTGGAACAGCAGGGGTTTAGGGCACCCCTCTAAAATAGCTGCCCTCAGAGATCTAATCCACAATGAAAAGCCAGAAATCATGCTGATACAGGAGACAAAACAAGATCAACAAGAAATGAGAAAAATTATAGATCAACAGAAACAGTACATAGGAAGCATTAGTGAATCTAGAGGAGCCTCCGGAGGAATTGTCACCATTTGGGACAACAGTAAATGGATCTGCACCTCAACAAATCCCCACTAGAACTGGATCAGAACCACTCTTGACAGCAGAACAGGCAATCAAACAGTAATCATATATAATGTTTATGTTCCCAACCATTACAGAGAAAAGGAAATCTGCTGGGATGATTTGAAGACAAGCATTGATGGGGAACGAAATACAAATATTATAGTCGCAGGTGATTTTAACCTGATTTTACATGCCAATGAAAAAAGGGGAGGAACCTTCGCTCCAGATCCCTTCAGAGGCCGTCTGGAGACCATCATCTAGGAGCACGAATTAGTTGATGTTATACCCAAAAATCACAGATATACCTGGAGTAATCGTAGGATTGGCATCGACAACATAATGGAAAGACTAGATAGATTTCTAGTCAATATCTCATTCCTTTCTTCCTTCTCTATAGGATATACCAACATCCTCAATACCTCTGCCTCTGATCACTACCCCATCACTCTGACTTTGGAAACCCACTGCCATCTTGGCCCTATTCCTTTTAAATATAGTCCTCTTTGGAATCGGATTCCTACAGCCAGAGAAATTATTCAGAAGACCTGGAGCTAGCATGTGGAAGGTTTGCCATGCTTTATTTGGGAAACCAAATTAAAAAGAACCGGGCAGGTACTAAAATATTGGGCCAAAGATAGTTATCAGGAGCCAGAGGAGATAAAAAAGAAAGTCAAAAGCGAACTAGAAGATGTGCAGTCAAGGATCGAAGAGCATAGATTATCGCAACAAAATAAAGAGCAAGAAAGTGTATTATATGCACAGCTGAGCCACATTAATAGGGAGGAAGAAACCAAGTGGCGTTTAAAATCTAGACAATTATGGCTTCAAGGGGGAGACAAAAATACAACCTACTTCCACAAACAAGCCACTGCTCGAAAGCTCAGGAACAATGTAAACACAATCTTGGACATCGAAGGAAATTGGCACAGCACTCAAGAAACTATAAGGAATGCTACCTCCAAGCACTAAAGTGACCTCCTAATACAAATCAAAGGGGCAGAAGACTATTCCGACTTGCTCCACCATCTGCCCAAAGGAGTCACTAAGGAGATGAATGACAACCTTAGCAAAGAAATTGAAGAAGAGGAAATTAAAAGAGCAATCTGGAGCCTGCATCCTGAAAAGTTGCCAGGGCCTGACGGATTCCCCATCTGCTTCTTCAGGGAGTTCTGGACTCTAATAAAAAAGGACCTGACAAAGATGATTCGATGGGTGCAAAGAAAAGGGAAATTAGGAGGATTCACCAATTCCACCTTTCTTGCCCTCATACCCAAGGAAAATCGGACCTCTTCTTTTTCCAGATTCCGACCCATTTCCCTCTGCAATTCTTCCTACAAAATTCTATCCAAAATTTTAGCTACCAGACTCAAACCCCTTCTTCCCTCCTTGATATCTGAAAATCAAGGAGGTTTCCTGCCTAACAGACATATCACTGACTCCCTTCTTCTTGTTCAAGAAGCCATCCACTTGAGTTTATCCAGGAAAGAGAAAGGATTTGTCCTAATGCTCGATCTGGTGAATGCCTTCGATAGAGTAAGGCACTCCTTCCTTATTGCTGTCCTAAAAAAGATGGGCTTCAAGACCCCCTTCATTAATATTATTGTTGCTTGTATCTCTGGGCCCTGGATCTCCCCCGTGATCAATGGTAGGCCAGGTGAAGCATTCCAATCCTCCCGGGGTCTCAGACAGGGTTGTCCCCTCTCTCCCTACCTCTTCATCCTTATGGCAGAATCCTTCAGTCAAGCATTGGACCACAATCGGAGAGTGGGCCTTATAACCAGTATCAAATTTGGGAATGGAGCAAAAAACATTAATCACTCACAGTTTGCTGATGATACCTTATTAATTGGGGGAGCCTCCACCACAATAGCAAGGCGATTCAAGAAACTTCTTGACCAATTTATGGGGTACTCTGGAGGCTTGGTCAATCAGCTCAAAAGCTGTATATACGGATGGAACACTTCAAATCAGGTTATCCATAGCATTGCAAACATATTTGGTGTCACATGGAATCTGGAATGGACCCACTTTTCCTATCTGGGCATGCCATTGAGCTTGGGTCCTTTGAAGGCCGAAACTTGGAACGGAATCATTGACAAGGTAAAGAGGAAAGTGCAGCAATGGGGAACACTGTGGCTCAACCCAGCAGGCAGGCTCATTCTCCTTAAATCAGGTATCACTTCCCTTCCCCTTTATCGCTTTTCTCTATATCAAGCTCCTGCCATTTTTCACCATAAATTGGAAGTTGCACTTTACCACTTCCTTTGGCAAGGGGGGAAGAACGATAAAAGCAAGTTTAATTTAGTCAGCTGGAAGCATGTCATCCAAACCCAAGATAGAGGAGGTCTTGGTATTAGATCACCAAAGTTCTTAAATCTGGCCTTTGGTGTGAAAATTGTATGGAGGTTAATAACAAGACCTTCAATGTGGTGGAAAAAGGTGCTGGAGATCAAATATCTAAACTTCCCCAGGCAGCAACTCCTTGACTCCAATATCCCCAACAGAGACTCCACTAAAATCTGGAGGTTATGCAAGAAGGCCCTACCTCTTATGATTCAAAATATTTCGAAAGTTCCAGGGGGGGAGCCAGCATCAATTTTGGAACTGACAAAATCCTGGGCCAACAACCCTTGATTATGCATAAAGAGGCCATTCATGTCATCAATTTTCTCAACAATAGAGGTATCCATCATCTGGCTCAAATTTCCAGTTGGGACCCTCATTCCCATGTCTGGATTGGTTGGTCCTTCCCTGAAATCCCCAACGCATTAGAACCTAGTCTCAGCTACCTGAAGACGCTCCTCCACAGTAAGGCTCCCATCAAGGAAGATGAAACGGATGGTTTTCGTTGGGACTCAACAGGAACAAATTATACAGTTAGAGCAGGCCATCAACACCTTTGCAATAGCACCTTTTAGATGAGTTTGTGGAACCATTGGAAAATTGTTTGGCGAACAGAGGCTATCCCAAAAATAAAATATGGCTTTTGCTGAAAGGCAAAATCTTAAAAGTAGAGAACCTAAAAAGAAGAGGCATCAACGGCCCATCCAGATGCCCCAACTGTTGCAAGGCCGAAGAAACGATGCACCATCTATTCATAGAATGCCCCTTTGCTGTTGATTGTTGGGAAAATATGTCCTCCATTGGTAATTTAAATTGGGAACCTCAGCATACCATAGTTGAGACAATCTACAATTGGAGAAAATGTTGCCCCTGGAAAGAAAAAAGAAGCAACTTGGTGAAGAGAGTATGGAACACTCTCCCTCACACCTTGCTATGGCGAATCTGGCTAGATAGAAATCAAAATTTTTTCCAAGACAAGAGCTCAAATACACGAATAACCTGCAGCAAAGCCAAAACCCTTGCTCTGGAAACTATTTCAATCAACACCACTGGAAAGATCGATGCAACAAAATATAGTGTGGAGGAGCGAGATTTCATAAGTTACATTCTGGAAAAAGAATCATCATGTACAAGAAGGTAGCAGGAGGGATGCACAGAGCAAAGTAGAAGCTAGCTCATGGAAAGTTAGATTAAAAGAAGAGGAGTTCGCCAATTGGATACAAAACTGCAACTGCTTCTATCTGTTCTTTGACGGGGCATCTAAATCAAATCTTGGTACAACTGGAGCAGGGGGGCTAATTATTAACGCCAATGGGGAGTGCATCCTCCATTACGAGTGGGGACTAGGGAAGGTCTCGAATAATAGAGCTAAAGCGCTAGCTCTGTTCCAGGTTCTAACTCAGTTAGGCAAACTGGGAATAAAGAAGGCAAAGGTATTCAGGGACTCCTCTGTTGTCATCCGCTTAATGGTCCATCAACATAACTCTCCCAACACTCTACTTCAGCAAATAAATAGGCGCAATCAAATTCTGCACCAGGCAATGGATGACATTCAATACTACCATATTCTTCGTAATCTTAATAAGAGGGCTGATGACCGCGCCAATAGTGCATGTGGAAGGCCAGTTGGCATCCTAAGTTGCAACTCCAAGGAGACTTACCAACCTTTACCATGAACCCAAATAATCCCATCAGCGTCAAGCCTAAAAGCAATGACAGAATCGATTTGAACCATGTCCCTCGGGCTGTCAACAGGATTGCTTACTGCAACAGGATATTGAAAATATATGAAATCCACAAAACACTCATTAGTCTTGACAATCTCACCATCTCCGCCGACAGATGTCTCCTTAGATCCGATCCATGGATCCTCTAGGACATTTCTCGGGTCTGCCAACAGGATCCCCTCCTTCATCCCGTGACTGGCTGGCCCCTCTCCCGCCTCACCTCTCTTCAGCTTCCTCCTATATTTCTCCCCCTTCCTTCTTTCATCAGCACTATGTATCCCTCTCTTCGTTGCTTGATCTCTGTCATTGCTTCCAAGCGATCTTGTTCTCAGGTGATTTCTCGTGTGCTGTATTGTCTATTGACCCTTCGCTTCTGCCTCAGAGATAGTCTCTGCCCTTTGTGTAGCGATCCGATCCTCTGGACAACCCTTTTTAGTTCTATCCGTCTGATTGTCTTTCGCGCCTCCAGGCGGTTTCAGGCCATCAAGAGCCCTGCTGCGTGGTTTGTTGCTCCCATCTCCTCTGTCCCCTGTGCTGTGAGTTATATTTCAATTTTCGTGCGCACCCGCTCCTTATCTCATTCACCCCCAGCAGCAAATATGGCATGCAATGAAGACTGTCTGCATTGTGCGGACCTGCAAGCCGAGTTAGAAGAAGTCAGGGCTTAGCAGCGTATCTTGGAGAATCAGCAGAGGATCTTGGAGACGAGAATTGAAGACCAGAATCGCATCATCAATGATAAATACCGAGCTGAAATTGACCTCTTCTTGCATAGGGTCGCTTCTCTTCATGAACAGTTCAACCACTTATCAAACCGATGCAGTCATGCGGAAGAGTCGATTTCGATCCTGCAGTATATGATGGACAAGTGAAATAATGCAGCCCCTAGTTCCTCAAGTGCCAAGCAGGCAGAACTGGATCAAAAACCGGAGGAATCCACCGCAAGGCAAATTAGTCATATAGAAATAGATTAAAAAATCTTCTGCAAATGTGAATTTTGGTTGTTTCAATATGTAAGAAGTTATAGTAGCTCAGGTAATTTTAGAAGAAGAACAAGCAGGAAAAGGATCAAGGAGAGATCTCTATTTTGTAACTCCTCTGATCCAAGCTGCCATCGGTATCTAATGTATCTCAGGAGCTCTGACTCCTCTCTTTTTTTCAGCCATTAATATAGCAACCGACTTTGTTAAATAAATAAATCTATAATTAATTAATTAAATTAAAATTAATTGTATGTTAATTAGATTAGTATTAATTAATAAATAATATAGTTATAATTAATTGTTATTAATTAATTAATAATAGCATTAATTAGATTAATAACTAAAATCTAATTTAGGATTAGAATTTAATTAAATAAATTTTGATTTTTAGCCCAACAATTGAAATTCTAGAATTCTGGCAGTTTTGACTCATCAACTTTGGAGGTTCATAGAATAAGTTTTACTTGGCCAAATGAGGCCCAGGATGGCTCATTGGAAAGATAAAATCAAGGAGAACATTTCTGAGGAGGTTTCACTAACAGATTTGATCATTTATTGAATCTAAAATCCAGCATAAGATCAAACTCCAAATTTTGAATAAAACTAATTTTCCTGAGTTTTATTTTTTGCATTTTCATTTGCCCAAGCCTCTTCTGAATGAAAATCCATTCGTCAATGATATCCTTGGCCAATTAAATCATCACAGGCATCAATATAAAGCTTATATTTCTTTTTCAATTATTTATTTAATTAAATTTGATTAGATTTGTTTTAATTCCAGATTTGGCATTTTGATTTTATTTTTGCATTTTAATTTTGTTTTGATTTGATTTTGCAAGAAAACAGTTGAAGAGATGAAGAGAAAAGAATCTCAATCAATGAGAAGGCTCCAACAATACAAGAATGGAATTTTGAGCCAATAAAAATTGATTAAACAAATTTCTTCTTCAACAAACTTTCCTAGTTTGAATTCCTTTGTAAATATTATAAATAGCAGATTGCAAAATGTAATAAGGGCTTCTCTCCTCTGCAATTCTGGAATTCTAAAAGCACTTATGTAATAGGGATTTAGAGTTGTAGGTGGGAGGAGAGGAATCTCAGATCTGGAGATTATTGAGGTTTTTCTTTTACATTTTGAGTTATGTATAATGAACAGAGTTTGCACTATTGTAGCTCTGGTTTTGAAAGCAGAAGCTCAGGCACTGTAAAAGACTGTTGGAGACCGGAGCTAGAGAATGGATTCAATAGAATTGGTATTTCGAATACTATTTTTTTTTTTTTTTTTGTGGTTCATGAACACCCTTGGTCACTGGGTGGCCGCTACGTCCATGGTAAGAGACTAGGTTGATCGAAGGGGATCAAACCTTTCGGCCATCGGAGACCTGACCCCAAGAGCTTTCAAGAATTAACCCTGTGACCTCCCATCTGGCGAGGCCCCGACTTGACCGATTGAGCTAACCCTTGGGGCTGATTTCGAATACTATTATTTTAAATACTCGTTTCATTTTATGAAGACAAGAATGTATCAATTTGCTTCCGTATTTGTGCACTTTTTTCGATATTGGTTATTTGTCTCTATTTTATGTTATTATGTATCTCTACTCTTATGGATTAAATTTTGATTTCTGAGTAACTATTTACTCAGAAACCTGTCTTGTAAAACTGATTTATTGAATAATGACATGTAGTGAACTTATTCCACATATTATTATTTAGTTATTCAAGTTACTGATTAAATAATCAAAATCATTTTGTGAACTTCTTTCTGAGTGTTGTTGATTGATTATTTCAGTTAAGAGGTCTCAATAGGATGTGTTTTGGTATTCATAATGTCAGTTAATAGAACTACTTCATTAACTTGGTATTCATTATAAACCAGACATATTTAAGTCTCAAATATTTAAAATTATCTTTCTCTTAATTGGGTTAGATCTATATTTGCCTAATTGAGATAGGATTAAGATAGTTCCTTTTGCTTGCATCTTAGAATAAGTTTGCCTATAGATTAATTTCTACATTCTTTTATGTCCTCTTCCGAAAGGGGTAAACTTTAGTAGTGGATTGGTTGAGCCCAAAATCAGCTTAAGGATCAATTTCTTGCCCGATCAGCAAGATGGTTGATCTGATGTCTCTTCTCCATTGGTGAATGAAAGTCATATTTTAAATCCATTGGGGATTGAGAGAAGGTAATTGGACCTAGTTGAACCAGTTAGAACCACCATTCCAAATGGAAAAGGAGCTACTTTAAGGTCCGGACCAGGTGGTCATCCCCCATGTTGTTGTAGCATTTTTCAAGGCTTCAACAAGTTCTTATAGAAGAACGTCTCCTGCGAGATACATGCCAATGTAGTTAAGAGTTTCATCCTTGTATTGACAGATATTGCATCATGTACTCATCATCTTCTTGTAGAGACTAATGAAGCGACCTACCCACTAATAACCCAAGGTATGGAGATGTAGTCCACAATGGATGAACTCCATTATCATATCGTGTATTATGATTGCTTATTATTTACTTCTTGATTATGGTTGATGGTTTGTTCAAGCATTGTTTAGAATTTTCATTTCTCATGATTTGACATGAAAATATAAGTGTTATTAAAAGGTCCTATATAATGGATATTTTTGTTTGAAAGCATTCATGAAAATTTTTGGATCACTGCACAAACAAAATTGTTTGGAGGGAAGTTGACTCAAATGGGAGACCTATGACAGTGAGCTAAAGAAAAGAGTTATGTATTATTACCCTAATTTTATCCAAGCCCTTTCAAGAGTGACAAGTCATATTAAATGTATTAGGAGATGTAGGCCTAATTAGATAGGCCTTAAACTATGGTTTATTTTGATATGGTTCCTTGTGGAAAAATGTCAACTTTACTACAAGACCAATCTAAGAGATGTAGAAATTTGGTGGTTAAAATTAATTACTTCAAATTGTTATAGAGGTATTATGGATGATACTGCAAATGGCTATTATTTCATAGAACTTCATCTACATCACTCCCACTCTAAGGAAGATTTAGATTGATTAATGGTCTACATGGGGTAGTTGCTTTAGTTGGTGGGAGATGTTGGGTTCAGGGATTGGCTTATCCTTATCATTGTTTTCTTCATATTTTTTCCCATTTCATCCTGTTGCAGCGCCAACATTACCCTCCAAAATTTTGCCCTGCATCCAAATTTCAGATCCTTCCTTGGTTTTTTCCTTGATGGTTGCAAATACTCAGGTTCGTCCCATGAGCTCTTGTTGAGTTTTCACACCCTCTTTTCTTGATTGATCACTGGTTGTCTTTTGGCATATTGATCGCTATATCATGCTTGCGAGTTTTGTTATGGAATTTTGAATGTCTGTATTTGTGTGTATGAGTTGTTTTCTCTCTGTTGACATCGGTCGCACTCACACACTAAGTTGTAAACACTGTCACACAAGTGTCATCACGGTCGTTTGAAGACATATTTAAACTATCACATTTGTCACTCTCAACCTTCGAGTAAGTCTCACTTAGCATATGTTATCTTATTGGTTTGAGGTGTCTTGTCATCGAGTCGTGCTGAGTGTGTGATCACATTAACATGTTTGCAAGAGCACACTTGCTTTCACATTTAGCCAGTTTTCCTGAAAATCCGTTGACCAGACAACCCACTGTCAACCAAAACCGATCTTAGTGACCTTTCACTACTGCCTAGAAATATGCAGAGCTTGAGGTTGTCCTCCAGGTAGCCGTCTCTAAGCAATTCTAGAAATGAACTAGCTGACTCACTCCCAGAACTGCATATAAGTTGTCCTAGAAGTTGATCCACTTTGTTCTTCCCTCAAGATCTCCATGAGGCCTCCCGCTGGTCAACCAGAGAAAGAACTTGAGTTGTGACCCTGGGCTAAACTGAGCTCCAAAATTGCGCATAGATGTCTTGTATTGCCCATCCTTCCTACTCTGCAACTAGCTCAGAAAATGTGCAGAGCTGTCCAACTGACCCTTCTTGCTTGCTCTGCAAACAACTCAGGATTTACACAGTGATGTCCAGTCCAGCCCTTCTTCCCTACTTTGCAACTACATTAGAAACTGTACAAAGAGTTCCAGGCTTGGACTATCTCTTAGGATTGTGAAGTTTTGACCAGCAGCTTCCGCAACCAGACTTTGTGCTCCTCTCGAAAACTGCGCAAATTCTGCCAGTGCCACTTGTTGCCTACACTACCCCCCCCGAAGAAATTGCATAGATCCTAGCTGGGTGACCTACCTAGTGCCCCCTTGAAAAACTGCATAGATTGGCCCAAAAGCTCCCTGACACCTCGCCTAGCCTTCCTCTGAAAAATTGCGTAGTTCTTCCTCCCAGTTGGGTTTTGCCCCACAACTGTCATTGTTGTCTCAAATTACGAAAATATGTCTCCCAGTGACATCTGCGCATTTTCTCCCGATAGTGCTCCAGAGCCTCGCATCTCGACCTGTGTTGTGCTCCTACAATTGCAGTGCCTTGTCCCTCTCCCGGTCAGCTACACTAAAATGGAAAATAATGCATCATGGTTGACTAGGAGAATTTTAGATTTGACGTCGTTTCATCATGAGTGATTGCAGGAACAAACACACTGATGAAACATGGTGCGAAGACCAATGGGATGGAAAAGAGGCTCATGCTAGAAGACTTTCTCGTGGTCAAACAAACACATGAAGCACATCGAGTAAGCGAGCGAAAGGGACACATGCACATGCACCATCAAGCAAGACCAAGACCATTGAAGACCCCACACACTTTTCCATGCAGAGGTTAAGACATGTTACACCGAGAGCCTATCATCACTCAGCAGCACAACATCTCGACACAAACAACATAGTCAACTAGTACATCTCAGCAATGTCATGTCGAATTGTGTCATGAGTTGTCTTGGCCACATCACTCCTATGGGCCATACTTGTTGTAATCAATGTAATGTAAAGTGGAAGTTCAAGAGACCCAAATATGAAATCGAAGAGTCATGTAAATTCGAAAAGTCACAGGAAGTTAAAAAATCATGAGGGAAGTCGAAGAGTCACAAGGGTCAGTTATTCCCGCTTGGCCATATATACCCCACTCATTGTATGAGCAAACAAATTTTCACCTTGGATCCTCCCACATAGCCTTGAGAGTCTGTAGTCTATTCTTTGAGGAGCGAGGAGTGGCTCCAATGTCCCCTTACTGGGACTAGTGATATATGGTGTATAGATGTGTCTTGGATATTTTTCTTAATTCAGAAGCTTGTCTCAGGCCAACACGTTTTCATGCATGTTTTGTATCTGTTTGTAAGACTATTATTTAAATGTTTGTAATTCATGTTTGCTTGACTTGTACTAAGATATAAGTTGGACTACTTTGATTATTTTAGTACTCATATTGTTGAAGATGTGTTGTATTGTTTATCACTGTTTTCCGGTCCTTGTGGACTACTCCACTGGACATTACATAGACTATCTTTGTGGATTTCTTGTGTTAACGGCTGTCACCCCCGTGTGGACTGTTCCACTGGATGTTGTACGTGTTTTCCCTTCATCTTCCGTTTACACGACTGCCGCATCCACTGGATGCCGGACAAACCCTTCTTGTTGTTTGCATGTGTTTCTTCCTAGGTTAGGACTATTCCTCTCATCAAGAGGCTCACTTTACCTCCCCCCCATTTGACAGTAAGATAACCTGGACACAAAGCTACATTACGCACTCACCAGGCACACTCACCTCACTTTCTTGAAGTTACAAGAATAACACTCTCATGTGGTGAATGACAAGAACTAAGGAAAATATCTAAGAGAATGGCAACTGGGTCATCATACTGGATGGGAATCCTACACCAAACAGTGTGAGGTCTAGTTGGGAATTCATACCAAAGAGATCCCCAGAATGTTGGCGGGTCCAACAACGTCAACATTTTTGGTGCTAGAAGGAGGGCCACTAGTTGTTTATGGCTGAATGTCCTCTCATCCCCACACATCTATCATCTGGTCAAGGCAGTAACACGAACTCCCTCTCTCCCACGTGCAACTCTGAAGTTGGTTACTCCTCGCCTCCTAGACCCAAACAAGAAATCTCATATGATCACCTTCCCTTAGTCTATCCCATCATTTGTCAGTGTGCCAAAGTTGTTGGACTGATCCCAGGAGTACAAAACCTTCCCTATTTGTAGAGGAAATAAACGTCTACACCCATTGGAGTGGTAGTCTCATCTGTTGAAGAATTAATCCTCGCCACTCTTGAAGAGCTGGTTGAAGTTTTTCAGAACAAAGAGGAACCCCCTGTTTTCTTATAAGGTGAAGAAGTTAATAACATAGTCTTGGGCTCAAGCTATGTCAGAGGTAGAAGAGGGGAAGGTAGTGGAGGAGGCGGAGGTAGAGACAAATCAACAGATTCAAAGGTTGAATTGTCTGATTCAGATGAAGAGGAGGAGTACGAAGAAGAAGAATACATGGTTGATCAAAATTTGGAATGGATGACTTAGGGCCCATTGGCACTCCGCGGTGCCTTGCACAAGATGCGAAGGCACGCAGAGAAACTATTGACAAAATATGACCCTAACAGAGCAGTGAATGTGGAAGACCATCTAGACACATTCTACTTACATCTGCAGACAGTCAAGGTACATTATGGTGACGATGCATGTAGATTGTTTCCATGTACCTTGGATGGAAGAGAAGATGTATGGTACCACAACCTTCTTGTCAACTCCATTCATAATTGGGGGATGTTCAAAATAATTTTTCTTGAAACAATTACTGATAACAAAACCCCCCCCATGTTGTTGAAATAGTTGGGTAATCTTAAGATGGACCTGAAAGAATGAAAGACTTCAACGAGAGGTTTAACCGTATCCGGAAAAAGTTCATTGTAGATACTAAACCTCATGACTCCATCACAGTCGACTACTACACATCTGCACTTTCGACCAATATTGCCTAGTTCGTCGAGTGAGCTACATGTGATTGCACTCATTATGGATGATGAATCAATGAAGGATTCCAAAGACATGGGCAGGAAGTCCCAAGCTACTATGAGTAAGGTGAATGAAAAAGAAACAAGTGAAATTGAGACCCTTACTCCTCTCCTTAAGTCCTTGACAACTGAAGTAGTAGCACTCAAGCAACATACAAATGAGACAACAGTGAGCAACATACCTTGGGGTTTTGCGTGCAGAAAAGGTGGGACATCAGGCAGAAGCAGTAGTCACTCGGCTAAATCTACACGAGTTCCAATGTTGTGTTCCAAGTGGAAAAACTTGGTAAGGATAACTTCTGTGATTTCCACCAAGCGCGGTACTCAGAGAAGACTTGTACAGATTGGAGCTAAGTTGTGGGCTTTGTGGCATAAAGAATGAACGATCATATTAATTCCAGTAAGCAGGTTCAACCGAAAGATGAAGATGATGAAGAGGATGTTGCATCTGATGAAGCTTAGAGTTCTGGGCATGTGGTTAACATGTATCAATGTTTAAACACTGCCCAGAAGAAAAAAACCACAGAGAAGGAGGCCCCAAAACAAAACGATTGATATAAATTAAGAATTCAAGGGGCTTCTACTGTGATAGAAATACCAAAAGAGAAATTCAACCAAATGTTCAGAAAAGTTGACCCATCAGTACCCTCAACACAGAAAACACAAAACAAGTCCGGGAAGACAGCTCCAACGAAAGATATGTCCATGAGAAGCTCACTTCAGAACACTCCACTGGACAACACAAACACAAGTCTTCCCTTAGACAGCTCAGTGAGTCTTCCTGCTTTGGACTATAACATTGTTGAAGACATGAAGAAGACTCGTGCAAACATCTCTCTGTACGAACTCACCAAACTCATGGGTCAGCGAGATATTTTGTTGCATGCACTGGGGCAAACCTCCATAGACAATGTTGCCTCTTCCAAGAAGGGATCAAGTAAGTCTCTTGGATCACTCGCATCTGTACTTAACGCGCTTTGTAGAGAAGAAGCGAACTCGCTCTACCCACCATTTTTGTTATCTTTCAAAATTTTCAACTTCAATGTCCACAATTGTTTGGTTGACTCTGGCGCATCAATCAATGTCATGCCACTCTCCATTGCTAAAAGGATCAATGCGCAATGGAGCAGTACAGTCACATATATCATCCAACTTGATTGAACATGTGTATAACCATTGGTGAACTCTGGGATGTGATCATTCAGTTATCGTCCGATGGACGAGCTCATCAGTGCATCAACATTGTGATAGTGGACATATTGGAAGCATATGACTTACTTTTGAGTAGAGACTGGTCCAAAAAGTTGCAAGGATATTTTGCTACAGACTGGTGACATTTATGGCTTCTATATTAGGGTAGAAGCAACCAGATTTGAGTGTTATCCAAGAGGTATATGAAGCACAACGTTACTCCCTCCGATGGTTAGAATGAACTATTGGCTTTCGCAGAAATTTTGTTCGATAATTGCTTTCCGAAAACGTAGCTGGGGTACTATCTTGCATAGCCTAGCCCCACCCTGTCAGATACAAATTTGGGTCTCCTTCCTTTCCCAACTAGTGAAAATGAAACTTGTACAATACTTTGTAACAATAGTAGCAGTGGTTTAGTGGTACTAGTGTGGCAAGTGATCCCTGTACAAATAATTTGTGGACCTTGTATTTTGACGGATCAAAAACAGAGGATGGATCTGGAGCCGAGTGTGTTTTGATCGACCCAAGGAAAAGAAAGCATTTAGTCTCAAGCAGCTTGGAGTTTGAGTGCACAAACAACACTGTTGAATATGAAGCACTCATCTTGGGTTTGCACAAAGCCCTTAGCCTCAATGTCATTGTGCTTAAAATGGTAGGTGATTTAGAGATTGTGGTACAATAGGTACATAACACCATACACTGTTTCTCACCTCATCTTAAAGGTTACCAGCAAGAGGTATGGCAGTTTATTCTAATTTTCAAGCTTTTAATATCATATCTGTACCAAGAATGCGCAATGCAATTGCAGATGTTCTGGAAAATGCAGCTACTAGGATGACACCATTTAGGGATAGATTTACTATTGAGATTTTGTATAAGCCATATATCCCTAACAACATAACTAATTTGCATGATTTTGATGATGATGAATAGATACTGCACTTTATGGCCAATGCTGATGAAAGACGTAGCCATAGATGAAGACGTGCACGAGCAGCCTTGGAAAGACACACCTGATGACAACAAAGGAAACAACATCCCCAAAGGTGTGGTGTCGCTTGAGACACTATATGAAATGCAGAACCGCTTCAAAGGGCTCAAGAACACCAAAACCCACAGTTCCACATTGATGCATGAACAAATCAAACTGGGAACATAAAATGATCCAAAGTTTATAAATCTCGATACATGTTTCACACTAGAGGAGAGACAAGCCTTTGTCCGCCTGTTCATACAGTACTGTGATGTATTCGTGTGGACATACGATGACTTGAAAACATATTACACATGGATAATCCAACAGGTCATTCCAATAAAAGTAGGGTTAAAGCCGTTTCAACAGAAATTTAGGAAAGTCCATCTGTCACTTGAACCCCTCATACAGAAAGAATTGACTAAGTTGTTTGTTGCTTGTATCATATACAAGGTTCGTCATTCTACATTGGTTTCAAATCTAGTTCCTGTAAGGAGGAAGTATGGAGAGATCCTCCTATGCATTGATTTCCAAAATCTCAACAGGGCCCCAAACAAAGACAACTGCCCTGTGCCGTCTATAGAGAACATATTGCAGATAGTTTATGGAGCTGAAATGGTTTCTTTCCTTGACATATTTTCTGGATATAACTAGGTTCTGGTAGTAGAACCTAACATAATAAAAATACTTTCCAACCAAGTGGGGTACATTCACTTACAAAAGAATTCCATTTGGGCTTGTGAACACAGGCGCAACCTTTCAGCGTGCTATGGACATCGCCTTCCTTGAGCGTTGTGGCTTACCTTGGTGACGTGAAAACATTTTCAAGAAAATGATCAGATCACCTGTGCCATATCAAGAATATTTTCAAGCGATGTCGAAAGTACGGGATATCCTTAAATCCCAAGAAGAGCATATTTGCGGTGTCTGAGGGGAACCTCCTTGGGAATATTATCACTAAGAGTGGGATCAAGGTTGATCTGGACTGAGTTTGGAATATCACACAGATTCCTCACCCAGTCAAGAAGAAATCTATGCAGACCTTCTTGGGTAAGATTAACTTCCTCCTGAAGTTAATCTCAGATTATGTGCAAATTGTCAAACCTATCCAAGATATGATCAAGAAGGATGCAATCTACAGCTAGGGAAAGAAGGAAAAGGATGCATTTGCGAATATCAAGTAGGCAATAGTAGATGCGCCTACGCTCTATAGCATAGATTTCAGTAAATATTTCTTGCTATATACATTCGATTCCGACAATTCACTCATTGCTGTTCTCACACAGAAGGATGAGCTGAACAATGAATGTCCCATCTCCTTCATGAGCGCGAGTATGCTGGGACCAGAGATCAACTATCCTGCCATGGATAAACATGCATATGTTGTATAAAAGGTGGTGAAACACTTCAGACCCTACCTGCTGAAAAATCACTATATAGTCTTTGTGCCACACCCAACAGTCAGAGTGCTGCTTGTACAACAAGTGTTGGGTGAAAGATGTGCAAACTAGATGACATGAATTTAGGAGTATGATATCAATATCAAGCCAATTCACACTGTCAAGGGTCATGGTATCTGCAGACTAGAAACAAAAGTAGTACACACCCAAGAGGAAGAAGAAGAGCTTGCCAGTTGGGAGTAAGAAATCGAGATGTATAATATAGAGCGAGCACCACCCACTTCGCACGACAACTCTTGGTACGAAGAAGTGCGCCAGTACCTTGAGCATGGCACCTTTCCCTCTCACTTTTCCATGTGATAGAAGAGGGCACTTCACCTCAAAGCCTTATCTTACTAGTTGGTGCACGAAGTGCTTTACAGAAAGCACAATAACGAAATTTTGCTCAGGTGCCTAGAGGCACAAGATTTAGAGAGAGTGTTACATGACATGCATGACGAACTAGTTGGAGGTCACTTCGTGGGTAACACAACTGCGCATAAATTCATGAGATCCAGTTTCTACTGGCCCACATTGTTTAAGAATGCACATGCTTATGCCTGCAAGTGCCTGGTCTATCAGCAATGTGCCGACAGAACACGAAGGTCAGCAGCCCTACTATAGCTTGTGTAGTGAATGAACCTTTCCAACAGTGGGGCTTAGACATCATTAGGGAAATCTTCCCCCATTAATCAAGGCAACACTACTACATTCTGTCTGCAATAGATTATTTCATGTAGTGGATGGAAGCAATTCTACTCAAACAAGTGAACGACTAGGAAGTCATTAGTTTCCTTCAGCAGAACATCATATCGAGGTTCAACGTTCCTGTATCACTTGTTTTTGACAATTCAACTTACTTCTCTTAATTTAACTTGTATGATTTTGCATTGCAATATGGTATTGTGCATAAACACTCATCTAACTACTACCCGTAGGGGAATGGTCTTGCTGAATTAACAAACAAGAATCTTATTTGCATCATCAAAAAGGAAATTTACTCTGAGCAGCGAAATTGACATTCCGCCTTGGTGAATGAACTTTGGGCTGACTGAGTTACACCCAAGCCCTCTCTGAACACATCTCCATACTTCCTTGTATATGGTAAAGAAGCCATCCTACCACCCAATATCTACTTGCCCGCTCTTCAGTTATCCCAAGAATCCTAAGGCAAGCCGTGTCTATTGATTCAACGTAGGATGGACACATTATACAAGTTACAGGAAGAACGGATGAAAGAAAAAAAAAATTTACACTCCACCAGAACCATATCAAGAGATGGTTCAATCGTAAGGCTACAAGGAACGCTAGTTTCGTTGTGGCTAACATATTATTCAAATGGGATAAACCCCATGAAGAAAAATGAAAACACATGAAGTTCCAATCTCTATGGATTGGTCCGTACACGGTTCATGAAAAACTTGGCCAACACACATATCGCTTGCAATCACTTGACGGGAGGATCGACAACATTCCTGTCAATGGCTAAGATTTAAAATGTTATTTTCAATGATCCGGGGCCGTATTTTTGTTTTTTTTGCTTTACTTTGTTTGCTTTGCTTTGTTTTGATTGTCTTGTCATTTTTTTTTTGTAAATAAGTGTTGTCCTATACTGTTCTGGCTTTTGAATAAGTATGTGGCTGAGTTTAAAGAGTCTTGTGACACTACATCACTTGGCCAGTCTTATGTCTATCTTCTCTATGCTTGGTTGTAACTTTTGGCCGATGAAGCCTAGATGGAAAATATGAACCATATGTAAGGGAAGCTCTAGTCAAACCATGAACCTGTGTCCAAACTGGGAAACCCCATGCATATACTCAGTCTTCTGCTCTACGTGTTCAAGCTTAATCCAACTAGTAGAAACAGAGGAGGGGAAAAATCTAAATGAGCAAACCTAAATGAGGGGTCTCATATGCTTCTTTGAAGGAACAACCTCTTCTTCTCTCAATAAGTCGAGATCCCTCTTCCGCACCAAAAATAAATAAGTGCCTATGCACAATCCTCTTTAAAAATACAAAGGCGAAAGAAGCGAAACGTTTCCTACGCAGAGAGGTGAAGCAATCAACTCCACCAGGGTACTGACTAGGCTTGCTGGCAGTGGTGAAATGTTTATGTCCCTGTGTGACTTCGATGGGGTACTGTTCAGGCATGCTGGCAGCAAATCAACACCAGAGATGAAAACTTATACTCTGAAAATCTTAAGCTCATGAACTAAACTATCCTTCCCGATGTTTCCTGTGATCTAGCTGAAAATTTTGTTGTGTTTGACTGAATTGGTACAAGGTGAATCATGTCTATCCATGGGGTAAGTGAAGAAGCCAAAGTAACTTGCACAATGAATCAATACTTCTTGAAATGCCTAGGCCTTGTGCTGCAAATGAACCAAAATAGAGAAGCTGGTATTCAACCAGTGTGTCACCAAGTGTTGTAAAGGCTGCAACACCCTCCACAATTTTGGCCTACATCCAAATTTTGGAGCCTACTTTGGCTTTTCCTTGATGATTGCAAACACTTGGGCTTGTCCCATGAGCTCTTGTTGAGTTTTCACACCCTCTTCGCTTGATCAATCATCGATTGTCTTTTGGCATGTTGATTGCTATGTCATGCTTGCGAGTTTTGTTCTGGCATTTTGAAGATTTGTCTTTATGTGTATGAGTTGTTTTGCCTCTGTCGACATCGATCACAATCACACACTAAGTTGTAAACAATGTCGCACAAGTGTCATCACAGTCATTTAAAGACATATTTCAACAACCTTCGAGTCAGTCTCACTTAGCATATGTTGTATTTTTGGTTTGAGGCATCTTGTCATCGAGTCGTGCTAAGTGTGTGATCACATTGTTGTGCCTACATGAGTACACTTGCTTTCACACTTAGGCAATTTTCCTAAAAGTCTATCGACTAGAAAACCCTCTGTTAACCAGAACTAATCTCAGTGACCTTTCACTGCTGCCCA
This sequence comes from Pinus tabuliformis, assembly GCA_031772625.1. NCBI lineage: Eukaryota > Viridiplantae > Streptophyta > Pinopsida > Pinales > Pinaceae > Pinus > Pinus tabuliformis. The sequence continues at coordinate 44,637,100 of CM062812.1, forward strand.
GATCTGCGCAGAGCTTGAGGTTGTCCTCCAGGCGGCCTGCTCTGTGCAATTCTAGAAATGAGCCAGCTGACTCACTCCCAGAACTGTGCAGAAGTTGTCCCTGAAGTCGATCCACTTTGCACTTCCCTCAATATCTCCCATTAGGCCTCCTTCTAGTCAACCGGAGAAAGAACTTGAGCTATGACCCTTGGCTGAACTGAGCTCCAGAATCGCACAACGCTATCCTGTCTTGCGCATCCTGCCTGCTCTGCAACCAACTCAGAAAATGTGCAGAACTGTCTAGCCAACCCTTCTTGTTAGCTATGCAAATAACTCAGGAATTATGCAGATCTGTCCTATCCAACCCTTCCTCCTTGCTCTACAATCATTTCATAAACTGTGTAGAACTATCAAGGCTCAGACTGTCTCTCAAGATTGCGTAGTTTTGACCAACATCTCCCACAACCTGACATTGTTCTCCTCTGGAAAATTGTGCAAATTTTTTCTTCCAGTGCCTCTTTTTGCCTATACTGTCCTCCTTAGAGAAATTGTACAGATCCCAAGTGGGTGACCTACCCAATTCTCCGTTGAGAAACTACACAGATTGGCCCAATAGCTCCCCAACACCCCGCCTGGCCTTCTTCTCAGAAACTACACAATTCTCCCTCCCAGTTGGATTTTGCCCCGAAACTGTCACTATTGTCTCGGATTGTGAAAATATTTCTCTCAGTGACATCTGCGTAGTTTCTCCCAACAGTGCTCCGAAGCCCCGCATCTTGGCCTATGCTGTTCTCCTGCAGTTTCAGTGCCTTGTCCCTCTCCCGATCACTTGCACCAAAATGGAAAACAATGCATCATGGCAGACTAGGATATTTTTGGTTTGAGGTCGTCTTGTCATGAGTGATTGCATGAATAGGTTCATCGATGAAACATGGCATGACGACGAACGGGATGGAAAAGAGGCGCATTCTAGAAGACTTTCTCATGGCCAAACGAACACATGAAGCACATCGAGCAAGCGAGCGAAATGGACACATGCACATGCACCATCAAGAAAGACCAAGACCATCGAAGACCCTGCACACTTTTCCATGTAGAGGTGAAGACATGTTACACTGAGAGCCTATCATCACTTAGAAGAATTAAAACTCGACATAGACACCATAGTCAGCCAATACATTTTAGTAGTATCATGTCGAGTTGTGTCATGAGTTGTCTCGGCCACATCACTCCTATGGGCAATACTTGTTGTAATCAATGTAATGTAAAGTGGAAGTCCAAGAGACTCACATATGAAATTGAAGAGTCATGTAAAGTTGAAAAGTCATAGGAAGTCAAGTAGTCACGAGGGAAGTCGAAGAGTCATAAGGATCAATTATTCCCGCTTGGCTATATATACCCCCTTGTTGTATGAGCACAAGACTTCTCAACTTGGCTCCTCCCACATAGCCTTGATATTTTGTAATCTATTCTTTAACGAGCAAGGAGTGGCTCCAATGTCCCACTACAGGGACTAGTGAAGTATGGTGTATAGATGTGTCTTGGATATTTTTCTTAATTCAGAAGCCTGTCTCAGGCCAACACGTTTTCATGCATGTTTTGTATCCATTTGTAAGACTATTCTTTAAACGTTTGTAATGCATGTTTTCTTAACCTGTACTAAGATAGTTGAACTAATTTGGTTATTTTAGTACTTATATTGTTGAAGATGTGTTGTATTATTTATCACTACTGTTACATCCATGTGGACTACTCTACCGGACATTAGGCAAACTATCTTTGTGAATTTATTGGCGTTAATGACCATCACCCCCGCATGGACTATTCCGCTGGATGATGTACGTGTTTTCCCTTGAGATTTAGTTTTCATGACTGCCACATCCGCTGGATGCTGGACACACCCTTCTTGTTGTTCACGTGTGTTTCCTCTTGGGTTGAGACTATTCCCTCTCATCAAGAGGCTCACTTTACCTCTCCCCATTTTTGACAATAAGAGAACACATACACAGAGTTACATTACGCACTCACCAGGCACACTCACCTCACTTTCTTGAAGTTACAAGCATAACACTCTCATGTGCTGAACAACAAGAGCTAAGGAAAATCTCTAAGAGAATGGAAATCGAGCCATCGCATCGGATGGGACTCCTACACCAAATGGTGTGAGGTCTAGTTGGGACTTCACACAGGGGAGATCCCCTGAATGTTTGCGGGTCTAGCACCATCAATACATTCTTAATAGCCACAAATTTTACCTCTAATATCCTATATTTTGATTTAGGTTTTCCAAAATTTTATGTCACTCCAATACACTATTAGTTTTGCTTGCATTGGAAAGGAGAATATATTTCTTGGGTGTTATTACTGATAGTATGTTGAGGGAAATGTTTACAGGATGCTATAGTTAGCCTAGGATGTTGTTATTCCACTATATTTAGGGTGTTGTTACTCCAGGCTGACATGATGTTATTACTCGACCAACCTAAGGATGTTATGGCTATCATGATGTTGTTATTCTAAGATTCTGCTTATTTGTTACTCCAACATATCTAGATGTTGTTATTCTTGATTATCAATACTATGAAAGATTTGATATTGTTTTGGGTAGCTATTGTGTACATTGTTACCTAATGCAGCCAATGCAATTTGTTGCGTCGACAAGGATTTGATTCTCTTAAATGATGTGGCCAATTTGGCCATGGTGGTTACAATCCCTCATCTTTTTAGTCATTTGGTGATCAAGCGGACATTCTGGAAATAACTTTATTTGTAATTAATTTGTTGTGATTGGTCATTAAATAATCCTTAGTTAAATCTATTTAGACATCTTGAGAATTGAAATAATCTCAAGGTTGTTCCTATTTTGATTTATTTTCAAAATTAAATGTAAGGAAAAATCCATGAGAAGGGATCTCCCTACCTTGAGAAGGGGTATAACATTATTTTCTCTTAGAATTGAATCTATACTTTTTTTTAGCATTAATGCAAGTTTCAACAAGTTCATGGCTCATTTTATTAATTAGTGTATAATTTATAGGCTATGAATTTTCCTCTAGCTCCCTGCTAAGGAGGAAGGACCCTCCTCTATGGCAGGGATTGTTGTTACTGTACAAAGTAGCATAGTTGTTTGTTTCATTAGCTTGTAGGTTTTGAGTTAGATTTTTGGGATTGAAACTGATTGGATTAATGAATTCTATATGTCATGATCATATTGTTGTTACTCATCATTTTTCCAGGATTTATTGAATACTAGTCCCTGTAACTATAGGATTTATCTAATTGTATTGTTACTGCTATTAATTTTTGCTACTATAGTTTGATGTGGCCTATTACCATTACAAAGTGCTAACTAAGATGTTTGCACTAATTGATGATTATTTCTTGATGCTACTTGATTCTTGTTATCAACAATCTTAAAGGTTACCATTATGTAGTGTTGTTACAAGTAGTTGATAAAATTTAGTAATGTCATCCTTTATTGTTTCCATCTTGATATTATTGACGTAGTTATCATACTAATATATCATCCTTGTGATTGGATATGTTACCTAGGATTAGTGAATGATTTATGAATAATTGAGGTGTTGAAATATTTCATTTATGGAAGTCAGGGTGTGGTTGTGTTGAGTGACTAAGTGCTATTTCTTTTCTATAGAGAGTGATTGAATCTTATTATCTTTCTACAAAGAGTGGTTGAATGTTATTTTATTTCTACAAAGAGTGATCGGATGGTGTTTCCTTCTTGCAAAGAGTGATTTACATATCCAGAATAGAGTTGTAACCCCCCACCCCACATTTACACACTTTTACAAGCTATCTAGGATAAACATGAGCTGAGTGCTACTATAACATGACCTTATATCCAAGTTCTAGTTATGGAAGTGGGGCCTACAAAATGAAAGCTTACTTCCATCCTTCAGGAACTACAAATCACTTAAGGGCCTGAGAACTACCCTAGGTGATCAATCGTTGAGCTAGAACTCCTTTTCACTGACCTAACTCCACAACTGCACCCTTGAAACCTCTTGCATGTGGATATGAGGCCCCAACTGCATCCACAAGCCTATCTACTAGCGATTATGACCCAAAATACCTTGTTATGTGCATGTGGTGATGAGATCTATGCCACTTTTCCAGAAAGCCTCCAGACTACTGCTCATAACTTTCCAGAAACCAAAATAAGATGATAACAATTCTAACCATTCAAAACTTGAACAAGATCTTGACCAAAACATGCCTAGTACATGATAGACATTTCATCAAACATATGTTAAACATGAAAGCTATAGGTCATGAAGGCATATCTGATCATAAACTTCTGAACTTCATCTGAGAATCACCATGAAGGCTCAATGCCCTCTCAACCTGGCTGCAACAACACTTGTTATCCATGCATTCATCAATCATTCAAATACTTATCTTGAACACGAGCCATTGCTAGAGCACATCATAGAACCATGCTTATAAACAACATATAACCAGAATAGAAACCATGATAAATAATCCATAAAATCCACTTAATAATAAGTACATGTGCTAATCAATCACATTAGAAAAATAACTCATATTAACATATGAAAAATCCAACCAAGTTAGGTTCTTCCACGTACCACCTGAGGATAGATTTGGATGAACCAAATCTTTCTTTCAGCCAATCACCCTTTTCCATATTATAACCATGAATATGGGATCTCATTGGATAAACCAAGAAATAATCAAACATGGACTCCAGAGATTAAACCACCTCCACCCTCAAGCTACTGTGATCTCACCTAAACTGGTCTCGAGATCGTAAAACTAAACCAAGCTCAGATGCCTCAAAATTCCTTCACCATACTTTGAGGAATTTTGCTATCTCCACCCACCTTTTGAGGGATTCTTGAGAAAACCATCTCCACCCCCAACCCTTGGGATTTTCCTAAGACACCTCACCAAATTCACAAACCTTCTGAAAATCTAAAGCTCAACCAAGAATGAACCCCATCACACCATGACTATCTAGGAAATGGAAAGGCAAGGATGAAACCCATGTGAAAGTAGGAAAAACCCATGCCAGTGACATCAAATGAACCAAATAATCAAATGCATGTACCATGCATTCACATCCTAATATGCTAAATCAAACATGCACTTTGTTACCTGCAATCAAAAAATAATTTTTTTTCCTTGTCGTTGTCCAAACTTCCTCTTGTGCTCCCTTGCTTTCCTTTGCTTGCTTGCTCCCTTGCTTGTCCTCTCTCCTTTGCTGAAATTGATCCAAAAATGAGAAAAAGATGTCAATTATTTCTTAGGTTCCTTTTTATCATTGATTCCTAGTTTCTTCCTTTCCTTTTCCTTTTTCTTTCATTTTCCTTTATTTTCTCTATAATTTCCCTTCAATGCATATTTGTGTCTCTTCACCTTCCTTTTCTCCTATTTTCCTTTATTCCTTTAATTAAATGCCATTTATTTCCTATTTTCCTTTGCCAATTCCTTTTCCAATTTCCATAGTCATTAATAAACTGCAAGTGATGCCCACTATAATGTTTATCCCCTCATTCATCTTGGAATATGTGTCCCATGACCTTGGTCTTATTTTATTTACATGGAAAATCAAATATGGGCTATTACAAACCCCTCTGCCTTGGGGAAACACTGTCCAAAGTGCTCAATGATGCCTATGACCAACAAAACATACTGCTTATGGATCTTTATAACACAACTCGTTGCAAGATTTACAATGAACAACTACTAAAACCATGACAAACATACTATTTATGGATATTTATAACACAACTCATTGCAATGAACAATTATTGAAACCGTGACAGACATACTACTTACGGAGATTTAGAAATCCAACTCGATGCAACATTTATAATGAAAAACACATATATACTTATGCACACTTGCTTTGACCAAAAAATAAAAGGATACAATGCCTACATTAGCAATCAAGGAATTAAGAGGGTCACACCTCCACCCTCAAAAGTATTACTAGGATTCACCTCCTTCCTAGGATGTCCAAAATCCACTGCTAAGATCTAATTCTACCTAGAATTTTTAGCGCTACAATCCTTGCACTATTTTTTCTCTTAGTGCAAAGTTATTGACTCCTTGTTCTAGGGCACACTCCCAATTTGCTTCTAATTCCATTTGGCAATGCTAATGACCAAAACAAATTTATTCCCCAACCTTCCCTTCTCTGCTTCCTAGTCCCTCGGGTAATCTGGTCACCCCCTTTCATGTAATCACTCACCTTCCAAGTTCCCTGACATCCCCTTCTCTGCTTTCGAGTCCCTCAAGTGATCCATCCCTTGGAAAGGGTTCCTCACATCAGAAGGTCCAAAAAGCAAGGCATACCCTTGCTTCAAAACCATCATACTAGTCATAGCATGCTCATGGAAATCAATGGACACTATTGGGTACCAATGTCCCACAATGGCCCTGAATGCTTTACTAGCACACTATTTCATGTTCCAATTCCTTTTACTCATACTGCTAACACTCTTGCAGTTAGTTCCAACCACCCAACTGGGAATTTTCCATGCTTTCGTGTACCAAGCACATAATTTCCATTAGACTCAAAAGGAATTGAAATAAATTCAAATCATACCTCATTGATGTTGGAATTATGGTGTGAATGGTTCCATCTGGCTGATGTTGGAATTGGTTCATGGTGGCAACTAGCTCATGTTGGCATTGATGTCAGCCCCTTGTAACCTGGCTGATGTATGGATTCCTTCATTGTAGCATGGTTGCAGCTAGTTGAGTTGGCATTGGGATGATTGTGCTGGAATTGATTTCAACTATATGATGTCACACTCATGATGTTCAGATGATGGAAGTCTTGTGTTCATGGAGGTAGAGGTAACTGCTACAAGTAGATGATGCAGATCTACATGATGATGGTTGGCACACTAGTTGAGTTGGAAACTAGGTATTCATCTAGATATTAATGCCTATGCTCATGGAGATGAATTTCTGCAGTGTGATGGCCTTATGTTTTATTATGGAGATGTGCTATAGAGTATTGCAGGTTTTTAAGAGGTGGTGCAACTTATGGAGATGATTGTTGGAGAGTGGAGGACTTGTTGGCTATCTTTCCAACCTTGTTTGTTGGCCTTCTAGGTAAATTTAGCAGTGACACTTGGGCAACATGTTTAATCCACTTGCATATGTGTGGGAGGTTTGAAGGCTTGTACAGATGTTGGAGAAGGTGATCCAACATGTGGAAAAAGTTATGAGTTGAAGGGTTGATGTTTTTCTTCATCCTTTTCCCCAGTCACATGGATCCAAGCCTGTGGGAGAGATTGAAAGGATCCAATCACTCGAAGACTAGCTTATTGCAGTGGTTGAAGGTTCTAGACAAGTTCAACCAATTTCATGCGTGTGAATGAGGATTTTCATGATATTTTCTCTACATTCCTTGCTCTGATCGAAAGTAAAATAGCAAGGAAATTCCTAGAGGCTTATAGAATAGTTGAAAAGATCAAAGTGTTTTAAAAAGGTCTTCCAATAATGTGTACACATTTAGTGAACAAGTGGTGCTCTTAGTGGGTTGATTTAGTCCAATTTGTGCACCCTTGATCCTAGCCCCAAGCTTGATTTCACCCTACATGTTTTATATTCTTCACTTGGGAGCTTTCAGGTTGGATATTGAGTATGAATGAGTAAGAGAAGGTTGCATAGAGTGTTGATGATTCAAACCTATTGGATAGCATATATGCTTCAGTGTATGAGTGTTAATGGACGCATAATGAGCAAAAATGAAGGATGCTGCAGAATATATCAGATTTGAGGTTGTTGTAGTGGAGATTATTTTGGAGAGTTTTGTATGTTGCCGGATAATTGTTATTGGTGACTCTCACACTTTTTTTTACAGAAGATGCTAATGCATTTGGCACATAGCCATAGTGTCTTATGTTGTTTATTGTATTATGAAACAATTATATTTTTCAGTGACCGTTTGATATTATGTTGGTGATTTTATTCAATTTTTGCTGGATAGATTGTGACCACTATCTTCCTAGAGTAGAGATCATATTTGTGGTGTCATTTTGATTTGATGATATTGTCTCACTGCTAGAGGTTGTATTGTAGAGTTGAATCGAGTTGAGCATAAAGTCTTGGGATCTGGTTTGAAAATAGATGAAAGGAGGTCCTCATAGAGTAGAGGAGTAGTGACTTCATGGATGTGGAGTAGTGAATGTGAATTTTCAGTGAAAGGAATAGTTTCTCAATCAAATGGTAGTTGGATAGTCCAAGTCAAGTTGGGCGAGGATCGATTGATCGCGGTGGCTTTCAGCAGATAGTAGTCCATAGATCCATGGAGAACATAGTCTTTAGAGATGCTCAGTAGAATCGAGTCTCCAGATTGATCGGAGTCAGCTACTTGTATATGAGGTCGAGTCTCCATGCTGATGGAAGTCAACAAATCTATGTAAAATACATATTTTTCTCAATAGAAGTTTCAGAGAAGTGTAGTAGCAACAAGGCTTTTTTTTGCCCAACGAAGAATTTTCCACTAGATATCTTGTTTCTCTTGTATGGATGCGCTTTGATGTGATGTTTATTGTTGCTCCCATGGTTAGTATATATTTTTTAACTGCTTATATGGTTTATGTTCATGAGATAATATATTGTGTTGCTGGTGAATATATGTGTGATTCAATTTAAAGTTTCAATTGATAAAATTATTAAGAAGATCACACTACTGATTCATCGTCCCCCTCTCAGTAGTGCTCAAAGTTTTCCAACAATTGGTATCAGAGTGGGGCTCTTAGTTGCAGCTTGGTCACTGGAGAGTAGATCTGGGGTTTGTTGGCCGAAATTGATTTTTTTTTTTTTTGGAATTTCTATCCTCACTGCTGCAAATTACAAGGTATGGCATAAAAATGTAAAATCTCAATTATTATCTTATGGATCTAACATTTGGAGAGTAGTATGTCAAGGTTGTGGAAACGATCCAATTGCAGATGGAGTTTTGCAACAAGATGCATAATCTAAATGAATCTTCATGATGATGATATGAAGAGACTAGTGGGTTTAAAACATGTCAAATAAATGTGGGACAAGCTAGAATCCATAGTTGGTGATGATGCAAGCAACAATAAGGAAAATGAAAAGAAGAGAGAAAAAGGAACCAGAACAAGGGCCTTAAAAAACAAGAAGCTCAGTGACAAGAGTCTCATTCTTCTAGCGCACATGATTTAGCAGATGATGAGAAGAGATTTAAAAAAACATGAATCCAAAGGTATAAAAATTAATGATTTTCTTTTGATTTATAGTTTTTATGATTCAGATTTAGATCATGTTGAAGCACATAATGAAGATGATAATGTTATTAAGGGTCTTAGAGCTAATATTTCTATACTAACAACTGCATGCAAGGATCAAGAAAATTTATTGAGGATTTGTGATGATAAGGAGGCTAAGCTTGAAGAAGATATTGTCAGCATAAAAATTAAGTTGATAGAAATAGAAAGAGTTGGGGAAGGTATGAGAAAGTAGTACAAGGAGAAGGAAGATGAGTGTGAAATATTAGAAGTTTAAGTGGTGTCCTTGAGAAATTAGTGGAAGATGGAGAAAAGCACTTTAGACTTAGATAATTTGCTTGAGATCCAAAGATCACAATTGGGTAAATCTGGTCTTGGATTTCAAAAGGGTGAGTCTAGTTTGCATGCAGGAAAAAACAAGAAAGAAGAACCCAAGAAACCTATAGCAAACAATACTATCAGCAAGAGTGAGAACCAAGGAAGCAAGAAATAATTGTTGGGTTGTGTTATATTCTTTCCACGACTAGCCTACATAGTTAACCGAGGCGTTAGAGCAGGGGGGGGTGGGGAGCCCCGCCTTTGTTGCGCCGATTGTGTAGCGGGCGGTTTGAGGGGGGTGGGTAGCTCCCTTCTGAATTTTTTTTTTGGATCCTATATTAGGTTGGGAAGACCTAGCTATGATTTTGTGTATGATTTTTGCACATGGTTTTGGACGCGATGGTTTTCGGTCCATGGTATTGGATTCTTTGACATGTATAAATATGTATTGTAACATTGAAAGGAACATAATGAAAAATCAAGCTGGTAGTCCCAGTTTTTGGATCCAGGGGAAAATCTCTGTGTATATGTGTTATGCTCTCGCATTGTTTATTTTCTATGTTTTAGAATTCGTATGTAGGTACTTTCTGTATGGGGTTAAAACCTACATTTGGTATCAGAGTTGTTTTGGCTTCAAGGGGATGCCTTTGTTGCTAAGGGGTTTCACTTGGGCCTGTGGTAGACCTCGTTCAGTGGGAGATCTGCGGGATTGATTCTGGTGGTGAAAGAATATGGCGAGCAGTGGAAAGATAGAGATCGATAAATTTAATGGTTAGAGTTTTGAGTTGTGGAAACTCAAGATGGAAGATCTGTTGGTGGATAAAGATCAGTGGATCGTGGTAGATCCAGGTACTAAACAAATGGGAGTGTCTGAGAAGAATGGAAGAAGTTGGATCGAAAGGCAAAGAGCACAATAAGATTGTGTGTCTCAGATTCAGTATTGCTGAATGTATCAGGGGAAGCTACGACAAAGGCTTTGTGGGACAAGTTAGGGGCTTTGTACCAATCTAAGTCTTTGGTGAATAAACAGTTCCTATGGAAAAAGTTGTATAACCTGAGGATGAAAGATGGAGACTCGGTGACAGAGCATCTGAATGCGTTTAATACTGTGGTAAGTTAGTTATCGTCTATTGATATCAAAATTTCAGATGAAGATAAGTGCATTAGTTTGTTGTCTTCTCTACCAGATTCGTGGGATAGTATGGTTATTGCAATAGGTAGCAATGCAACTACCTTGCGGTTTGATGAAATAGTCTCATCCTTGCTGACAGAGGAGATGAGACGGAAAAATATGGAGAGCCAGAATGGTGATGCTTTGTCTGTACAAGGACAGCCCCAGAACAGAAACAAAAATAAGTCATCGAGTGGGATATCTAAATCTCCAAGAAAACCTATAAAGGTGGTGTGCTAGAAATGCAGAAAGGAAGGGCACTACAAAAGGGACTGTAAATCTAAAGCTCCTGACAAAGGAAAGGGATCTGATGATGCTCCTTTTGTAGAGGCGAAAACCACCTCAGATGAAGGTGGGGATGTGTTCTTGGCTTCTTCATGTACACATGTAGATCATGAGGCATGGTTGATTGACTCAGGTGCATCCTTTCACTTCACTCCCCATAGAGAGTGGTTCTGCGAATATGAGAAATACGATGGTGGTGATGTCTTCTTAGGGGATGATAGGAAGGCTAGAATCGTTGGTAGCAGAAAAGTAAAGTTGAAGTTGCAAGGTGGAAGGGTTAGAACACTTCCGGCTGTTCTACATATTCCTACATTAGCCAGAAATCTGATTTCTGTAAGCAAGCTGGATGATGCAGGTGTAAAAACAATGTTTGAGAAGGATACCTGCAAGATGGTTTGGGGAGCACTGGTATTGATGCAGGGAGTTCAGATTGGAACTCTGTACAAGCTGCAAGGTAGCACTGTTGTTGATGGGTGCAATAGTTCTGTGGTTCTTGAAAGTGGGGGAGAAAATCTAGTGGTCTCTGGAGAGAAGACCATGCTATGGCATCAAAGGCTTGGACATATTAGAGAGAAGGGCCTTCGAATACTTCATGGTAAAGGTATGGTAGAAGGTATGAGTAATAGCTCTCTGGATTTTGATTTCTATGAAAATTGTGTATATGGGAAGCAGAATTGGGTGAGTTTCCCCTCTGATGGTAAGAGGGAAAAACAGATATTAGAGCTTGTGCACAGTGATGTGTTTGGACCTATGAAGGTTCCATCACTGGGTAAGTCTGTGTACTATGTATCATTTATGGATGACTTCTCAAGGAATACATGGATATATTTCCTTAAGAAGAAATTTGAAGTCTTTGACAGGTTTAAAGAATTTAAGGTTCTGGTGGAAAACTAGACAGAGAAGAAGATAAAGGTGCCGAGGATAGATAATGGTGGAGAGTTTTGCAGTATTGAATTTGAAGAATTCTGTAAGAAGTGTGGTATAACACTATAGAAGACTACTCCATACACACCTCAGCAAAATGGAGTTGTAGAAAGAATGAACAAGATGTTGATGGAAAGGGAAAGAAGCATGCTCAGTGGTGTCGGGTTAGGACAAGAATTCTGGGCAGAGGCAGTGGAGACAACATGTTACCTGGTCAATAGATCACCTTCATCAGCATTGGAGGATAAGAATCCACAAGAGGTATGGACTGGTAAGAAGCCCTCTCTTTCACATCTGAGGGTATTTGGATGTGATGCATATGTACATGTTCCAAAGAAGAAACGAACCAAGTTGGATAGTAAATCTGAAAAGTGCATCTTTATTGGGTATAAGGATGGTTTAAAGGGTTATAAGCTTTGGAACCCAGTAACAAGGAAGGTTGTGTACAGCTGAGATGTGGTGTTGAGAGAGGTGAAAGATGTTATTAAACATGAAGTTCAACCGAAGGAACCTGAGAAGATAGAGTTTGAGCTAAAGGAGGAAGAATCAAAATCTACAGCAGAGGAGGAATCAGAAGATGAAGAGCCACAAACTCCGAGTGTGAGAAGATCAGTTCGAGAAAGAAGGAAGCCAGAAGGTATAGTCATATGCTTTCTATTCAAATTTTTCTTTATCTATTATTGATGATGATCCCATAATTGTGAAGGATGCAGTAGATTTAGAGGATGAAAAACTCTGGAAAGAGGCCATGGTTGATGAAATGGAATCTTTGCACAAAAATGAGGCTTGGGATTTGGTGGAGTTGCCGGCTGGAAGGAAACCCATTGGAAAAAAATGGGTGTTCAAGAAAAAGAAAAATACAGAAGGAAAGGTGGAGAAATACAAATCTCGGTTGGTAGCAAAAGGTTATTCCCAGGTGCCGGGAATTGATTTTGGTGATATTTTTTCTCCTGTTGCCAAGGTAACTTCTATTAGATTACTTTTATCTGTTGTTGCTGCTTTTGATTTTGAGGTAGAACAGATGGATGTGAAGACAACATTTCTTCACGGGTGTTAGAGCCTAGATTTACCTCAGGCTGAAAAGGTAAGCTTCTAGGTCCACATCAAACCACGCTCAGCCTCGTAGCTAGCCTTACGAGGACAGGAGAGGGCTCTCTCTGGGTCAATCTCAGCAAAAGATAATTGATGGGGCTTGAGAGGACTGAAATACAAACTAATTTTAGGCTAGGTATGAAGTGAAAGGATTTGATTTGATTTTTTGAGGGTTTAGGTGGAATCAAGGGAAAGGCAAATTTTGGGGTGCGGGGATTGAGGCTCAGTTCTACAGAGATCTCGATGGGGCAAGGTAGGCAATCATTTTGGCACTTAAATTTTCATGAGATGGAGGGAAAAGACAGGTGAGGTGTTGAAGAGGGCAAGGGAAATCATGAATCCTCCCCAAACAGCTGAAAACATCAAACAACTAAAGCAAACTTCAAGTAGAGCATTGCACTTTCAATGAATTCTACTTACACTCTTGTTTGTTTAGTTCAGAAGAAATAAGATAGATGATGGCATACATAAAAAAAATTCACAATTACAAAGAGAAGCACTGTACCAAGACAAATTGCCACATGAATCCCAAAGAGTGCTGCAAATCCTGGTCCCAATTCCTTAGCCAAAATACTGATGTGAGTGTACAATGAAGCTCAAGGCTTTCTCAAGAGTCCAACCCTGAAAATAACTTAGAAAATAGATGATGTAGACCATCCTAACCCATTCCCATGCCTCTAGGGGTCGAGCTCATCATTCTAGGAGTTGTTTCAACCAATTCTAAACAAGGCACTGAAATCTAGGCAATCAAACAACTTGCCTCTATATGCTAGGAAACTGATTCATTCATTTAATTTTCACTTTTTAGTGAATGAATCCTCTAGAAAAAGTAAAAATGTGCCAATATTACATCATCAAATTACATCATGGTAGATCAAGAGCAACATCAAAAAGTGAACCTAGTCAAAACTGTGCGAATTTCTGGTTGAAGATTGAAAATGAGGTCAAATTTCTCTATGCATTGCGCCACTTTGGAGCTGATTTTGGGGCACTTCCCGAAGTCCAAATTGAGATCATGATAGCTTGTTGGAAAGCCCTGCCTGTCGAATTTCCAACCCAAGTGGAATTTCTGGATTTGGATGCCATTTGCCCCTCCAAAACTTCATTCTCCCAGGACTGCTTCCTGTGTGTCAAAATAGGGGCAATGAAGTCATTTTGTGAGTGTTTTTTGACCTTTTGAGGGCTCAAAACCTCCCAAATTTCTTGGCCATAGGTAGGAAAGCATAATTTATCATGAAAAATCTAGAAATGCAAAGTTTTTTGGATTTGGAGCCCTCTAGCAAAAGCGAGCGCCACGTGGCGCGACGCATAGGGAGAAAAACCCTGTTTTTTAGTGCAAAAATTTTCCAAAATGCAAAAATTGCTCCAAATTTCTTGAAATTTGGGCTGGACCTTCTTCATCAAGAGCTATGATGAGCCAAGGATTCCTTGGCCAATATCCGGAGTTGATCATGTTCTTTTTGCCTCTTTTGCCTTTTCAATGCCTTCCTTAGTTTTGCCTTTAAATTTCTTATTCGTGCCATGCAAACCTTGTTCCACGCCATGTAGTGGAAAGCCATGTGTCTCAACAATGCTTTGTCTCTATCGGCCTTGTCTAGCAGTCTCTCCAAGTGGATGTTGACTCTCTCGAGCCAAGACTCTCGATCAACGTTGATCTCTTGCTCCAATGAAGTGAATCCAATCCTCCTCCCTTGGGCAGCTTGTCGATTCTCCTGGATGTTTTGTAACTCCATAATCACCTGCTAATCTTCAAGCTGCTTATTTCTCTGCTCCAAGTATTTGATAATCCACTTAGCCCTCTCCAAGTTGAGGGACAAGGTTTTGATCTCTGTCTGCTGCTCCTGGATGATCTTTCTAAGGTTTGCACTTTGTGGGCCCATGTCTGTATCGTCATCTTGAATGAGAATGAAGTCGGCCTCTCGTTCCCCTGAAGGCCCCTCATCCTTCATTGGCCTCTTGCCTTTGTCCTGTACCTGTGGTGCTGATGTCGGAAGCGAGGCCCCTTCCACGCCAGGTGGAGATAACACTCGCTTTGCTACTGCAAATAACTGTCTAGCGCACTTCTGATAAGTAATGAATACTGGCATAGTAG
Organism: Pinus tabuliformis; assembly: GCA_031772625.1. Taxonomy (NCBI): domain Eukaryota; kingdom Viridiplantae; phylum Streptophyta; class Pinopsida; order Pinales; family Pinaceae; genus Pinus; species Pinus tabuliformis. The sequence goes on from CM062812.1 coordinate 44,652,218, forward strand.
CAGTGTGTGTCTCATGACCTTCATGCTGATAAGAAGGTCCACCTGTCTCATGTCCAGCCTCTGAAGATCCCTGTGGAGCTCTGAAAAACTCACGAGAGATAAAATCATCCCAAGTGATGCCCTGTAATCCAAGCTGATGAACCACCACAATCTTGATGAGAGCAAAATGATAAACACTGTTAAGCTACTGCTAAGGGGTCTTGTGCTGCACAAGGGTGGTCATCCTTTCTATGTTTCGGCATATGAAATAAGGAATGTTCATCATCCATACCCGAGTGAAATGCATCAGCAGCGTGATGTGATAAGTATACAAGCGGGAGAACCGGCCCTCACAGGTGAAATATTTCATGATGATTTTCATTAAAGGATCATACTCATCCTTGAGAAACCGAAAAGGAAACACTCTCTTAAGCTGTCTCAGAAAACTTGGTTTGATGTATGGTTCATAGTGTTGCCGGTCAATCTTCCGTCTCTTGTTCCATGGTTCTCCAATGTTTGGTATGCCAGTTGCCAATGAAATGGAATCTGGTGTTAATGTGAAAGTGACACCAGCAAGAGTAGCTTGATCACCATGCAAATGTAGTACGAACAGACGGGCCAACTCATGATGAAATTGAACATTAGCAACCTTCTCACAAAACTCATAACATGACTGATGCTGGAAACAAGAGATGGCAAGAGGGAAGGCCTGTAATTCAGTAAGGGTGGTTGGTTCTTCTCTGATATGTCTGCCACCTCTATGAGGCCTCCTGGGTGCATGTCCTTCTGCAGGTGAGTCACGTTGGGTCTCCACTTCATAATCAGATGAATGATCGGATGCCATAACTGCTGATAGACAAATTGGCTTGGAGAAATAGGTACTGATGTATGAAAATTGTGTTGGACTGCCTTTTGGTGATGATTGTTTGACCTCTGCTACCAAGGGAAATCAGTGAAACAAGTGACTGTTAGGAGAGGGAAAAATAGTGGGAATTTTTGGGACTGTTGGGATAAATTTAGGTAGGGAAAATATGGGATGTTTGGGAAGTTTTGTATAGGGTTAGGAATTTTTGTATAGGTTTAGGGTTTGGGGATTTTACATTAGGAAATTTGGGAAAGGGGGATTTGGGATGGGGGATTAGTGAGTTTAGGGGGTAGGGGAACTCAGGGAACCATGAAAAAAGTGAAAAATGGGGTAAGGGAATGATGGAAAGAGGGTAAAATTGGAAGAAAATAGTTGTCAAACCCTAGGCAACAATCTTTGTTTGAGGAATTTAAGATGATAGGGTTTGATCATTTGTTTAGACACTCAACACATCAATCATCATAGCATAACTACCAAACTTTGATGAACAGGAAAATTGGAGCTCAACCTACTTGAAACAAAAGGAATTTGTGCGTTTTTGGCGATTGGAGGCTGTTCTGGAACTTTTCGGGCCTTTTAGCTGTATGCGCCGCGCCTCCCCAGTGCACCGTGCCTGTGCAAAATTGAACTGCGTATTCATGCCCAGTGTGTCGCGCCAAGCAATTTTCACCCAAAGTTGCCCAACTTCTCACTTGCTCATCAAATTTGTGCTCTCTTGCTTCTCTCTTGCAAATAAGATTATGAGATGAAGGAATAGCTTATAGACCAAGAGCTTTTAAGATTTTGGCTCATGAAACCCACTTTTACAATGTTTTTGCTTTGGTACTTTTCTTGAAACTCTATTTTTGGACTTTTTCACTGCTTTTTCACTTTATAATGAACAAAATGACCTGAGCTTGGCTTGTTTTGCAGGTGTTGGAGCTTCTTAGGCTAAAGAAAGAAACCAGGGTGCAGATGAACGGATTTACAATGAGAAAATTAAAATTTTCATGATTTTGTACAACAAATACTAAATACTCTGTTTTTTCCTCAAAACTGAGTTTTGAGGAAAAACGAAAAACACATTTTCAAATTCTTGGTGATAAAATTTATTGATGTTGCAACCTCCTCATGGCCTGCTGGCAATTATTGGACACTTTGAAGCATTTATTGACAAAACCCTAATGAAACCCTAGACCTAATTGACCATGAAACCCTAAAGACAACTTTTGCAATTTTCAAGATAAAAAAGACTATATATGTTTTTAAATGAGCAAAAATGAGCCGACAGGTAGATAACATTAGGGAAACTGGAGGAACGCCACTGCCGTCAGATGATCTATGCGCCTAATGGAATGCAAATGACTGGGCGGGACACCTAACATGAAATGCAATAAGAGGAGTTGATCTCTGACGGAGGGATGGCAATACCGACTCTAACAACGGGGATCTAGAAGAGGAGATCTACATGAAGCAACCTGAAGGCTTTGCAGTGAAGGGTAAGAAAGAACTGGTATGCAAGTTAAAGAAGTCTCTGTATGGGTTAAAACAATGACCAAGGATGTGGTATCAGAAATTTGATATTTATACGGGGACTTGGTTTCACCAGAAGCAAAGCAGATCACTGTGTGTATTTTAAATTAATTGGTGAATGTGTTATTTATCTGGTCTTGTATGTGGATGATATGTTGCTGGTTGGAAATGACAAATAAATTATCCAGGATTTGAAGACACAATTGTCCTCCAATTTCGACATGAAAGATCTTGATGTTGCAAACTATATTTTGGGCATGGAAATTAAAAGAGATCGGGCAAAGAGGAAGCTCTGGTTAAACCAGAGGAAGTATGTTGAGACAATATTGCAGAGGTTTAATATGGAGGATAGTAAACCGGTGAAGGTTCCTATTCCTGTAGGTGTAAATTTATCTGCTGAACAGTGTCCCAAGACACAAGAAGAGGAAGAGGAAATGTCCCGTGTTCCATATGCAAGTGCAGTCGGTAGCCTGATGTATGTGATGGTCTGTATTAGACCAGACATTGCACATGTAGTGGGAATATTGAGCAGGTTTATGTCAAAACCAGGGAAAGAGCATTGGATAATAGTGAAGCGGGTTTTTAGGTATTTGCGTGGCACTAGTGATTATGGTTTGTGTTGCCAAGGAAGACCAGGATTGGACAGAGTTTTGGATATCCATGGCTTTGTTTATGCAGATTGGGCTGGAGATCTGGATTAGATAAGATCTACAAGTGGGTATGTGTTTAACCTATTTGGAGGTGCAGTCAGTTGGACGATTAAGAAACAATCTGTAGTGGCATTATCAACTACAGATATAGAATACATGGCAGCCACTCATGTAAGCAAGGAAGCAATTTGGTTGTAGAGATTGTGTTCAAGTATGGGGTTAGTACAAGGAGCTATAATGATAGACAGTGACAACCAAAGTGCAATTTTCTTGGCAAAGAACCCTACTTACCATTCAAAGACAAAGCACATTGATGTTCAGTATCACTTTGTGAGGGATATGAGAGAAGACAAAAAGGTGTTGCTGGTAAAGGTGGACACTTTGAAGAATATTGTAGATGCATTGAAAAAATCTGTGAGCTCTGAGAAGTTCTCTTGGTGTAGAGAAACAATGGGCGTCGCAGGGTTGGATAAATGATTAATCTCTCTTGTGGCCCCTTGTGGAAAGAAAACAACAAGTGGGAGAATGTTGGGTTGTGTTATATTCTTTCCACGACTGGCCTACATAGTAATCCAGGGGGTTAGAGGGAGGGTGGAGCCCCCCTTCGTTGCGTCGATTGTGCAGCGGGTAGTTTAAGGGGGGTAGGTATCCCACCTATATGGGGTCAAGGGCAGCACCTTGGGAAATTTTTTTTGGACCCTATATTAGGTTGGGCAGACCTACCTATGGTTTTGTGTATGATTTTCGCACATGGTTTTCGACGTGATGGTTTTTGTTCCATGGTTTTGGACGCAATGGTTTTCGGTCCATGGTATTGGATGCTTCGACATGTATAAATATGTATTGTAACATTGAAAGGAACATAATGAAAAATCAAGTTGGTAGTCCCGGTTTTGGGATCCAGGGGAAAATCTCTGTGTATATGTGTTATGCTCTTGCATTGTTTATTTTCTGTGTTTTAGAATTCGTATGCAGGTAATTTTTGTACGGGGTTAAAACCTACACAGATCCAGCAGCCAAGTAGCAAAAAAAAGAACCAACAATAAAAAAACAATTAGAACTAGCAGAAAAGAAGAAAATATCAAGGAGCACCTACATTTAGAAGACCTTTTTCTCCTAGAGATGATCATGGCATCTCCATTAGATTTCAAAGGAAACAAAGTCCTTTTATTCCTTTGATGCATGAGGTACAATGTTATAGTTGTCACAAGTATGGGCATATTGCAGCAAATTGTTGGAGCAGAACATATATATCAAATCAACAGATATTACAACAATATCAGTAGCCAAGGAGATTGGCAAACAAGTATAATTGTGTTTTTTATTGTTATTTTTACCCATGTCACCTGTTTGGTCATAAGGCACTAGATTGCAGGTCTAACCAATGGAGGAGAAGCACATTGAAATCAAGGTTTAGATCTAGCATGAGAAACAGGAGATCTAATCCTCTTGCTGCATATCTTGGCCATGTGGAGTGGTATACATGCCATAACTTTGGCCATATGGAAAGAGACTATTTGTTGCCCCGTTACTCAAGCCAAAATCGATAAAAGTAGCAAAAGAAAAGAGGACCTAACACAAAATGAGTGAAGGAATAAAAGAAGCATATGAAGGAAGAGAAGAAGCAATGAAAGACTATGTGGATAAAGAAGGAGAAACATCTCTTCAAGTAGTGAATAACATCACCTCCTACAGTCCATGATTATTTTCCTGCATATATATAGAGGATTGCAAAGTTCATGAGAGGTGCATAACCTCATGGGGAGCATATGGTAGTTTGATGAGTACGAGATTATTGCAACAACATATGATGAGTTATGAAAATTCAGGTCAACATGATCAACCTATCTCTTGGAGGTATATTGAGCTCAGGGGGAGCTATGAATGGTATGATGTTTTCCTAGATTATTTGGCATATTCTTCATTCTTTTCACTCATTTCTTTGCAACATATTTATGTGTGTTTTCATGAGTGAAAAGGAGTACATTTTTCAACCACATATATTCCTTTCATTTCCACTAATAGTTGGTTTAAAAGATGTGCAACCATTCATATAATGTACTCATTCCTCCAACCATGTACATAGATGACATGTGACATGGAACAACCATGTATAATCTATTGTATGATGATTACTACAATCACGTATGTGTTATTCTATCATCATTATGTATTGGTTGAGAGTCGAGTCTTTAGTATGATGAGTCATCATGGTGATAAGCTTGTTATGGAAAAGTATCATGAGTCTATGCTACAGACACATATATGGCCTAACGATGATGTAATAGTAATAATGTATCATGTATTTGAGTCATTGGTCCATAAGAGATTATCATAGCATCTATGTATTTCATTGTAAAAGCCATGTAAAATGCTCATGACACTATGTACTTGTATTGTGTTATGTTTGGGTCATATAGTCATGAGTCATGAGGTCATGTTATGGTCATATGAGAGCATGTATGAGGTTTTGTATTTCTACTACATCCATGTATTTATAAATGTATATATCATTTGAGTCAAAAGGAAGCAATGTTTGTAGTGGAAGTGGTTCACTATAACATGAATTGATGTTGGAGATGGCACGTTTTCAGGGAAATCATATATTTTCTCTTGTTTATTTCAGCCATTCATTATTGGCATTATGATCCACATGGAGGTGTTCATGATGTGCCTCATACTATGCTATGACATTTGGGGCTTTTGGTCTCATGTCATGTTCATAGATGTTTGTAGGTTGATGCCATGTGGTTGCTAAGGATATGTTGGATGTGCTTTGATGTGCATATTATTGTATATGATGATGCATATGTTGTTTATGATTGCCTTATGTTGGCATAGTGTTGTTGCTACTAGATATTGTTGGTTGGTATGCTGCTTTAGATGATGATTAGTTTATTTGCTGCTTACTACTAGAGCTATAGAGAGACATGATGTTTGTTGATCTGCATTAGCTATCAGCCATGTTGTCATCTGTTATTATAGTCTTTGTGCTTCACTTTTTGCTGCCTTATCATATGGAGTTGACCCTTTTCTATTGATGTCAAAGGTGGAGTGATAGAGGATGATGGTATGGAGAGTTTGTGTATAGTTGCCATCAATGCCAAAGGGGCATATTGTTGGAATTATGGTGTTCATGGTTCCATCTAGCTAATGTTGACATTGTTACATGGTGGCATCTATCTCATGTTGGCATTGATGTCAAACCCTTGTAGCCTAGCTGATGTATGTATGCATTCATTGTAGCATGGTTGCAGCTAGTTGAGCTGGCATTGGGATGATTTTTTTGGCATTGATGTCAAATGTATGATTTCACACTCATGAAATTCAGATGATGGAAGTATGGTGTTCATGAATGTAGAGGTTGTTGCTGCAGGTGGATGATGCAGATCTACATGATGATGGCTGTCACACTAGTTGAGTTTGAAACTAAGCCTTCATTTAGGTCTCCATGCTTATGCTCATGGAGATGACTTGTTGCAGTGTGATGACCTTATGTTTGATTATGGATATGTGCTATAGAGTATTGAAAGTTTTTTAGAGGTGTTGTAGGTTGTGGAGATGATTGTTGGAGAGCGGAGGACTTGTTAATGCTATTTCCAACCTTGTTTGTTGGTATTCTAGGTCAAATTGGCAGTGACACTTGGGAAACATGTTTTATCCACTTGCATATGTGTTAGAGGATATGCCAAAGGTTTGGGGGCTTTGTATGAATTTACAGGGTAAGTTCCTCAGATAGAACACTAAAGGACACTGCTCACAAACATATCAATACACCAGTATTATTGACGTGGTTAAAACCCTCAAAGAGGGAAACAATCCATGACCTGAGCCAACATGGCCACTTCAGGCAATTTTAAGCTTCTGTCATGAACGGTCACCCTACAAATGACCCTCCATGCTCTTTAAATAGAGATCATGGACCAATCGAGTGTTAAGTCACGAATCAAGTGTCAGTAATACCGAGGAGAGAATGAACCATCGGATCACTTAATGTCTAGAACATATCATGACCGTCGAATTGTAAGTTACAAAAGTACATAGTAAAGAAACACACATTACCTAACTCTATACTAGACCAAGTTATACTTAACTATTTCCTATGTATCAGAATATCCTAACATCCCCCCTTAAGAACAACTTGGGATAGGATTGAAGGATGTAAAAATATGACACAATAGGATAAGGAAGTGTTGTGCTGTACAACAACCCCCCATTTCATAAAATTTTTCTTTAAAAATCATAATATGAAATGGGTCCCTTTTAACATAGATGTGTGAATAAATTGGTATTAACTCATTATTAGAAAAAAACCCTCATCAAAAGGTCCGACTGAAATATGATATACCTTTCAAACAATGATAAAATAGGTCTTTTAGACAAATCATAAAGCTTTTTATTATTACGATAAAGCGATCGCAAGATCGCATATTGCAATAATAAGAAAAACACATATAAAGACCCATTGAATTTCTCCGATCTGAAAAGGGAAATCGCTATCAGATATCGGGGAAAGGGCAAAGCGCATCGTATATAAATAAGGCACCCCCTCCTATTCCTCCGATGCGATAAAAGGTATCGCTATCGGCAATCGGTTGTGGTAATCAATTCATTAACTATGACACCTTCAAATCTTCCGATGCGATAAGGCGAATCGCCATCGGCAATTTCACAATAGCGCAACTAACGTGACCCGAGCCCTGTCTCGATTGCGATACATTAAATCAAGGCGCGTGTTTCTAAGCATATTAAAGATTGGCATACATTATACCACCTTTGGTGATTGAATGATATTTTGGACTATTATTAAAACCCTCCCTTTCACGTCACCAATCATCAAATGTGATTAGCCGCCAAAAATCTAAGCCACGCTCGAATCAATTATTCACCATATACACGTTATGATGGATATTTAAAAGCTCCATTATCATGATTGACAGGTGAAGCAGACAATTAATGAAGCAATTATGCCGAGATTTTCCACTTAGATTCTATCTGCAGCAATTTCACTATGATCTTTGATTACTCGCTAATAGATATAACTCTTTTATATTGGCTCATGTTATCTATTTCTCTGTATCACGCTGGTTTCATTCCTTGTGCAGAATTCCATCGAAATATCAAGTTTTAAGAAAATGGGAAAGAAATCCAAGAGATCCGCAGCAGCAGCGGCCCCTGCAGTAATAGTCCAGCCCATTAGTGACCCAGGACCAAGCAAAAAGGGCCTAATCTCAGACACTACATGTCTCAGCCTTGGAAATACAAGTTGGCAAAGCATCTATAATTTAATTGAGGCAGAAGAACCAGAGGAAGTGTCGGAAGAAGCTACTCCAGGCTCAACTAATAAATCAGACGCCTCCTTGAAAGATTTGGCCGACTCATTTTTGCATAGGATAGCAGCTCGGGAGAAAATTCTTCCTTACACTGATGTGGTCAGATGGGTGGTCGAACAAATTCCTGTTTCTAATAGGACGTTTTGCACAGTTGATGGAAGAGTTTTCGGTTCATTTCAGCCTGATGACTTGAGGAAAATGTATCATTTTCCTGAACCTGAAAAGAAATACAACAAAGCTTTTCTGGAGAAATTCGTAGAGGAGAATGAGACGGAATCAACCCTGATTAGACAATGGAGACAGAATCCCGCAAAGCACAAACATGAATCATCGGGTAAGTACTCCGTGGATTCCTTGGCATCTCCTTACTGTTACGCTGGGGCAATGATGTGTAGGATATGGGGAATGCATGATTCAGCAAAATTTACTATCGAAATGGTTCCTTTAATGGAAGCGGCTGTTAGTAGTTATGTCATGGATTGGGCGAATATATTGTCTGATAAATTAGCCTCTGCAATTCTTGATTTTAGATTCAATTCACGCAAAACCACCAAGACTATTCCCCCCTTCTATTACAGTGCTTATGTTATGGATATGCTTTGCTTTAATTCCGAATACCCGATACTTGGGTGGAGGTGGACGCCATAGGACCCTAAGCCAATCCACATCTATCATCAGATGTTATGGAAGGCACATTATAAAGACCACTTGTATCAAATCTGTAACGGTTTCATGTTGCCTATCTATTATGCCATTTTTGATAAGCCTGCCCCAAGGATTTCCAAGGAGGCAAAAGTTGACTTGACTGCTGTGGGGAATTGGTTCGGGGAAGATAAGTTCACATATATAAGGGTGTTTGGTAGCCTCACAAGACCCCATGTCCTCCCATTGTATGTACCTGATAAACTGTTGGCACGAGAGTTAGCTTACCAAATAACAACCGCTGGAACATCCAAAACTCTTAGGACTTCCAAAAAGCAGTCATGGCCCATATTCCCTTTGAGATGCGGTGTTTATACTCTACTTGATTACAAACATGCTGAGAAGGAGACAGGAAAAATAAATATGCTCAATCTTGCAACCATCCCTAACAGGCAATTCGATCCTCGGAAGGTTGCCTATAATGTGCTTGAACAGGCCAAACTTACTAAGTTTGATCATGAAGAAGATGAATTTGACGACCTATTTTCTTCAGCAGAATCATTGTCTCAGGTTAAAACATTGGCCAAGATGAAATATAATGATGAAGGACTGGTAGAATTCAATAGGCTCAGAGAACAGAGGTTGCAAACTCTGCCTCTGGACTTATTGGCTACTACACCAACAACTAAGCCAAGTGAGCCTGAAAAGAAGAGTATTGAAGAGCCTCCTGCTACAGAGAAAATTCCCGAAAAGGGAAAAGAGCCAGAGAAAGGAAAAGAGCAGGAAACAGAGTAGGAGAAAGAAAAGAAGCAGGACAGTGAAGTTATTGATTTAGAGACTCAAATTGATCCCAAACTCGTCAAATAGTGGCAACAATTTGACTCTATTATAAAGAATCCCGAGACTTCACAAACATTTGGCACACCGCAAGTAACAGTCAGTCAAGAAACAACCATGACTACGGTTCCAAGTGAAGGGACCAGCGGCCTACCCAGTAGCAAAGATGCAGAAATAATTCCCAAAGATCCATCCGATCAGATTGTTTTACAGATAGAAGACATACCACCATTAGATGTCTTTTACAGTCCCAAACACAGGGCTGTGGTGAAAAGACAGAGGAAAAGGAGGAGACTTGATCAATCTTCCCTTTTGCCAGATCAAACAGAGATGGCTAATGTGGTGTGGAAGGAGGAATTTAACCCTTCTGATGACCTTACGAAACTTTCCCAGTATGTCGGAGCGTATTCGGCAGCCACCATGGATAAAGCCTCGGAAGTAAGTAATATCCTTAAGGAAAAAGATCAAATGATTGGTTCATTGCAGTCGCAGGTGTTTGAAGCACAACGAAAAATAGAACAGTTAGAACAAAAACTATCAACACAGCGGCAGACAAACAACCAATTAAATGAGCAATTGCTCAAAGAGAAACAGAGGATAGACTTGAGCGCAGTACAGAAACAAAAGGAATTGTCCGAAGCATTGGCCATATTAAAGGCGATGAATGAACAAATGAGAAAGACTAAAGATGAGCGAATCACTCAACTGTCACAAGAAGTAGAAAAGTTCAGGAGCCTTCCTCAAGTAGCAGAGTTCAGAATAGAATCTCTACAAATCAATAAGGCATTGATTACACAGCTAAAACTGCTATGTCATAACATTTCTCTGGCTGAACCTATTTGTGAGAGTACTACATCAATAGTTGATAAATCAGTTTAAGCTAGGCAGGATTTAGAACAGGTCGATGAGACCTTAACCAGCTTTCTTGCTTGGCAAGACTCCCTTGAAGGACAAGCTACGGATCTGCCCAAAATTATAGAGTCACACAAAGACATCCTTTTTCTAGAATGGCAGTTGCAACTAATGAGGGCAGAAAGAGAAACCTCAAGATGTCGGTTATCTACTAGAAATTTAATTGAATTGGTCAATGACACTCTTTATCTGTCTAACATGATTTCACAGTGTAATCCAGGTAAATTGACATCGTCCAAAGCCTTGGAACAAACATGCAATCAGGAATTGGAAAAGAATGGAAGACTAATCGCTGGCATCCAAAGTTTAACTTGGGATGCCTTTTGGTTTTTCTTAATCAAGCCATACAGTCAGAGGGCCACACTCAAATGTTTAATTGATGCCATCAGTTGCATGATTCTCGAGATCCAAGATGCCACATATTCAGCCCAACTGAATTCTCGCCTAAGTCGCCCTCCAGAATTGCAACCGATGCTAGATATCTGCCAGCTCAAGCCGAAGGGAGATCATCCGAAACAATGAATCATGCTGCCGACTGAGGACAAGCCAATTTTGAGGAGATATTCATAATATAGTTGTACCAATTAAATAGCACTTTTATTTTGTAATTAGTTAGCTTAATTAGTATTTATAGGCCCTTTCATGCATTTGGAAAAGGTCCTCAGTTTTTGTATAAACTCAAATCAGTAAGTCACACTATTGTGCTTCTGATCTATTTTTTATGAAGACTGGGCCAGTATTCTGAATTTTGATGAAGAAAGCTTTGATGATATGTGCAATATTGCCTTTTGTGGAAGTGTTTCTAAGTTAGAAGAAAGAATTTGAATGCAATTGATATCGGGAGTGATTCAAATAACATATGGTACTATTATCTATGCTCTTGTATCATTCTTTTATGTGAATCGGCATTTGTTTAAATTTTGCTATCATTGAATATATGTATGTGTTTTAACAGCAATCCTTGTACTTTTCACTATTGAATGTCTAAGGACTGTTATTCTTTCAATCATATCTATGTCTATGATATATATGAGGAATAGTGTAATAATGATTGCTTGATTGCTTTGTTCAACTATTTGGGCTTGGTAATTATCATATGAATAAATATCTTTGTTTACCAACAAGAGTCATCTATATGCCTATTTGTGGATGAAGACCATCAAAAGTTACGCTAAAAACAACAATTTCCCGGGATAGGATAGTTGTTTATAATTTTACTTTTAGATTAAATCATTCATCCATTATCATCATATATTAGAAAATCAATCATTTATCCATCCTATTTACCAATCATTGGGAAACTGGTCCCATTATATCCATTCGGAGCCACCACACCAAATGGAAAAGGAGCTGCCTTTAAGGTCTGGACCGGGTGGTTATTCCCGATGTTGATGCAGCGATTTTCGAGGCATCAACAGGAAGGAGGCATTAGAGCCTCTTGCACAAATGCTGGAGAAGGTGATCCAATAGGAAACAGAGGTTCTGAGATGAAGGGTTGATGTTTTTCTTCATTCTTTGCCCTAGTCGCATGGAGAAAAGTCTGCGGGAGCGACTGAAAGGCTCTAGTCACTGGCAGATAGGCTGATGGGAGTGACCAAAGGTTCTAGTCAAGTTCAACAATTGTCATGCATGCGATTGAGGATTTTCACGAGATTTTCTCCACATTCCTCACGTTGATCGGAAGAAAATTAGAAAGGAAATTTCTAGAGGCTTTTAGAATTAGTTGGAAAGGTAGGAAATGTTTTGAAAATTTCCTCAATGATGTAAACACATTTAGTGAAAAAGTAGTTATCTTAGTTGATTTATTTGGTCTACTTTGTGCACCCTTGATCCTAGCCGTAAGCTCAAATTTTCCCTACATGTTTAATATTCTTCACTTGGGCGCTTTGATACTGGATGTTGAGTATGAATGAGTAAGAGAAGGTTGCATAGTTTTTTGATTATTTTGACCTATTGAAATGCATATATGGTTCAGTGTATGAGTGTTAATGGCTACATAATGAGAAGAACTGGAGCATGCTACATAATAGGTTAGATTTGAAGTTGTTGTAGCGGAGATTGTTTTGGAGAGTTTTGTATCTTGTTGGATAGTTGTTGTTGGTTACTCTTACACTTGTTTTTGATGGGGATGCTAATGCATTTTCACATAGCCATAGTGTCTTATGTTGTTGATTGTATTATGCAACAATTATATTTTCCAATGAGGGTTTGATATTATGCTGATGATTTTATTCAATTTTTTTTGGATAGATTATGGCCACTATTTTGATGGAGTAGAGAGCGTACTTGTGGTGTCATTTTGATTTGATGAGAATGTCATGCTGCTAGAGGTCATATTGCAGAGTTGAGTTGAGTTGAGCAAATCTTTTTAATGGGATCCAGTTTGAAAATAGATGAAAGGAGGTCCGCATAGAGTAGAGGAGCAATGACTTCATGGACGTGGAGCAATGATTGCGAAGTTTTAGTGAAAGGAACAGTTTCTCAATCCAATGATAGTTGGATAGTCCAATCAAAGTTGGGCAAGGATTGATTAATATTGGTGGCTTTCAGGGGATTGTAGTCTGTAGATCCGTGGAGAACATAGTCTTCCGTGCTGATCAATAGAATAGAGTCTCCAGGATGATTGGAGTCAGTTGATTGTATATGAGGTTGAGTCTCCATGCTGACAGGAGTCAACAGATCTATGTAAAAGAAATATTTTTCTTAATACAAGATTAAGAGTAGTGCAATAATAACAAGGGTGGTTTTCTTCCAAATGAAGGGTTTTCCACTAGATATCTTGTGTCTTTTGTGTGGATGTGTTTTGATGTGATGTTTATTGTTTCTCTCTTGGTTATCTTGTTTTAGCTTCTTATATGGTTTATTTTCATGAGATAATCTATTGTGTTTTGCTAGTGAATATATGTATGATTCAGTCAAAATTTTAAATTGGGAAAATTGTTAAGAAGATCACACTACTGATTCACCCCCCTCTCTATAGTGCTCAAAGGTTTCCAACAATTGATAGCTTGTCAATAAGGTAAACTTGAAATTATGTTTACTTCTTGTCATAACAAGTCAAATTAACTCTTTGATCAAATCATCATGTATGAACATGTCACATCTGATTAGGTCAAAACTCAACCATCAAATACTAGAATCATAGACTGTGCATAATTAAAAACTGAAATAAAATAATGATACTTATATTTCAAAATGTTCTTTACTTCTACCTTTATTCTTTGTCCTTTCCATATACACACTGAATCGGTTGCCCAAACCTGGCAAGCACGCAATGCCTCTCTTCTCTTTCACCACATACACACATTGGATCAGTTTCCAAACCCAACAAGCACCTAATGCCTTCTCTTCTCTTCCATATGTAGTATCATCAACAAGGGCTTCTATAGGCTACACTTCCTCTACCCTCAATATCAGCAACAAGGGTGTCCAAATAATATACTGCCTCTACCCTCAATATAAACAACTCAATATTGGCCTCCTCCCAAGTTGTCCAGGGATCCAGGGACTACCATCTTAGCCCACAACCTCCAGGGAACCCAAGTCATTACAGGGCTCCAACCCACAACCTCTAGGGAACCCAAGTTATTATAGGGCTCCAAAGATCCTATCCCAACCCACATCCTCCAGGGATCCTGAGAACCAATCCCCAAGAGGTACACATACACAGTGTACAACACAACGCATACAGCTACACATAGTGTAAAACACAACACATAAACCTACACATGGTGTACAACATAACATATACATGTACATATAATACAACAAATGACTATACAATATACATGACACAGTACCACATATACACAACATGACATGTACAACACGTACACAACATAACATGTACAACATGTACACATCAACAATACTACACATCCAAAGATCAAATCATCTTTACTAGGAAACCTTGCCTGTTATGTCTTTCCCACCCCTTATTGTGTTCATCCACAACCCAAATCCTAGGGTTGTGGTTCCTTCCACTATCCATGCTTGTACCAGCATGCTGAAAATCACACTTCTTTCATTCTGCTGATGTATCCTCCAACATTAATTGTCATAACATAAACATAGGCATAATTATAAGCATATAATATAAAATTCATATCCACGTGATACTATCCTCATAGGCATTCCAGGGCTAGTCTTCCCACTTGTTTCTTTATAAAACTAGGAATATTTTCATGCCATTCACCTACATAAAACAATCATTCTTCCACAAGAATGATCCCTCACGATCTTGTCAAACTATATATATATATATATATATATATATATATATATATATATATATATATATATATATATATATATATATATATATATATATAGATATCTAGAGAGAGAGAGAGAGGGAGAGAGAGTAGCATAATCATGATCACAACACAATTACCATTGTTCATAACGTCAAGGTTAAGAAAACTTCTTTTATCATTGCAATCCATGTATCTATATATATATATATATATATATATATATATATATATATATATATATATACAATGTGAGAGAGAGAGAGAGAGAGAGAGAGAGAGAGAGAGAGAGAGAGAGAGAGAGAGAGATATTAGCATAATCATGATCACAAAACAATTACATTGTTTGTAACATCAAGGTTAAGAAAACTTCTATTATCATTGCAATGCATGAACAACATTGAGAACAATAGTTCCCAACTCAGACACGACATCTGATACCTCAAATCCATTTACTTTACCTTTCCTGATTACCTTTCTCATGACTTCCCTGCCATTGTCCATTTACCCCAATGGACCCAACCAACCCAACTGGTTGTCATATTCGTAACTTTAGTTGCCTAAGTTGTACGAAACACCGAAATGTTTCGGAGTTTCCGAAATAGGTACATTTAGAAACATCACCTCCCAAAAATGGAAACACCAGCCGAAACGTCATATATGTATATCTATATATATATATATATATATATATATATATAGATATATATATAGATATATATATATATATATAAGTGAATAACACATTATCTTGCAAGAAAAAAGGGAATAAGACCCATAGATGACAATTTAAAAGGAAAATCAAGTCTATATTAACTCTAATAAATGATTACATGATGGTAGAGTTTCAGCCAAGTTTTAGGGTTTCGAATATGGGTACGAGCTGAAACGCCGTTTTCTTTGAAGTTTTGTGCAACATAGTTAGCTACCCTTTATTCATGCATCGAGCTTCATCCATGTCTTACATTACCCGTTTGGTTTTACTCAACTTTTCTTGAGCTCCATTATATTTCCTCTTTTCCCCAACAAATTCTTATAACCGTCAAAACATAAAAGGTAAAATTAAGAAAACAAGGAAAACCAAAAAACAATACAACATTATTAAACACACATATGGAGAAGAAAACAGATAATATAAACGTGAATTTCATTTCTATTAACCGAGATATACATTTATAATACATTCTTGTGACCCTTGGTCTTCATATACCAAGTGGTATCTTGGACTCCGGTGACTATTCACATTCCACACCAATGCTTATCAGATTAGGTGTCCAACATTCCCCCCTTAATCTGAAAGGATATATACGAGTCCAAGAAGAGAGATCTAATACAAAAATACAACAATGCATGAAAACAATAGGTTGAATTCTCTCTCTGAGATGATGGCATAAGGTGGGAGAACTCGAGGTCTCAGCTGATGGTGGTTTAAGGATGACCACCAACACTGGAACTCTTAGTGCATGTAGGTTTTAACCCTATATATAAATTACCTGCAAATGAATTCTAAAAAACTAGAAAATATACAATGGCAAGAAACATAAAACAAATACACAGGGATTTTCCCCTGGATCACAAAACTAGGAATACCAGATTTATTTTTCATTGTATTCCTTTCAATGTCACAACACATATATATACATGTTGAAGCATTCATAAACCCCAATCCATTAACCCTATATTAGAACATAATTGTAGTTCACTTAACCGAATCTACAAGATACCATGGGAAGAAAACCATCATGCCCAAAACCATGTGCAAAACCCATGCCCAAAAGGGAGGTTCTCCCACCTAATATAAGGTATAATGTTTTTTTCCCAGGGTGCTACCCTGGACCCTGTGCAGGGGGGCAGTAACCCCATGCAAACCCCCCATTAAGGGGGGCTTCCGCATCATGTGACGCCCCCACACACACCTAAGATTCTCCCACTTGTTGATTTCTTTTTGACACAAGGGGTCACAAGAGAGCTTAGTCATTGGTCTAGCCCTGCAATGCCCATTATTTCTCTATACCAAGAAAATTTCTCAATGCTCTCAAACTTCATCAATGCATCTGCAACATTCTTCCAAGTGTCCACCTTTACCAGTAACACCTTTTTGTCCTTAACCATATCCCTCACAAAGTGATACTGAACATTAATGTGCTTTGTCATTGAATGACAAGCAAGGTTCTTTTCCAAGAAAATTGCATTTTGGCTATCACAATCTATCCTTATAGGTCATTGTACTAACCCCATACTTGAACACAATCTCTGCAACCAAACTTCTTCCTTGCTTGCATGAGTGGCTTCCATGTATTATGCCTCTGTAGTTGAAAGTGCCACCACAGACTCTGTCTGGCTCATCCAACTGACTACACCTCCAAATAGGTTAAACACATTCCCACTTGTATATCTTCTTCGATCTGTAGGAATTTACAGGGTAAATTCCTCAGACAGAACACCAAAGGACATTGCACACAAATAGATCACAGCTCATTACACCAATATTGTTGACGTGGTTAAAACCCTCAAAGAGGGAAAAAATCCACGGCCTGAGCCAATGTAACCACTTCAGGCAATTTATTAATAAAAGAATGAAAATTTACATAATCTTCTTTCATGAATGGTTACCCTACAAATGACCCTCCATGCTCTTTAAATAGAGATCATGGACCAATCGGGTGTTAAGCCACAGATCAAGTGTCGGTAATACCGAGGAGAGAATGAACTATCAGATCACTTCATGTCTAGAACATATCGTGACCGTCGGATTGTAAGTTACAAAAGTACATAGTAAAGAAACACAATTTACCTAACTCTACACTAGACCAAGTTATACTTAACTATTTCCTATGTGTCGGAATATCTAACTTCCCCCCTTAAGAACAACTTGGGATAGGATTGAAGGATGCACAAATATGACACAATAGGAGAAGGAAGGAGACACTAGAGCCTATCCCCCCGTAGTGATAACTTCTTGAACTCCAACCATAAATCGAAGTTTAGTAAACTTCGCCTCTGTGAGAGCCTTTGTAAAGCTGTCTGCAACTTGATCATCTGTTGAACAATATTGCACTTCAAGAACATGGTAATGAATGAGCTTTCTGATGAAGTGCATGTGCATTTCAATGTGTTTGCTGAGCTGATGTTGGACTAGATCTTTGCATAGTTGAATGGCACTTTGATTATCACACCAAAGTGTAGTCGGATGCTGCTGCTGAAAGCCAAACTCTGACAGGATCTGACGAAGCCACAGGGCCTCCTTACTAGCTTCTACGGCACCACGATACTTTGCTTTTGCTAAAGAAAGATAAATGGCACTTTGTTTCATGGAAGCCCATGTAATAGGTCCTGAACCAAGAGCGAACACATAACCTGCAGTAGACTTCCGATCATCAAGGTCACCATCCCAATCGGAATCAGTGAAACCAACCAATAGAGGAGATGCTTCTGCACTGTAATGAATCCCAAACTGTACTATACCTCAAACATAACGAAGTATTCTTTTAGCTGCTTTTCAATGACTTTCATGTGGGTTTTGCATAAATTGAGTAATAAGACCAACAACAAAGGAAAGGTCAGGACGGGTATGGGTTAGATACAAAAGTTTTCCTACAAGTTGATGGTATAAGGTAGAATCAACTTTAGGGGAAGTACAAGTGACTGAAAGTTTAGCTCCAGATTGAAAGGGAGAAGGGGCTGGCTTACAATCTTCCATGTGAAAATGGCATAGAAGATCACATTTATACTTGGACTGGGAAAGGGAAATACCTTCCTTGGATTGCAAGAATTGAAGACCAAGAAAATAATGCAAGTTTCCTAAGTCTGTCATTTCAAACTTCTTTTTAAGGCTGGAATTCACATGGTTTATAAGGTTGGGATCACTACTAGTAAGGATAAGATCATCAACATAAAGAACAAGAATGATAAGAGACTTTCCCACTTTCTTGGTGTAGACAGTATTGTCAGAATGACACCTAGAAAATCTAGTTTCTAAAAGAAAGCTATACATTTTGGCATACCAAGCCCGAGGGGCTTGCTTAAGACCATAAAGGGATTTCTTAAGCCGACAAACAAGGCTGGAGTCTATTTTTATAAAGCCAGTAGGTTGTTCAATATATATTTCTTCATGCAAGTCCCCATGCAAGAAGGCAGATTTAACATCCATCTGATGGACTTCCCATTTGAAAGAGGCAGCAAGGGAAAGAACAAGGCGGATATAGTTCATTTTCGCAATAGGGGAGAATGTTTCAGTATAGTAAATTCCTTCAACTTGTGAAAAACTCTTAGCAACAAGATGAGCTTTATGTTTATCAACTTTTCCATCTGGTCCATACTTGGTTCTGTAAACCCATTTGCATCTAACAATTTTTTGTCCCTTTGGAAGGGGAACAAGATCCTATGTATCATTTGCCAATAATGAATGATATTATTCATTCATAGCTGCATCCCAATCTGGATGGCCTGAAGCTTCTGCAAAGGTGTCAGGATCATAATTAGTTGAAGCTTGAGCTAGTAAAGAAGAGGCTCTATCGAATTGAGAACGTGTACGTCGCTGATCTGTAGGATCACTGGCAAGAGAACCTGCTGCATCTCGAGTAGCACAGAACCATTTTGGAAGCTGAGGAGATGAAGGAGGATCCTGAGAAGGTGGGGGAGGATTTTCATCCTCGCTGTCATCATTTGAAGAGTAAATATTTTCAGAAGTAGAAGGGATAGAGAGAGGTGGCACATCCGCTGAACTAGGCTCATAGGCTAATATATTTTCAGCAAAATTTACATCTCTTCTAATGATAACATTTTTGGACTTAAGTGGAATAAGTCTGTATCCTTTGACATCTTCAGAATATCCATCAAAAATACATTTTTTAGTCTTAGGTTCTAAAGTTTTATGTTTCTCATCTGGAATATGGGCCCATGCTTCACTTCCAAAAACACGAAAGTGACTTACATCTGATTTATCATGTAATTTGCACAGTTAATTGCTTCTGTCCAAAAATGAAGACTAAGTCCTTTAGACTGAAGCATACAATTAGCCGTTTCCTTTAAGGTGTGATTCTTCCTTTCAGCTACATCATTTTGTTGTGGAGTATATGGAATAGTATGTTGCATTTGAATTCCATTCTTAGTGAAAAAGTTGATAAATTTGTTGTTAACATATTCTCCTCCATTATCAGATCTTAGCTTAAGAATTTGATGTCCAGATTGTTTTTCAACAAAGGCCTTAAAGGCCAAGAACATGCTAAATACTTCACTCTTGAGTTTTAAGAAGTATACCCAAGTGTGTCTAGAGAAATCATCAATGAAAGTTAAGAAATACTTGTAGCTAGAGAATGAAACAACTGGAAGTGGAACACATAAATCACTATGCACAAGCTGTAAAGGGGCTGAGGCATGCAAGAGGCACGTTTTTCAAAACTTTCCCGATGATGTTTTCCAAGTACACATCCGGAATGAACACCATCTCTGCAAGATACTATTGGAAGACCTGTCACCATATTTTCTTTACATAGATTCTGAAGGGAGCGATAGTTTAAGTGACCAAATTGCTCATGCCAAATCATTATGAGCAACAAATATCGAGGGAAGATTTGATGACCCAAAGTTTTTAAACTTATACAACCTTGTAGAATCATCAGCAATGCCAGTAGCTAAAATCTGTCTAGGATCTCTTAGGGCCTTAATTACAACATCGCGAGGTGAAAATTCAACGATTTTACCTTCACCTGAATGAGTTATCTGATATACAGATAGAAGGATGCAGGACAAGGTTGGAACACATAATACATCATTGAATTGACCATTGTCTATATGAATAGTTCTAGTCCCTACAACACTAAGAGATCTATCATCACCAGCATATATATATTTTTGGAGTTACAATCATTTAAAGAAGAAAACATGGCCTTGTTTTTGGCCATGTGATAAGAAGCTCCAGAATCAATGAGCCACTCATGAGAATGAGAAGAAGAAGATACATTTAGTGCATATCCAGATCGAGATGCTTGACAACCAGATGTAGAAAATGCTATTCCTGAAGATGAAGTTGAAGTTGTTGAGTGCTCCAAATGGATGTTATGCTTCTTCATTGGTGCTTCCAAGGCTTCCATCTTCTTAAAGCATTTCGATTCTAAGTGGCCATCTCGATTACAAAAGTGGTAATGTCTATCAGTCTTCTTCCCTTTGTTTTTATTTGCCTTATCATTTTGTTGAAATGATTTTCATTTTGAGACTGAAATGGCTTAGGAACCTTGTTTGGTTTAGGACCATTCTTTTTAGGATATGGCTTCTTAGGATTCTTTGAATTTGGTTGCTGCTGGGCGGCTAAGGCTTTCCTAGAAGAGTTTCCAAGATTAAGAAGACCAAGATATATAAGAGTTTTTCTTATTCTCTTATTAAAGAATCAAAAAAGGCATAAAAGGAAGGGGACTTGTAGTCTTGTCCTTGAGAAATGAAGGCTTCTATTGTAGAATGGAAGGTGGAAACAAACCCAGAGTAGGCTGGTCCCAACTTAGTAAGAATGGAATAGATAAGGTTACCATCTTCTTTCTTAACCTTAACACCTTCCAAGAGAAGTCTAAGGGTCTTGAAATTGGACAAAAAATCTTCAATGGAAGAAAAATTATTAGGGTCCAATGTAAGAAACTCATTTTCGAGTTGATGGGCTCTAAGTTCATTTTTAATTCCAAAAACTTTAGTGATATGTTTCATTGCTTCATTAGGAGTATCAAGTTTTGTGATATGGAATCTAAGGTCTGGAGAAATAGACTTCCCTATCAACCCACATGCTTGATCTTGCCTATTTTCCCATTTGGTTGCCTTATCTTCATATTTCGGTTTGGTTTCTTGGCATGAGGCTATTCTGTAAAGACCTTTACTTCTAAGTAAATCCACGATGTAGGACCACCATTAGAAGTAGTTGGTGCTGTCAAGAATAACTTGGCATGGAATTTCCATTTTAACAGAAACTGAAGCTATAGATGCTGAAACTAAGTGTTCCAATGGAAAGATCATGAAAAAATAGGCCGATTAAAGAAAATGGCTCTGAAAATGGCTTCCAGATGAAGAAGTTATGGCTTTTTGAAGAAAAGTTGTTGAAGATGCCGATGAAGTGCGGGAATGTGCGGGAATAAATGATAATGTTATATTTAAAAAAAAATCCGCCGCCTTTCCAAACTTAATCTAATTAGCTCAACAAAAAGAAAGAATTGAACTCAAGACCTCTATTCTCATAAAGTAGCTTTGGACCAAGTGAGCTAGATTAAAAGGCTAGTAATTTTTGGAAAAGAGGAAGCAGTTTTTTTTATTTTTTATTTTTATTTTTTAGTCACTGAAGCTTTCGGGTGTGTGCTTACATGAGAAAGCTCTTTTTTGCCTACAAAAAAAAAACACAAAATTGAACACAGACATACAAAAAAAACAAACCTTACGGCTTGAAGTTAGCTTTAGCCGGAAACTAAATATTTTCCTCAATGTTTTTGATTTTTCGAGATCACACTAAGGCACAACGGAAAAGAGCATACACATGAGAAAAATCCTTCCTTCCTGTTGTTATCTCAAAATCAGATCCTGATAGGCTGCTGGTCAGGTTGACTCTAAGTAACTATTTCAGACCTACTTTAGGCTGAGGCTTAGCCTTCTCAACCTGAGAGGGCTCTCTCTTAAATGATTAATGATTTTGATTAAAGATAAGATGGCTAACTCTTATAGAACAACTGTGAAAAATAAGAATGTTGGAAACACATTAAACAATTATCCATTGGGCTTATGGAGTCAACAACACCTCAATGTAACAGTGAACTTAACCTTACATGGAAGTCAGGGCACTCAGCATTTAGACATTCAGAGCATAACTCATATGGGACCACAGTTTATAAATGCATACAAGAAATCAGAGCACATTCAGTGAATTCTGGGTGATTATACATCTATGCCACTATAAAATTAAGGAAAGGACAAGATCACACATTCTGAACATAAGAAATCCTTCATGAATCCTGAGAAGTAAAGTACAAATTATATTACTGAGATGAGTCTTTACATAAGCCAAATATAATGCTCTGTTATAAAGTTTTCCAACCTTGATTACATTGCTGTTTCAGCTACATATAGAGTTCTTATTCTAACTGATCGAGATTCCTCCTCCAGCATGAGGGGAATTCGAAAACTACTTCTAATGACACCTATTAACCTTTAACTAACTAATAAATACAACAAAGTGCTGACTGGAGTTTTTTAGAGATCTAAATCAACTATCATTCTAACTCCATATTACATGCATGATGGCTTCTCCTCGTTCTTTGACATCTGGTTCTCTTTCAGTTTGGCTGATATGGGTGTTTAATGCTCCATGTTGACCTTGGATGTTGAATCTTCTTAACTGCGCAGAACTATTAGGAGACTATCCTTGCTTCTCGGCTTCAGTTTTCCCCAAAATATTCGAATGCAAAGCAGCGTGTCCTTTATTCTTTAGTTACCCAAAATGTGGAAGACTGCCACATCCTTGATGCATTGTAAGCTTTTTTCCATGTACATGTGTGCAGGCAAAAGTTTCTTGCAGGCAAACCGTTTGATATATCCTGAACTGTGGTAAAGGTGTTCACTTTACGACAAAAATTTAAAATTGGATTTGAATATTAAACCTTTTTAAGCGTCCACCTGTCTTGACCTGATTGACTGTTGACAGCTCCAGATGATGTCTTGCATGCCCTTTAGACGTTTCCCTTTCAAAATTCCTGCTGATAATTCAAACTGCTTGATTTGCGTTAAAATCATCACCTTTAGCAGTTTCGTAGCGCGCTACGAAACTGCTGAGTTATTTAAAAACAGCTTGCTTTTGACCCGAGACCTTTATTAGCCGAGTATTTGATTGCCAAAAACTCCTTTAGACTTTCCACATGTCGAATAGGGATTTATATTTCCTCAGAAAGATAAGATTAAGAAAATTTGTCAAAATTTTGAAACAAAATCTTACTTGAAATGAAAACTCATTTAGCAGGTAGCTGGCTTAGCTGTGCCTTCAGATCTTCAATTTGTTTCTTCATAGCCTTATTCCCAGATCTCAGTTGCATATTGATCCTTCTGATGTACTTGGCTTCTTTGATTGCTGGTACTGTCCAGGTGTGAAATTGTGAATGGCCATCAACCACTGAATTTAGCTGGGCTTCTACAGCTGCATTCCCTTCCCATAGGGTTTTATAATACTTTGCATGTATGGTTGCATGTTTTCTAGCGGCTTTCTTCAATTTGGAAATCTCATACTTAGTTGATTCTAATTGGCTCTTCAGGGCTGCTATATTATTTTCTTTAACTGTAATGAAGGTTTTGCCTGTGTCTTTTTGTGTCTCTTCCCCTGTTTCCTCTGTTCTTGGCAGTGCTTCCTGTACTTGCTGGAATCTCCTTGTCATAGGTCTTCTAGGTTTAAAAATGAACTCTTCAGCTGGCTCATCAAATTTAAGCCTTTTTGAGGCCTTGGATTTCTTGGTGCTTTCTTGTTCTGACTGCATCAATTCGATTTGAACTGGTAGGGACTGCTCGAATTCAATAGCCCGTAATAAATCATTTAAACTTGCCTTGGACACTGGACTTTCTTCGACTGCTATAGCTTTACCTTTTTCCTTATTTATCTGGCTTCTTGTTCTTACCCTTGAGACTACTTCAGATGTGCTTGTTTCAGGTACAATCTTTTTACCATGAGTTTTTTCCTTAGTTGATTGCTGAGGTTGATCTTGGATGATGAGTGGCTTCACTGGTTTTCTTACTTGTGACTTTGGAACTCTTTTAGCTCTTGCTTCTGTTTGGAGCTCAGCTATTGTAAAATCTCTAGCAGGTGGTGGAGTGAGGCCAGTCTGGCTTTTGAATCCAGCCATAAAGATAAATGAATTCCAGTCTCTGTCTATCTTTTGGAGCCCATCTAAAACCAGCAGTTTGATCAAACCATGATGAAACAAAGAGGTTTCACAATCCTCTTTCCTCAGCTGTACCTTATCACACATCTTACTCAAACTACAGAACAAATAAAAAGGTAAATCTATGGAGACCTTCCCGGTGAAATGCAAAAGGAGTTTAAAATGGTAAGAGTAAACCTTATTGTACCTTCCTTCACAAGTCAGATATTTTTGTATGCAGGTGAGTAAGTGAGCATAATATTCTTTGACATAACTCCTGGGCACTGCCTTACTTAAATCTTCATTCACAAATTCATCCTTCAAAAACTCCTTACAAGGATTCATGTCAAATTTGAAGTTTTTAAACCATTCCTCTTGTCCTCGTGGGATCTCTGTCACAGCAGATATCACTTCTGGCGAAACCTGCACTTCTAACATGGCTACCTTTGAATTCAAGCCTGTGAAGTTAAGTGCAAATTCCTTAGTTACCTGTGCATGTCCTCCTTGTAACTTTTTGCAAAAGTTCCAGCACCCGGCCTTTTTAAACACTTTCTTCACCTCTTCATTTCTCAGCGTTATATCCAGGCCTTCAGGTTTAGTCCTTAGACATTTGCCGGATCTGTGCTCTTTTTTCTCCATTCTTTCTTCCAGATCTTCACGAACAATGACTACCAGCTCCGGTTGGAATTGTGATTCAGCTTCTTTTTGAATTCAGCCTCGCTTGATTATCAGCCTCGCTTGAATTTTAATTTTTTCCGTTTAAAACCTTTCAAGATATAATCTTGCAGATTTTTCATTCATGCAAGACTTACGACCATCATTAAGGTTTATGCACGGTTTTCTTTCTTGGGAATGATAATTCATGCGTATCAACAGATCTAGTGGTGGTGATAGTGGCAATGAGTGTTAAAACGTGATAAGAGGAGTACATGAGCTGACATGAGAAGACATGGCCTATGACTCACCTAACGGACTTGACATTTCGGGAAAGATTCGCTGCGAAATGTACGAATCCATGATTTCGCAGCGCTGCTAGTTTTAAATTTTAATGATGCACTGCGAAACTGCCTAATCATGAAGTGCTGCGAAACTGCCTAGTTATGATTGCGCTGCGAAATCACGAAAAGGCACGGTGACTGACATAAGGTAACAGGTGGCCATAGAACAATGGTAGATGGAGGGGAACCAATGGGAGTTGAGAATAACTTGACTCAAAAACTCATACAAACTCCAGATTCTAAGGGAATAAAATTAAAACAAAATTAAACTAGTACTGACCTTTGTCATCGGGCTAGGATAGAAAATTACATGTATCAATTTTTAGTTCTAAGTGATAACACCTGTTTTTGATTTTCCCAGGTCGCACAGAGTCGCGGGGCAAAGAGCATACGTAGAAAAAAATGGTATAGCTCTGGTAATAAAAAACAAAGACCTAAATAAACTGAAATAAACAGAGAGAAAATAACTAAAAACTGCAAATAAACACTGTATACATCTAGATCTTAAAAATGACATAGCTAGGGCTACGAGAAACCTTTTCGCGTCAAACGAAAGGGGTTACTCACTAGAACAGATGCTCCAAACACAATAGAGCAGTCCTCTCAGCCTGAAAGCAATCAATAACAATAGATCTAGAAAATGACAGTCGGATGTAGTTCTACCGACTACAGATTTGGATCACCAACGGATGTGGCCCTCAAATAGCTCTGATACCATGTAGGAATTTACAGGGTAAGTTCCTCAGACTGAACACCAAAGGACACCACTCACAAACAGATCATAGATCAATACACTAGTATTGTTGACGTGGTTAAAACCCTCAAAGAGGGAAACAGTCCACAGCCTGAGCCAACGCAACCACTTCAGGCAATTTATTAATAAAATAATGAAAATTTAAATAAGCTTCTCTCATGAATGGTTACCCTACAAATGACCCTCCATGCTCTTTAAATAGAGATCATCGACCAATCGAGTGTTAAGCCACGAATCAAGTGTCGGTAATACTGAGGAGAGAATGAATCGTCAGATCACTTCATGTCTAGAACATATCGTGACTATCGGATTGTAAGTTACAAAATTACATAGTAAAGAAACAATTTTTACCTAACTATACACTAGCCCAAGTTATACTTAACTATTTCTTATGTGTCAGAATATCCTAACACGATCCAGATCTCCAGCCCAGTCTGCATCAACAAAGCCACGAATGTCCAAAACTCTATCCAATCCTTGTCTTCCTTGGTAGCACAGACCATAATCACTAGTTGTTATAGCACCATTTACCACTCTTGGTAGATTTTATTCTCTGGTTATGGCATAGGGCAACCCTTCCTTTCCAGACTTGGTCCAAAATCTAAAAAACAGTGTTTTATTTCCCATACGCTACTTTGCCCTGTGTTAAAAGTGTGTACATGCGGGTCAGTATATACCCAACCCACGTATATGTGTTAAAACACTTAAAAATAATAAATCTCCTTAATTTCGGGTGGAGTTTATGGGTTTTACCTATTACTCACCTACTACAACATGTGGCCCAACTGTTTCCCAACTGAAAAAACTAATTTGGAGAAGTATAAATAAACCTCCATGGGAAGGCCTAAAAGAGGAGAAGAGATGAGATATTGATATTATAGTTGATTGATCCTTGATCGAGTCTGAAGAAATCCCTGTGCCTCCTGCACTCCCCAAGCTTTAGGAAACTCTTGTTTCCTCTTTTGAGATATCCTTCATCCCTCTTATGATATCCTTGTGTATATTGATGGAGGAAGATTGCTGAGGCCGGGACAGGATGGATTTGGAGGACGGTTCTACTTGGAGTTGGATGAAGACTCAGGTTGCAGTTTTCCATCTTTTTTTTAGGTTACATTAATAAAGAAATGGCATTTTGTTCCTGATATTTATAATTTTTATGCATTGATCTATGTTGTGAATTGTTTATAAATCTTATATTAATGTGTAATTGTTCATTTTCTTATATGATCTAACGTATATATCATGGACATGCCTGTCCGTTATGATGCTGAAACTGAGCTATTGGCTAATTTTCACTAAGACCAGGCAAGCCACATTTTAGATCACATCTAGGAATGGAGGAGAAGGAAGAGGCACATTAAAGCCGATATTCCATAAGAATTCCTTCTTGAATGGTTTCTTAAATCCTTACAACCTGAGATCTTTAAGGATGTACCGCTCTCTGGTGTGTTCACCGAAGAACAGGTTATTTTTAGAGCCCAGCAGTTAGAACTTATATATTCTCAATTTGGGGTTCTTAAAAAATTATGCCTGATGCTCCTAGGTCCAAGGTTGATATTTCCAAGCCGAAGCCAGGTCCCCATGTCGATGGGCTAGTCGGATTGATCGATGCTAACACAGCTAACCTGCTAAATCAATTGCAGCAGTTGTCTTTACAAACTGCTTCTTCTATGCAGGCATCGCCATCAGTGCCTATGCCTTCTCAACCTACATCTATAAATGCCGTCCAAACTTCTAGCCCCAAAGGAAACTAACAATCCGATGGGAATAAGAAAGGACGAGGTAGGAAAAAGAACCAGGATGGGAAGGGCAATGCAAACCAACTCGATAATGATGTCGGAGGGGGTAGAAAAGAGTCTAAGAAAAAGTATAATTTCCATGCAAGTTATGCAATGGACATCATTTGACTCATCTTTGCCCTAAGATCCAAGATGCTCAGTGCTTATTAGTTCAGCAGGGGTCTTCTAGCTCCCAGGATGTCCTAACTAACCCTTTTCCCCAAGGGCAGCAGTTACTTACTGGCATGAACTCTAGTACTGGTACCCCCGCAGGGGACAACCAGGAAGGGGATAATACAAAAAATGTTTACATGATTAGTTCACATATTGACGTTGCTACATGATCACGTGATTATGGTGAATCAGAATCATCTAAGACTAAGTCTGCTCCCGATTCTTTAGAGCCACTCCATATCGAGAGGCCCTTTGTTGAGTCTATTCCTCAGAGGCCGAAAGGCTCCACAAAATGCTCGACCATTAAACCTAATGCTAAGGCAGCCCAGAACTACCCGACTGTAGAATATTTGGATCAATGTCCTTATGCTATGTCAGCATTAGAGGTATTCCAATCATGCCCCACACAAAGGAGTGAATTACTCACTGCAATCAGAGTAGTTGATCCAAAAAATTCTATTGTGCTTACATTCGATATGTCAAACATCAAGAAGAGACTCCCGCATCATATAGATTTCCAGATAAATTCTACATATCAAAAGACCAATATCTTTCGAACTATTGTCAATGAGGGAGCTTCCACATGTGTAATGTCTATATCATGTTGGAAGGCTATTGGATCGCCTCAAGTTATTCCTTCACCTACTCTATTGACAACATTTGATGGTCATTCTCATAGGCTGCACGGGATTATTCCAGCCTTTCCCATCTGTGTTGGGGGAAAGGTGGTAAATATTGAGGTAGAAATAGTCGATGTGAATATGGATTACAACCTCCTTTTAGGCAGGAATTGGATTTATGAGATGGATGCTATTGTATCATTGTTATTTCACATCCTTTGTTTTCCTCATGAAGGGAGAATTGTAAAGGTTGATCAGATGGATTATTCTCCGGGAGACTCCCACGCATCTTCTGAGTCTACTGTTCCATTAGTAGATAATCCAAGCAACCTATAGAGAATTTAGGAGTTGGAATGCACTATTCTTTAATGGGTATCTTTGATCTTCCTACTCCTTCAGCTAGAATTAAGACTATTTCATCCTCCAAGGCACCTTCTCGAAGAAAGTTCTTTAGAACTCATTATTTTTCGGATCCTTGACCCTTACCCTCATCTACAACCACATTAGATGAGGGGCAGGTAGGTGGAATGGCAAGTGCTATGTCTGTAGCAAAAATTTCTTATCAATCTATTGTTAACTTTGCAGACTCCGATCCTACTCCTTTTTCACCAAGAGGAGCTGGATGGGGATGTGGCTTCGGCCTGGACTCTAGATTTGACTTCTACTCAGGATTGCTTAGATACTATCTTGACATTTGAAGAAGCAATTCTAGAAGCAATGACCGGTGTTGAAAGACCATGGAATGATTTACATCATCGTGTGTATTTCCTCCCTCATTTGCTGGAAGTAGAATCAAGTTTGTCCAGTCCTTCTACAAGTGATGTTCATGCAGTTTTAAACCCTTTGGTGCCAACACAGTTTTTAGCCTGTTGTGCTGTACAACAACCCCCCATTTCTAAAAAACTTTTATACAAATTTTTTAATAAGAAATTGGTCCCTTTTTAAATAAACTTAGTGAGATTTGTGATTTGATAAATAAAACTAGTATTGACCTCATTATAAGAAAAAACCTTTATCAAAAGGCCTGATGTAAGTAATTCATTTTGTAAAGCCTTTTGAATAAAGTATAAAATATTTCTTTGAAAACATCATAAATAATTCTACATTGTGATAAAGCGATTGGAGATCACATGTCGCAATGACAAAGGGATACACATAAAAGGGTCCTCATCAAATCCTCTGATCTGATAAAGGTAATCGTGATCGTCAATCTGAGGTATCATATGACAAAGAACTAAAGCAAGCAGAACCCCCGATTGCGATTAATAGATAAGGCACGCATCTCAAGAATAAATCATTCGTAAAATTGGTTTGCATGCATAAGTCTTTTAAAATTAATGAATCAAACCAATTCAATGAAAACATATCCCGCCTTATTATAATATCACTTTATTGCAATTGGAGATATTTGTCTCAAGTGATGAAGCCTCACCCTTTTGAAACTCCCGATTGTGATTTGTGATTTATCGCCAATCACCGATCGGGGAAATCCAAAGACACGCTTGAGATAATCATTCATATATGATCGATGCGACGGGTATTTATGGTATTTATTCATTACGATTGGCGGCTTGAACGGTTATTAATTTCATAGTTAAGAGTGAATCCTTCAAGGATTTCACTCGTGGTGGTTCTTAATTGCATCCGACTTATCATATCTCAATTGCCTTAATTCCGTTCATTTTCGTATTGGCTTTTAGCAGCAATATCCTTGTGTTACGGTTTGTAATTGTCTGTGCAGAGTTTCTTTGAACTCATGAATCCAGAAAAGATGGGGAAGAAATCTAAGAAGCCCAAGGCACCTCCTGTAGTTAAAGAACCAGAGCCGAGCAAGAAGGGACTAATATTAGATACAACATGCCTCGGTCTGGGAAATGCAAGCTGGGAAAGTATCTACAATTTGATAGAAGCAGAAGAGCCCAAAGAACTGGAAGAGGAAGCCACAACCGATTCCACCAGAAAATCAGAAGGAACTCTCAAAGAACTGGCTTGTTCATACCTTCACAGGATAGCAGCGTGGGCCAAAATTTTGCCATACACTGATGTGGTTAGATGGGTCGTCGAGAAAATCCCAACTTCAGACTGAACATTTTCCACAGTTGATGGAAGAATATTCGGGTCATTTAAACTTGAAGATTTCAGGCAAATGTACCATCTACCTCCGCTCGAGAAGCGCTATAACAAGGAATTTCTAGAAGCATTTGCAAAAGAAAATGACTTGGAATCAGACCCGATCAGACACTGGAGGCATTTCTTGAATAGACATAAATACGAGTCATCGGGTAAGTATTCTGTTGATTCATTAGCCTTTCCCTATTGCTATGCTGGCACTATGATGTGTAGACTATGGGGACAACATGATTCTGCAAGATTTACTATAGATATGGTCTCGTTAATGGAATCTGCGATTCATGGTTATGTTATGGATTGGGCAAATATTCTATATGATAGAATAGCCACTGAGATACTAGAATTCAAAAGGAAAACGTATGAAACTTCCCAGACCATTCCTCCTTTTTACTACAATGCATATATTCTTGACATCATTTGTTTTAATTCTGAATACCTTGTACTCGGATGGAAGTGGACTTCCCAAGATCCTAATCCTATTCATATCTATCACAAACAGTTGTGGAAGGCTCAATATAAGAATCACTTGTACAAAATTTACAATGGTTTTGTCCTGCTTGTATACTATTCTATCTTCAGTAAGCCTGCCCTTAGGATATCTCAGGAAGCAGCAATTGACCTAACAGCAGTGGGTAGCTAGTTCAGAGAGGAGAAATTCACTTATGTAAGGCTTTTTGGCAGTCTTACTAAACCTCATGTTCTTCCTCTATATGTTCTTGATAATCTGTTAGCCCGAGAGTTAGCATATCAAATAACAGTTGAAGGAATGCCAAAAACTCTGAGGGATTCCAAGAAACATATGTGGCCTACATTCTCCATTCGGTGTTGCGTTTTTACCTTACATGATTATAAACATGTAGAGAAAGAGGCAGAGAAGATTCAGATGCTAAATCTTTCAACCATCCCAAATAGGCAATATGACCCAAGGAAGGTTGCCTATAATGTTATTTCTCAAGCTAAACTTACCAGATTTGATCATAAAGAAGATGACTTTGATGATTTGTTTGCTTCAGCTGAAATATTTTATCGAGTTAAAGGATTGGCTAGTATTAAATATGGAGAAGAGGGACTAGAAAAATTCAATAAGAGCCTAGAGATTGCAAACTCTTCCTTTGGATTTATTAGCTACAACCCCAACAGTTTAGCCACAGAGTCAAAGTAAATAGCAAGCTGCCGATAATACTCCTGTAGTGGAGAAAGTTCCCGAAAAGGAAAAGTTACCATAGCAGGAGTAGAGACAAGAAACAAGTAGCGGACCCCTTGATTCAAACATTTATGTTGATCCTAAACTAATCAAGGAATGACAACAATTTGATTCCATCATTAGTAATACTGAAAGCATTCAATGATTCAGTACATCTAAAGTGACGAATACTCAGAAGTCAGTAATCAACACAGTTCCGACTGAAGGAACAAGAGGCCCACCCATGATCCATAAGGACGTAGAAATTATACCTGATAATCCCTCTGATGAAATTGTTTTACACATAGAAGAAATATCACCATTAGATGTCTTCTATAGCCCTAAGCATAGGGCTGTAATCAAAAGGCAAAGAAAAAAGAGGAAAATTGATCACTCTCCTCTTTTGACTTCACAAATGGAGATGATGAATGTGGTATGGAGAGAGGAAGTTAATCTTTTTGAAGATCTCACCAAACTTTCTCAGTATGCTGGAGCATACACAGCGGCCACAATGGATAAAGCATCGGAGGTCAGTAATTTACTAAAAGAAAAGGACCAAGCAATCAGTTTGCTAGAAGCACAGGCACAGGAGAAACAACAGAAGATAGAACAACTGGAACAACAATTAGTAGTTCAGAAGCAGCTAAATGACCAGTTGAATGAGCAATTGCTCAAAGAAAAGCAAAGGATTGATGAGCAAGCAATTCATAAGCAACAGGAGTTATCCCAAGCATTGAGTAAGTTGCAGTTATTAAATGAACAGCTAAGTAAATCAAAGGAAGAACAAATCACTCAACTGACAGTTCAGATAGAACGATTCAAAGAATATCCTCAAGTGGGAGAATTCAGATCTGAGGCTCTACAAATTACCAGGGCATTGTCTAGACAGTTGAGCCTACTATGTCATAATATCTCACTGATTCTTCCTCTGTGTGAAATTTCATCATCCATGGTTGACAAATTAGTAGATGCGAGACTGGACTTGGAAAAAGCAGATGAAAGATTAACAAATTTTCTCTCCTGGCAAGAATCTAAAGAGGGAAAAGCTGCTAATCTACCACAAATCTAGGAATCGCATAAAGAAATTCTATTTACTGAATGGCAATCTCAGCTAATGAAGGCTAAAAGAGCAACATCAAGATGCAGATCAGCAACAAACAACCTGGTTGAATTAATTAATAATAGTCTTTATTTATCAAATTTAATAACAGAGTGTTCTCCAGGAAAACTTCCACCAGTAAAAGCATTAGAACAAATGTGGAAATAGGAGCTGGAGCAGAGGGAAAAATTGATCGCAGGTATTCAAAGTTTAACATGGGAAACCTTTTGGTTTTTCCTTGTCAAACCATATAGTCAGTGTACAGCAATAAAATGTCTCACCGATGCAATTGGCCACATGATGCCCAAACTTAATGATGCCACATACACCGCTCAGTTACACTCATGCATGAGTCATCCACCAGAACTTCAGCCGATGCTCGCCATTTGTCAACTCCAATCACAAGATGATCAACCAATACATTGAACCATTTTTGACCGACTGCAACATGCCTATTTCAAGATGATTTTCACATTTTTGTGATTTGGTTATACCAGCGCATAACATATTTCTTTCATAGTTTGTTATTTTAATTAGTATTTATAGACCCTTTCATGTTTTTAGAAAGGGTCCTCAAATTTTGTATTAAGACTTGGATTGGAAGTTGCACTACTGTGCTTTCAACATATTTATTTTTATAAAAAACTGGACCTGAATTCTGAGTTTTGATAAACAATGCTTTTATGTGATATGCACTATTGCTTCTTGTGAAAGTATTCCCAAGTTAAAAGGTAGGATCTGAATGCGATTCATATCGGAGGAGACTCAAATGCATACGGTACTACTATCTGTGTTTTTTCTTCATGCTTTCATGTGAATCAAAATTTACTTATTTTGCTATTATTGATATATGTATACATTCTTACAACAATTCTTTGACTTATCACTATTGAATGTTTGAGAGTTGTTATCTTTCATATATATGTGTGTCAGTAATATATAAAGATTAGCATGATAATGTTTTAATTATTATTTTGTTCAACTACTTGAACAAAGTAATTATCATATGAATGAATATTTTTATTTATGAGTAAGTCATCTATATGTTTACTTGTCAATAAGCACCATAAAAAATTTCACTAGTAGAAAGACTTCCCGAGATATATTAGTTACTTTTATATTGTTGCATTTTAGAATAGATAATTCATCATTCCCATTAGATACTATAAATTGATCACTTATCCATCCCACTTATATATCATTGGGAAATTGGTCCCATTATATCCAATCGGAGCCACCACACCAAATGGAAAAGGAGCTGCTTTAAGGTCTAGACCGAGTGGTTTTCCTTGATGTTGATGCAATGATTTTCAAGGCATCAACATTTTTGGCGCTAGAAGGAGGGCTTGAACTGTGAATTGTGAGCAAATCCAAATCTATTCCATTCTGAGAGTAGATCTCCCTCGACCTCACCTCTGACTTCTCCCTCGCATGCTAAATCTCCAATTTCTAAGTGAGAAGTTGAGAAAACAACAACCACTGATGAACCCCAAAACATCTTAGATAAATCGACTCTAGAATCCCCTAAAGTACAGTCTCTAATTCATAAAATTCAAAGATTCTCAATTTCACCACAGAAATCTGAGTTATCTCAAGGCAGTGTGACTTCGCAATTCATTCCTTCTCATCCCCTTACCAGACTTCAGAGTGAAAAGCTTGGTATTGAACCTACTGAATTACCTTTGCCTAAAAGAAAAAGAGCAAGGAAGACAACTAAAGGGTCTGATAGTGAAACTTTCTCATCATCATCGTCTGTTTCATCTTCTCCATTGCAAAGTCAACCATCCATTCCCCCACTTCAGATTGTCATTCAACAGGGTACTGGAACTTCAATATCTTCTTCTCAACCATCTGGAACTTCAATATCCTCTCCTTCTCAAACCCTTGGAACTTCATCTACACTATCATCCATTAGTAGCTGAACAATTGCATAGAACCCATGGAACAATCCTGGTGCAGTCATAATGCCTACACCTTTGAACCAATTGCCAGTTCATCCCGAGAAATGGTTGCCAAAATTCAACCCAGATGCAGGCATACAGGCAGATGAACACATAAACAACTTTATGTTGTCAGTCAATTTAAAAGGAGTTACTAAAGAAGACGTGGTTGTCAAGATTTTCCCATATACCCTACAAGGATTAGCCGGGTCTTGGTACTTTTCGTTACCATCAGGATCTATTACTAGTTGGAATATTTTCCAAGAGCAGTTCTTAACTAAATTTGGTGATGACAGGTCCACAACAACATTAATCAATGATCTCTCAAATCTTAAAACGGAATCTAGAGAGCCTATAAAAGAGTTCAATTCATGATTTAATAAACTCTTAAATAAGATTCCTACTGCATCAAAACTTAGTGAAGAGGTTAGAAGTGAATGGTACATATCAGCCTTACCTTCAAACATAGCTATCTTTGTGGATAGAGCTGCAAAGCCTACTTTAGCAGAGAATATGAAAGAGGAAATTACTGTGGAAAAACGTATCATCACATTAGAAAATAAAGCTGCTCTTGAAGAATGAAAATCTAAAAAAGTTACCTTCAAAGATGATTCAAAGAAGAAAATGGCTAAAGATCCATATGATATGGAAGGTCTCCAAAAGGTTATAAAAGCTATGTCAAATGAAATGGTAGAAATTAAGAAACAAGTAGCTGAGACCTCAATTAAGAAGCCATTTAGAAACTTTAAGAAACCATAATCAAAACCCCCTAATGCTATATCCAATGCAGAGTCAGACCCCGAGAATGATGAAGAAGAAGATACAGTCTTATCATCTGACGAAATTGAAGAAGAGGAAGCTATGGAATGTCATGGGATGTGGGACTTCATTTTACCCAATTCTGATACTGAAAATGAATAGGAAGCTTTTCCAGTAAGTACCAGGAGTAAAGGAACTCTTGAACCTATTCAAGTGACTCAAAAGAAAAAGAACATGGGTACTACTACTAAAGAAAGGGTTCCCACAAAGAAGTCTACAACGATGCCTACTCAAAATCAGCCATCAACTTCCAATCCACCTTCATCATCTAAAACATTAGTAGTTGCAGACTCTATGGATTACAACATCATTGAAGACATGAAGAAAACGAGAGCAAATATCACTATGTTTGAGCTTAGTAAACTCAAACATCAACAAAAATTGCTGCTCAATGAATTAAATGCAGTACCTTCTTCTCCTCTTCCAAATGCTATATTGTCCAAAGCTGCTAATGAGACAGGTAAGCCACCAGCTGGTAGAGTAGAAGCTACTGATGCTGTTCTAATCAGAGATAGATCAAATTCCCATACTCCTCCTTTTCTATTGACCTACGAGATTTATAATAGAAATCTGCACAATTGCTTGATAGACTCAGGGGCTTCATCGAATATAATGCCAGCTTTGGTTTGTTCTAAACTGAATATTGAACCCCAAAAGTCTGTAGTGCATATTGTCCAGTTGGATAGAACTAAGGTCCAAGTATTGGGAGAAATCAACTCAGTTACCATAAGGTTATCAATTGATCCAAGAGTAGTTCAGAGAATTGATATATTAATTGCTGATATTCCTGAGTTTTATGGTTTTATTTTAAGCAGAGACTAGTCTGAGAAACTTCATAGTTACATTTCTACTGATTGGTCTCACATTTGGCTTCCCTATAAAGGTAAGCCAAATCAGATCAAGATTGATCGGGAGAAGCGTATGACTCATACTGTAACAAAGTTTGAACAAGAAAACCAGGCTATAACATTCAACAATAATATTCTTGGTGACTACTCATCTGAATCATTCTTTGGTAATTTATTGCTCAATCATCACCTTTCTCAGTTAATAGTTTCACATCTCAAATTGAAAGCTTTTCCCAAACAGATACGTCAAAATGTGTTAAAATTGCTGAGGAAATTCTACATAAAGCTGTAGATAAAACTTTATTTTGGTTGTTATATTTTGATGGGTTTAAATCTAATGACGGTGTAGGAGAAAGATGTATTTTAGTTAGTCCTGAAGGAGAAAAGACTATGCTATCATGTAGATTAGAATTTGAATGCACAAATAATACTACTGAATATGAAGCCTTGATTCAAGGATTTTACAAAGCAATAGGTCTTAAGGTGCAATATTTGAAAGTGTTCGGTGACTATGAAATTGTTATAAAGCAAGTCAGAAATATTATACATTGCCTTTCTCGTCACCCGAAACATTATCAATCCTTGGTACAAGACCTTGTATCTCATTTTCTAGCATTCAATATTTCTCCCATTCCTAGATCTCAGAATGCAGCAACAAATTTACTAGCCAATGTTGCTTCTAAGCTCTTTCCATCTGAAGATTATAGCCCCGATAGATTTTCAGTAGAGTTAATTTTCAGACCATCGGTTCCTGATAATGTCACTAACTGGCGAGTATTCAATCATGACAACGACATTTTAAATTTCTTAACTTATGATAAGTCCTATGATGATCAAATTATTGATGAAAGTGAGCATGATCTTCAAATGAAGAAAAAACTTGAAGAAAATTCAATACCTAAACCAGTGGTCAAACTTGAAGACCTTTATGACATCAAAGATAGGTTTAAACAGGTTACTAATTCAAAGCTTCAAAGTTCTACTTTAAGATTTGAATTAATAAATCTTGGCACAGAGGCCAAGCCACAAAATATCAATCTGGG
The DNA here is from genome assembly GCA_031772625.1 of Pinus tabuliformis. Taxonomy (NCBI): domain Eukaryota; kingdom Viridiplantae; phylum Streptophyta; class Pinopsida; order Pinales; family Pinaceae; genus Pinus; species Pinus tabuliformis. The sequence continues at coordinate 44,690,456 of CM062812.1, forward strand.
ATTAGGACTTACTTCAGAAGAAAGATTTGCATTTATCAGATTATTGAATAGATATAAAAATGTCTTCGCTTGGAATTATGATGACTTGAAAACATATGATACTTCTATCATACAACATACAATTCCAATGATATCTGAAGAAAAACCAGTACAACAGAAATTAAGGAAAATTCATCCGAACCTTGAAAGTCAGATAAAAGCTGAGTTAAACAAACTCTTGAAGGCTAAGATAATTTTTCCTGTTAGACATTCAAATTGGGTGTCCAACTTGGTGCCTGTGAGAAAGAAGAATGGTGACATTAGAATTTGCATTGATTTCAGAAATCTTAATAAGGCAAGTCAAAAAGATAACTTCCCACTACCAACAATGGAGCAAACTCTGCATTCAGTAGCTAGTTCTGAATTAATGTCTTTCTTAGATGGTTTTTCAGGGTATAACCAAATCTTGGTGCACCTTGATGACAAACTCAAGACTACTTTCAGAACTAAGTGGGGAACTTATGCCTATCAAAAAATGCCTTTTAGTTTAATTAATGCTGGAGCTACCTTCCAAAGAGCAATGGATATAGCATTCAAAGGTCTGATTAATAAATCAGTAGTTGTCTATTTGGATGACATTACTGTCTTCTCTAAGAAAAGAGCAAATCATTTACATGATTTGAAACAAATCTTTGAACGCTGTAAAAGGTATGGGATTTCACTGAATCCTAAGAAGTCATTTTTTTCTCTTGACCAAGGTAAACTCTTGGGGTTCATTATTTCAAAAGATGGTATTTATATCAATCCAGATAGAATCAAAGAGATTTCTGATATTCCATTTCCACATAATAAAAAATCAATGCAATCATTTTTAGGTCAAATAAATTTTGTAAAAAGATTTGTTCCAGATTTTTCACAGATTGTTTTACCATTACAAATCATGATCAAGAAAAACTCAGTGTTTAAATGGGGACATATAGAAAAGGAGGCTTTTGATTCAATCAAGCAAGCAATCATAAATGCTCCTGCATTAAAAACTCCCAATTTTTCAAATCATTTTATTTTATATACTCTAGCATCTGATTCTTCTTATGTGGCAGTATTGACACAAATCAATGATGAAAACTTAAAAGCACCAATCTCATTTTATAGTTCAAATCTTTAAGGTGTAGAGCTTAATTACTCTGAAGTTGAAAAGAAAGACTTTGCTGTATTCAAAGCCATTAAACACTTTAGGCCCTTTCTTTTAAAGATTCACACAAAATCAATAATCCCTTTTTCAGCAGTAAGACAGTTACTAGTGCGGAGGGAATTGGGAGAAAAAAGGGCAAACTGGGTTACAACATTACAAGAATATGATTTGGACATTAGACCAGCAAAGATTATCAAAGGCCAAGGTTTTTTCAAGTTGTTAGTAGGAGCTTCTAATATTCAGGAACATGAAGGTACAACAATATTGAAGAAATCAAGGAGATAAGCACCATCAATCCTGAATCTCAATATGCAGATTTGATATTTTATTTGAAAAATGTATATGCTCCTAATATTTCCTATAAAAATAAACGTGCCATAAGACTAAAAGAAAAAAACTTCATGATTGTTGATGATGTGTTATTTAGAAGGAATTACGATTCGATTTTGTTAAGATGCTTAGAAAAAACTAAGGCGTGAAAGGTCTTGTAGGAATTACATGATGGTCCAGCAGGAGGAAATTTTGAAGCTGATACAAAAACTCACAAAATTATTCATGCTGGGTATTATTGGCCCACCTTATTCAAAGATACTCATGAATATGTAAGGAAATGCAGAACATGTCAAACCCCCAGTGGAAGACAAAGAAAGCCAACTTTTCCTTTGCAACCAGTCAACATTGAGCAACCCTTTGAACAATGGGAATTGGATATCATTGGAGAAATTGTTCCACATTCATCCAAATAGCACAGGTACATCCTTACAGCCACGAATTACTTTACTAAGTGGGTAGAAGAAATTCCTTTGAAGGCAGCAAACTCTGAAGCAATCATTGAATTCATAGACCAATTCATCATTACCAGCTTTGGTGTACCAAATGCTCTTATTTTTGATAACGCATCTTATTTCTCTGGTAATTCCATACTTGAATTTGCTATCAAAAGAGGATTTAAATTGAAATATTCTACAAACTAATACTCTCAGGGTAATGGTTTAGCAGAATCCACCAATAAAAATCCTATCAAAATCATTAAGAGAAATATTGATCAGAATCATAAGAATTGGCATAAGTCTTTGATATTTGCATTATGGGCAGACCGTATAACACAGAAAGCCTCAATAGGCACTTCTCCATTTAATTTAGTGTATGGAAAGGAGGCTATCATACCAACAAACTTAGTACTTCCATCAGTAGCCTTAGTGTAGTTTATTGAAGGAAATACCTCATCTTCTATTCAATTGAGACATAATGAGATCCTAAAATTAGAAGAAGAAAAGGAGAAAGCCCGAACTACACATGCAAAGCATCAACAAATTATTAAGTCTTCTTTTGATACAACTTTCATTGGCCCAAAACTTTTACAAGTTGGTGATCTTGTTTTGAAATGGGACAAAGCCCACGAGGATAAAGGAAAACACATTAAATTTCAGAAAATGTGGCTTGGACCATTTCAAATCAGCGAAAAGATAGGCCCATCAACATTCATATTGCAAGATCTATTAGGAAAGAGAGATTCTCTTCCTGTCAATGGGCTTATTTTGAAAAAATTCTTCACTTGAGGAGGTAACCCCTTCTTACTTTGTAAATATTCAATTTTCAGCTATATTTGTGTGAATAATTAGTTTAGTTTCTTTCTTGGAAAATAAAGTTGTAAATAGCCCTCTATTGGTTTTTACTATTTTGAAAAGGTTACTTAAAAGAAAAATGGTGTTAATATTTACTTTTGATAGATGGAAGCCTTGAAGGAAAAGAAGAAAGTTCTAGGAAATTAGGTATAATTAAACTCTGAAAACCCTTTTTATTTTTGTAAAATCTTCTCAAAACTTGAAAATACTGTAAATCATTCTAAGTTTTAAAAGCCTAAAAAAGGTTATCAATAGAAAGCAAAAGACTGATCCAATCTTAGCATCTTCAACTCTTAAAATTGTCATCCATGTTCTCTTAAGGAGTAAATTATTCACCCCATCCATAAAAGTTTATGATTTTTCAGAGTGTAATTCTAAAATATATTTGATATAAGAGATAAGAGGTCTCATCATGAGCCTACTTACCATGATCATAGGGGACTAGTTCAACTGACATTACCAACACTGCATACCAAAACAGGGTAATGGCTTATAATTATAAGACAAGGGGTCTCATCACGAGCCAGCTTGTTCAATTAAATTACAACCAGTGAATGGCATTGTCAACAGCTGGCCACCAAACCAGGACAATGGCTTTTTATCTTACAAAATAAAGAAATAAGGAAAAGAGAAAAATGCAATACAAAATATGTGGAAACATATCTTTTGGATTCATTCTTTTAAATTATACTCTGAAATGGATGGGACAATGAATGATTAAATGGTTAAAAGGTAACCCTGTCGAGACTATAAATGTTTGCTGGCAGCAGTGGCTCTACCTGTGACAAGGGAGCCATTATATAAGCTAAGTTGGAGAAGTCTCTTGTTTTATCATTATCAACCAATTAAGGTTTACTTAAACTTAGAATGTATTTAATTTTGAGATGAGAAAGAGATAGAAAAAATAGTTTTCATTATATTCAGAGTTTATGATTACCTAGTTATATTAGATTTTCTCTATCCACTAAGGTTTTCAGATTAAGAAGGTTAAAATATTACATTAATTTCTCAGAGATAATTGTTTCTTCCAGTGAATCGCCAATTGTTGTGCTGTACAACAACCCCCCATTTCTAAAAAACTTTTACACAAAATTTTAATAAGAAATGGGTCCCTTTTTAAAAAAACTTAGTGAGATTTGTGATTTGATAAATAAAACTGGTATTGACCTCATTATAAGAAAAACCTTTATCAAAAGGCCCGATGTAAGTAATTCATTTTGTAAAGCCTTTTGAATAAAGTATAAAGTGTTCCTTTGAAAACATTATAAATAATTCTACATTACGATAAAGCGATCGGAGATCACATATCGCAATGAAAAAGGGATACACATAAAAAGGTCCTCATCAAATCCTCCGATCCGATGAAGGTAATCACGATCAGCAATCAGAGGTATCATATGACAAAGAACTAAAGCAAGTCGAACCCCTGATTGCGATTAATAAATAAGGCGCGCATCTCAAGAATAAATCATTCCTAAAATTGGTTTGCATGCATAAGTCTTTTAAAATTAATGAATCAAACCAATTCAATGAAAACGTATCCCGCCTTATTATAATATGACTTTATCGCAATCGGAGGTATTTGTCCCAAGTGATAAAGCCTCACCCTTTTGAAACTCCTAATTGCGATTTGCGATTTACCGCCGATCGGGGAAATCCAAAGACATGCTTGAGATAATCATTCATATATGAGCGATGAGATGGGTATTTATGGTATTTATTCATTACGATTGGCGGCTTGAATGGTTTTTAATGTCACAGTTAAGAGTGGATCCTTCAAGGATTTCACTCGTGGTGGTTCTTAATTGCATCCGACTTATCATATCTCAATTGCCTTAATTCCGTTCATTTTCGTATTGGATTTCAGCAGTAATATCCCTGTGTTACGGTTTGTAATTGTCTGTGCAGATTTTCTTTGAACTCATGAATCTAGAAAAGATGGGGAAGAAATCTAAGAAGCCCAAGGCACCTCTTGTAGTTAAAAAACCAGAGCCGAGCAAGAAGGGACTAATATCAAATACAACATGCCTCGGTCTGGGAAATGCCAGTTGGGAAAGTATATACAATTTGATAGAAGCAGAAGAGCCCGAAGAACTAGAAGAGGAATCCATAGCCGATTCCACCAGCAAATCAGAAGGAACTCTTAAAGAACTGGCCTGTTCATACCTTCACAGGATTGTAGCATGGGCCAAAATTTTTCCATACACTAATTGGTTAGATGGGTTGTCGAGAAAATCCCAACTTCAGACCGAACATTTTCCACGGTTGATGGAAGAATATTCAGGTCATTTAAACCTGAAGATCTCAGGAAAATGTACCATCTACCTCTGCCCGAGAAGCACTATAAAAAGGCATTTCTAGAAGCATTTGCAAAAGAAAATGACTTGGAATCTGACCTGATCAGACACTGGAGGCATTTCCCGAATAAACATAAACACGAGTCATCGGGTAAGTATTCTGTTGATTCATTAGCCTATCCTTATTGCTATGCTGGCGCTATGATGTGTAGACTATGGGGAGAACATGATTCTGCAAGATTTACTATAGCTATAGTCTCGTTAATGGAAGCTGCAATTCATGGTTATGTTATGGATTGAGCAAATATTCTATCTGATAGAACACCCACTGAGATACTAGAATTCAGAAGGAAAATGTATGCAACTTCCCGGACCATTCCTCCTTTTTACTACAGTGCATATATTCTTCACATCATTTGTTTTAATTATGAATACCCCGTACTCAGATGGAAGTGGACTTCCCAAGATCCTAATCCTATTCATATCTATTACAAACAGTTGTGGAAGACCCACTATAAGAATCACTTGTACAAAATTTGCAATGGTTTTGTCCTGCTTGTATACTATTCTTTCTTTAATAAGCCTACCCCTGGGGTATCTCAGGAAGCAACAATTGACCTAACAGTAGTGGGTAGCTAGTTCGGAGAGGAGAAATTCACTTATGTAAGGCTTTTTGGCAGTCTTACCAAACCTCATGTTCTTCCTCTATATGTTCCTGATAAACTGTTAGCCTGAGAGTTAGCATATTAGATAACAGTTGAAGGAACGTCAAAAACCCTGAGGGATTCCAAGAAACATATGTGGCCTACATTCCCCCTTCGGTGTGGCATTTTTACCTTACATGATTATAAACATGTAGAGAAAGAGGCAGAGAAGATTCAGATGCTAAATCTTGCAACCATCCCAAATAGGCAATATGACCCAAGGAAGGTTGCCTATAATGTTACTTCTCAAGCTAAACTTACCAGATTTGATCATGAAGAAGATGACTTTGATGATTTGTTTGCTTCAGCTGAAATATTTTATCGGGTTAAAGGATTGGCTAGTATCAAATATGGAGAAGAGGGACTAGAAAAATTCAATAGGCTCAGAGCCCAGAGATTGCAAACTCTGCCTTTGGATTTATTAGCTACAACCCCAACAGTTCAGCCACAGAGTCAAAGTAAACAGCAAGCTACCGATAATACTCCTGTAGTGGAGAAAGTTCCCGAAAAGCAAAAGTTAATAGAGCAGGAGCAGAAATAAGAAATAAGTAGCAGACCCCTTGATTCAAACATTTATGTTGATCCTAAACTAATCAAGGAATGGCAGCAATTTGATTCCATCATTAGTAATACTGAAAGCATTCAAGGATTCAATATGCCTGAGGTGACCACTACTCAGAAGTCAGTAATCAACACAGTTCTGACTGAAGGAACAAGCGGCCCACCCATGATCCATAAGGACGTAGAAATAATCCCTAAAAATCCCTCCGATGAAATTGTTTTACACATAGAAGAAATACCACCATTAGATGTCTTCTACAGCCCTAAGCATAGGGTTGTAATCAAAAGACAAAGAAAAAAGAGGAAAATTGATCACTCTCCCCTTTTGACTTCACAAATGGAGATGATGAATGTGGTATGGAGAGAGGAAGTTAATCCTTCTGAAGATCTTACCAAACTTTCTCAGTATGCTGGAGCATACACAACGGCCACAATGGATAAAGCATCGGAGGTCAGTAATTTACTAAAAGAAAAGGACCAAGCAATCAATTTGCTAGAAGCACAAGCACAGGAGAAACAACAAAAGATAGAACAACTGGAACAACAATTAGCAGTTCAGAAGCAGCTAAATGACTAGTTTAATGAGCAATTTCTCAAAGAGAAGCAAAGGATTGATGAGCATGCAATTCATAAGAAACATGAGTTATCCCAAGCATTGAGTAAGTTGCAGTTATTAAATGAACAAATGAGTAAATCAAAGGAAGAACAAATCACTCAACTGACAGTTTAGATAGAAGGATTCAAAGAATATCCTCAAGTGGGAGAATTCAGATCTGAGGCTCTACAAATTACCAGGGCATTGTCTAGACAGTTGAGCCTACTATGTCATAATATCTCACTGATTCTTCCTCTGTGTGAAATTTCATCATCCATGGTTGACAAATCAGTAGATGCGAGACTGGACTTGGAAAAAGCAGATGAAAGATTAACAAATTTTCTCTCCTAGCAAGAATCTAAAGAGGGAAAAGCTGCTAATCTACCACAAATCTAGGAATCGCATAAATAAATTCTATTTACTGAATGGAAATCTCAGCTAATGAAGGCTGAAAAAGCAACATCAAGATGCAAATCGGCAACAAACAACCTGGTTGAATTAATTAATAATAGTCTTTATTTATCAAATTTAATAACAGAGTGTTCTCCAGGAAAACTTCCACCAGTAAAAGCATTAGAACAAATGTGGAAATAGGAGCTGGAGTATAGGGAAAAATTGATTGCAAGTATTCAAAGTTTAACATGGGAAACCTTTTGGTTTTTCCTTATCAAACCATATAGTCAGCGTACAACAATGAAATGCCTCATCGATGCAATTGGCCACATGATTTACGAACTTAATGATGCCACATGCACCGCTCAGTTACACTCACGCATGAGTCATCCACCAGAAATTCAGCCGATACTCACCATTTGTCAGCTCCAATCACAAGATGATCAGCCAATACAGTGAACCATTTTTAATTGACTGTAGCATGCCTATTTCAAGATGATTTTCACATTTTTTTGATTTGGTTATACTAGCGCATAGCATATTTCTTTCATAGTTTGTTATTTTAAATAGTATTTATAGACCCTTTCATGGTTTTAGAAAGGGTCCTCAAATTTTTGTATTAAGACTTGGATTGGAAGTTGCACTACTGTGCTTCTGGTATATTTATTTTTATAAAAAACTAGACCTGAATTCTGAGTTTTGATAAAGAATGCTTTTATGTGATATGCACTATTGCTTCTTGTGAAAGTATTCCCAAGTTAAAAGGCAGGATCTGAATGCGATTCATATCGGAGGAGACTCAAATGCATACAGTACTACTATCTGTGTTTTTGCTTCATGCTTTTATGTGAATCAACATTTATTTATTTTGCTATTATTGATATATGTATACGTTCTTACAACAATTCTTTGACTTATCACTACTGAATGTTTGAGAGTTGTTATCTTTCATATATATGTGTGTCAGTAATATATAAAGATTAGTGTGATAACGTTTTAATTATTACTTTGTTCAACTACTTGAACAAAGTAATTATCATATGAATGAATATTTTTATTTATAAGTCATCTATATGTTTACTTGTCAATAAGAACCATCAAAAATTGCACTAGGAGAAAGACTTCCCGGGATAGATTTGTTACTTTTATATTGTTGCATTTTAGAATAGATCATTCATCATTCCCATTAGATACTATAAATTGATCACTTATCCATCCCACTTATATATCATTGGGAAACTGGTCCCATTATATCCAGTCGGAGCCACCAAACGAAACATAAAAGGAGCTGCTTTAAGATCTGGATGGGTGGTTTTCCCCGATGTTGATGCAGTGATTTTCGAGGCATCAACACTGCCGAAGGTAACATGTCTGTTATCTCACAAACTGGTCTAGTGAACATCTCTAGGAATCCTAACATTATTGAAAATGTCTTCATTGGTGCTGACTGTTCGCCTGAAGAAATTCAAACTTATACCAATCTCTTCAAAGAGTTTCGTGATGTGTTCACTTGGTCTTATGAGGAAATTCCTAGAATAGGTCCATCTATAGTCGAACATGAGATCAAGGTGTATGAAAATGCAAAACCTATTCATACAACTGGTAAACCCTAGAAAAGAAATAGCTATCAAAGCTGAAGGTGAGAATTTTCTTAAGGTAGTTTCATATACCCCATTCCTTTAATTGAGTGGGTCTCTAATCTAGTCCCCGTAGACAAAAAGCAAGGAACAATTCACATATGCATAGACTTTAGGGACCTAAATAAGGCTTGTCCTAAGGAAAATTACCCCACACCCTTTATTGATCATATTATTGATGAATGTGCAGGTAAGGAGACTTTTTCGTTAATGGACAAATTCTCTGGTTATAATCAAATTATTATCCGTCCAGAAGATCAGCACAAGACAACTTTTATTTGTCCTTGGTGTACATTTGCATACAAAAAGATGCCTTTTGGCCTAAAAAATGTTGGAGCTACTTTTCAGTGGGCCATGTCATATGATTTTCATGATATCAAGCACATTATCGAAGCCTAACTAGATGACTTAGCTACTCCTTTTCAAAAGAGAATTGATCATCCTAAACATCCTCGATTGATTTTTGAACGATGTTGTTTTTATAAAATCCAGTTGATTCTGAATAAGTGGGTTTTCGCTATCACATCCGGTCGGTTGTTGGGATTCATCATGTCGACAAAGGGGATTCATGTAGATCCCTTCAAGGTTGAGGCAATACTAAAGTTGCCTCCTACTTCTTCTATATGTCAACTTCAGGGTCTCCAAGGAAAAGCAAATTTCTTGAGGAAATTTATAGCTAATTCTGCCAAGATCAAAAAGGATTTATGAGATTACTTAAGAAAGGGGTCCCATTTTTATGGGATGATTTCACGCAACAATATTTTGATGCTTTGAAGAAAGAATTAACCTCTGCTCCTTTGTGGAGTCCACCGGGTTATAGCAGAGATTTCCTCTTGTATCTCGTCACAAAAGAATCAACCATTGGTATGGTTCTGGTTTAGGAAGGTGATGCCTTGTGTGAGCATTTAATCTACTATCTGAGTCGAGGCTTGGTAGGCCCTGAAACATGCTATTCTCCCATTGAGAAATTAGCTTTGGCAGCTATCCATGCTGTCCAACGGCTTAGACATTATATTCTGCTTCGAAAAACTTTCGTCTTAGTAGCCGTCAATCCATTTCAGTTTATTCTCAGTAGGTGAGTGATTGGGGGCAAATATAATAGATGGATTGTCATTTTACAAGAATTCGACCTCAAATTCATGTCGGCTAAGTCTAAGAAATATTTAGTATTTGCAGAGTTAATCTCAGAGTTGCCTTGTGAGGAAGAAATCATTTACGAGGAAAATTTTCTTGATGAACATATATTTCTTATTTCCTCACAAGATCCTTGGTATGGAGATATCATTATATATCTCCAGACTTCGAAGTTTCCGCCCTCTTTTTCCAAGGACGAGCATAGAAAATTGTGTCACCTCACTAAAAGTTATATCATTATAGGTGACACTTTATATCATCACGGGATTGATTCAATCCTTAGACTTTGTTTAACCTTGGAAGAAGCTGAGTATGTGCTTAATGATTTCCACAATGGATCTTGTGGTGGTCATCTATTTAGGCTTGCTACAACCCAATTTTTTTTGTGAGAAGGATACTTTTGTCCTTCGATCTTCAAATATTGTATTGAAGCGGTCAAGAGATGCCATCCCTGTCAAGTTTATACTCAGAAAATGCATGCACATCCAACTCCTCTTTTCCCTGTGATCACCATCGGTCCTTTCACGAAATGGGGCATCGATTTTACTACTTGTAATCTGCCTTCGACAGGAAATCACAAGTATATCATCGTGGCTATAGAATACTTTACTAAGTGGGCTAAGGCTATGCCTACTTTCACAAACGATGGTGAAACAACGACCTTGTTTCTCTTCAATCAATTTATTTCCTGGTTCTGTATTCATAAAGAGATTGTCACTGACCATGGCATTCCTTTCCAAAATAAAATGATGTCTGAATTGGCCCTCAAGTTGGGTTTCCGGCAGGAGCATTCATCTCCATAATATCCTCAGGCCAATGGGCAGGTCAAAGCTGTGAACAAATCCCTTAAAATTATCTTGCAAAGGATGATTAACAAAGCTAGATCTAATTGGCACATCATGTTATATTGGACACTTTGGGCATCCAGCACTATGTCCAAAATAATATACAAAATATGGACAAAATCCCCTACAAAATTTGGGCTTATGCCCATCATCATGTCTAATAAAAAAAATATTTGATCATCTATCTAACAATCCTGCTCAGGATGAGCAACAAGAAAGAAAATGACAGAATTAGCCACCTGCAGAAATAGTCGCACCCAATCCCATGGTACTCCCACCACACGTCGCTGCATCTCCTCTGGTAAGTCCTCTATGGCCACCATGGGTACTTGGTGAGTTAATCTCACCAAGTTTCTCTAGACTACATGGAGGACTCTCTCAGTCTCTGCTGCAGCCCCTTTGGCATCTCTTCCATGATGCCTATGTCGAGGAAGACCATCAGGTCTCACCGGTCCAACATCTGTGTCATGATCAATAATTTTGTAAGTGTTTTGTCTCATCAAAAAGATTTTTAATTCATTTATATTGAAAATCCAAAAAAATATTAAAATTCAAAAATTTAAAAAATCATTTATACCTATGGCACCCCATGCTGCGTCTAGTGGCAATACTAGATCCAGATCTCCTTGGAAATCGATTCCAGCATAAGGGTAGTCTTCGATTGCAATGACAAGTTGTTCCCACCAAAAGAAAAACTCGTCATGAAATGTAGTCCTAGGGACCTCACCGCCCCCTAGTCGTTTCATTAAGTCAGCCCACCTGCCCATCCATGGATCTCTTGGGCTATTGATGGTGGATAATACCTTGGGATGAAGCCCAGGTACTCTCTCAAAAAATAAGGAACATAAGATAGTTCAGTATCCAAAATTCTTTGTTTGACCCTTTGATGAAGTGAAGTTGCAAAGATTAGTCAAATCCCGAAATTTAAACAAATTCACATGCAGTTAAAACCCCTGTTGACCACACTTATACACAAATTCTTAATTTAATTAATTAAATCAAGTGTTTACCAAACTATTAGAACTAGATCTCTTTAGCGGAACCCAAAACAAATTAAATTCCCGTTCAAACCTTATCGCGTCCGAAAAATATGCTAACCAACACTCATCTTCCGGAGTGATATCCGTCGGATCTCGTCCATACTTAACGAACGGCTGTGATCGATCCAGAATTCAACTGGATCAAATGGTATTCCATAAAATATCGCGTCCAAAATTTTAATTAAAACTCATACACTTTTCGACGCGATTACCGTTGGATCTGAGCTCTTCAAACGCATGGTCACGATTAACTGAACTATTAACACTGTTTTATAAAATATCGCGTCCATTTTTGAAATTATCGCCTACGCTTGCTGGCACGCGATGAATGTTAGATCTATTCGATCAGATGATTCAGATCTTCCCTTGGGTTTTCTCGTGAATTCGTCAGGTTTCCGCCACACTTAGCACTTCCGCCAAGTTATTTAGTGCTTCTGTATGTTTAGTCTACCTCTAAACTATATTTCTATGACCTTGAAACATATTCAAACTATTAACAGTTCAATGTAATTAACAGAGTATTCAGCCTATAATTAAAGAGTCAACGAAAGCAAATCACATGATAAAAGATCACGCAGAAACACATTTTAACACAAATACTCCTTTCATTCATAACAATATATACATTCAGAACATCTCGTGCTCTGATTTATTCTCTCCACTACTTAACTCTTTCTAACACTTTGTCTAACACTCTGTAACACACTCCTCACAGGCTTACATTTATAGATTAATTACATAATTATGGATTATACTAAATCCATGATTTTCTCTATAATTCACTCAACTAATTCCTATTCGAGGATCTCGTAATCCCTAAGATCTCTATGAGATATACACATATTAATTATCCATGATATTCTCACATAGTTGAGAATATTTCACAACTGAAAACCTCACACATAGATTTCTCACTCAATCTATACAAAATTCCTAAAAATAATTAAAAACATCACCCCCTAAATCAACCAAATGAACAATAATATTATGAGCAGGATGCTCCTACATCAGACTCCCGATGTAGAAAAAAATCATAGACTCCTGTCTATGAGGTCTGTCACTTTTCTTTAGTAATGTGACAACTACACGTCTAAATGACTTGCTACCTCTAGGATTCAAAACTTTGTTTTACTGATGGTCCTTCAAAGGAATAACTTCTTCATGTAGTCTGGCATTAAATTCGCAGAATAATATCTTTAGAGAATTATTAAACATGATTCTCGACTTTCCATACCTCATCATCCTTTGTTCTGGAAATATAAACTCGTGAACTACATGTGGAAACTTGAATACCCATTTCCCTGGTTTCCAAATTTTGAACGAGTCTTGAACTGGTTCACCGTCTGCACTTATAGCTTTTCCAGGTAACTCTGTCGTGCTGAGATTAGTAAGAAATAAATCTAAAAGTTCACCATCATCATCACTCGAATTGTCAACCAAATTCTGTATATCTATAAAGCAATTTTCTCCACCATGCTCTAGAAGTGATTCCTCTTTGTTAAGCACATCAACACAGTTGATGTTCTCTATGGTGTCCTTTCCTCCTTTTCTTACAGTTTCTCTGGTTTCAACTTCTTTGGCTTCTATCTCTTTAGCTACTATTTCCTTCTCTAATTGAGCTGCAAACTCAACTTCATGTAATGAAAAACAATCATCCCAATTTCCTTCAGGTTCACAAAAGACTTCTTGTTCATGACAATGGTCATTAGTTATCTCTATAGCAACAAATTCCTTATTTAGTACCTTACCTGCATTCACAAATAAACTATTAGTTTTAAAAATACTAGACCTTTTGGTCTCTTTTGATGCTTCAAGCACCAAATTCCCACCATGGAATTTCTGGGTTTCAACAAATCCTCTTTGCTGTGACTCAATTCCTATGATTCTCTCCTTCTCCAACAAAGAAATATGTATTTGTTCAGGTTTCTTCATCAATATAGCATTCCATCTCTGTTGCAATAGATTCCACTTGACCCGTTTCCTTATTCTCCATCCATGTCTTCGGTCTTCATTCTCTTTCTCTTGAAACCATTCCTGTAGTATATTTAATTCTGCTCTCATATCTGCAATACTTATCCTACGCTCTTCATGACTCATCTGACATTTATTTGAACCTTTCCTAAGTTTCTCCATGTTCTTTTTCACTAATTCTTCAATCTCAAATCAATAAAAGAAAACATTTACCTTAGTCAAATTCTAAAACTGACTCTTCTTCTTTTCCTTTTGCTTCTGCCACGCCTCTGATTTTCCTTGTCATATGCCTTCTTGTCTTTGTAACAACATTAACTTGTGATCTACAATCAGCCTCTACAGCAACAAGTCTCCTTCTTGCTACACATGCCTCACTAAGCTTTTCTCTTCTGAGCGTCGTCTCTCAAAATCTCTCTGGTTCTCTCTTCTTGAACCAATTGAGCACTCCTTGCTCTAGGCTGCTGCAATATTCTCGTCTTCTTCTGCTATTACTTTGCACAAAAATTATAAAGACTAACGCTGAATCTTCTTCATACTTCACGCAGAATCTTCTTTTGATCTGATACCACTTTGATGAAGTGAAGCTGCAGAGATTAGTCAAATCCCGAAATTCAAACAAATTCATGTGCAATTAAAACCCCTATTGACCACACTGATACACAAATTTGTAATTTAATTAATTAAATCAAGTGTTTACCAAACTATCAGAACCTGATCTCTTTATCAGAACCCAAAACAAATTAAATTCCCGTTCAAACCTTATCGCATCAGAAAAATATGCTAACCAGCACGCATCTTTTGGAGCGATATCCATCGGATCTCTTCCATACCTAAAGAATGGTTGTGATCAATCCAGAATTCAACTGGTTCAAATCGTATTCCATAAAATATCGCGTCTGAAATTTTAATTAATACTCATGCACTTTTCGACGCGATTACCATCGGATCTGAGCTCTTCAAATGGACGGTCATGATTAATTGGGCTATTAACTCAGTTTTATAAAATATCGTGTCTGTTTTTGGAGTTATCGCCTACGCTTGTTGGCACATGATCACCATTAGATTTGATGGATCTATTCGATCGGGCGATTCAGATCTTCCCTTGGTTTTTCTCGTGAATTCGTCAGGTTTCTCCCAGACTTAGCACTTCTGCCAAGTTATTTAGTGCTTCCGCTACATATAGTCTGCCTCTAAACTATATTTCTATTACCTTGAAACATATCCAGACTATTAACGGTTCACTGTAGTTAACAGAGGATTCAACCTATAATTAAAGAGTCAACGAATGAAAATCACATGATAAAAGATCATGCAAAAACACGTTTTAACATACAAACTCCTTTCATTCATAACAGTACATACATTTAGAACATCTCGTGCTCTGATTTATTCTCTCCACTACTTAACTGTTTCTAACACTCTGTCTAACACTTTGTAACACACTCCTAATAGGCTTACATTTATAGATTAATTACATAATTATGGATTATAATAAATCCATGATTTTCTCCATAGTTCACTCAACTAATTCCTATTCAAGGATCTCGAAATCCCTAAGATCTCTACGAGATCTACACATATTAATTATCCATGACATTCTCACATAGTTGAGATATTTCACAACTGAAAATCTCACACATAGATTTCTCACTCAATCTATACAAAATTCCTAAAAATAATTAAAAACATCACCCCCTAAATCAACCAAATGAACAATAATATTCTGAGTAGGATGCTCCTACATCACCCTTCTGGATGGAAGTAAGTTGTTTCTTCATGTTGGTTAGCAGAGGTGTACACCAATCAAAGACTTTAGTGAGACAATCCACTGCAAGGCTCACGGAAACACGTGAAGCCTGATGTAGAGGTGCAGAACCATTTACCTTGGATATGGTAAATAGTAGGATTCTCAGTGATAAACTCTCTACATACTTGATTGGAATCTGAATTCCAACCTTTTTAGGGTTTCTAGGACAGTATATGCGGATGTAGTCTTCTACACTGAGACTACCTCTCGTCCTTCCAGTTGAGTGCACCCTCTCCCCCCTACGAGAAAGACCTGTAATGAAATAGATGTCCTCTATTTCGATCCTCAAGGGCATTTGATCAATCACAAATGCATCTTCTTCTGCACTCCAGTAGTGGATTACCAGCTCAAGCAATCAATTATTCACTTTTATGTTTGGCATTTTGAAGAATTTTAACAAAACACATCCTCTCAAGCCATCTAATGTGTTTTGATCCTCCATCACTTGGTTATCAATGGCACTATGCTCTCTTTCATGCTAGGTAATTGTCATCCTACAAAAAAAGAAAATTTAAGTCATTAAATTCACATTTAAGATTTTAAACTCGTGCACACGCGGGTTCGTTATTAACACAGTCGCGTATAGGGCCTTCCCATACACGGGTCACCAGTATCCAATCCGCATGTACGCACAACAAATTTTTTAAAAGTAATTCCTTACGGTCAAATTTATGAAAAAACATCTAAAAAGCGTCAAATATAATAAAAAGTATGATTTGAGGGTTACTTGGGATATTTGAAGCAATTTGAATGGTTGAATTTGACGGAGGAAGCTTGCTTGGGTTTTTCTCCACAGCTCCTTGCTCAAAACAAAAATGGGGAAACTGTGAGTCCAAAAGTCCTTTATAGGTTGAAAAATTAGAATTATTTTTTCTAAAGTTGGTTTTGATTTATTGGGATCTTTGACCTTTTGGCTTGGAGTGTTGGGATCAATTGTTTTTACAGGATATTTTGGAGATTTTTTGAGAAATTGCTTTGGTCCCATGATTGCAAACTCGTCATGGCAGGTATCACTTTCTTACTAGAATATAGGTTAGGGAATATTACTTTCCACTGCATTTTGCATACTAGCCTCCATACTGCGATATTTTTTTCCATGGGGTTGACCCCATCATGTCTTGATTCATAAACCATTTTCACTCACCAACTTATAAAATCATGATATGATGGTAGAGCCAACCTTTACATGGGCATCTTAGTTAGATCCTCGCTAACATCTGTTACCCATGCTGCTATATTGAGTAGGCTCAGGAGTCCTCTTTAGTCCCGCCATGACTTGTGTGTTGGAGACTCATTCTCTTTCTTCTTCACTATTTTCTGGCTTTATACCCTAGATGTTCCTTTGTGTTGAGTTGTACTACTGCATTGCATGTTGACTATAATTTTCACCTTTTAGCCTTGAGCCGACTTCACTTGGACTCATGTTTAATACACCTTTTGACCATGTGCTCTGCAAAATCAACCTTGCAAACACTTAGCCTCTGCAACTTGGCACACCCTTTTACCCATGGAAAGAATATTCCTTTGAGTGTCATTAACCAGTTTTGTCACCTTGCATTGAGCATAGGAATGTTCCTCTCCCAGGAACTAGAACATCTACTTTTTGGACACTTGTTCTTTCAACTATACTATAACATTATTTTATTCCTTTTCAGGCTTCATTAATATGAAAAAGGAAAAAAAATTATATATCCCAAAAAGAGTGGGAACAGGACATTATTTCCATAATTGATGGCAGCTAGAGTCAGTTGTGTCGCCCTTGAATAAAACACTCAAAAGATAAGTCTTTCCTCCATTTGGGTGGGCTTTAGTTGGACTTAGGCGAGCCTTAACCTTGTTATTGAGTAAGTACTCCTCTGATTGGTTATCACTTCCAATCATATGGAGAGTTTTCTTATGCCTCCTACATGACAAAGTTATACAAAGTTATCATATGTTGCATGTAGTCACAGTTGAGTCGTGATTTTGTTCAAGGGTAGTAAACCGGAGTTAGCCTCTCTGCAGTGTCGATTGACCTATTTTTCAGTCAACCATTCCTAATTGTCAGAGTCATGTTCATTATCACATCAGCTATTTGGTCCTTTGCTCGTGCTGGTTTGAGAAGGTATCCATTGACTTCTTGCTGGCGGGTCTTGCTCTTATCGACTATGACAAATTTCTCTGAGAGTGGATCTAGAGCCGCACCTTGGCCCTATTTTCGTTATTGATAGGTCACCTTGTGCTCAGCACCAATCTGTATCATGGGTCTTTGACTGAGTGGTTTCCCTTGTGTTCGACATCAACTTTCATTATCACACATTGGGATTCATGTAGTACCCTGGTTTCCATTTGGCCCTATTGGTGGATTCCTCGCCTCTGTGTCAACTTTCATTATTGGTTGGTTCAGAGGGTTTCTATCATGCACTAGCTACATCTTGTGTTGATCCAAAAATGGATCCTGGATAAACCTCTAGGTCTAAAAGACTTCATGCAAGAGGTGAAAGGTGCCAAATGGCACAAATCCTTTGTAAATCAGAGGAAAATGAAAAGCACAGGCTACTCTTAGACATAGTCTCATTGCAGGGATCCCTCCATTCTGAATCCAACGCAACTTAAATGGGAAAAAATGGACTTCAGATGGGAAAGCTATCATAAAATGAAGCTGCCCTTTTTCAAAGGAAAAATAGGTAAAAATCCCTTGAAATATGGGTCTAAAAACCCTCTAATTCTTCCAAATCTCCCTAAAGGGCGAGACCATCGAGAGAAGAGAAGTCTTGGACTTATCACATTACATTATCAGGCCTTAAAAAACATAAGAAAACCATGAAATGAGCCTAATCAGTGGCTTGAACAGTGGTTGAACAGGGACTATCGGATCTGGCCAATCAACGGTCCAGATCCGATCGGCAATCGCAATCGGCGGTGATCAGTGGGTTGGATCGGAGGCATAGCGCGATGGATCGGGGTGATGCGATGGTGCGATCACTGAAATCAGCGGATCGCAATTGGTGAACACAATAGAGCGGCCACATATGTTGTAATATATGTTATATATATATATATATATATATATATATATCTATATATCTGTATATATATATATATATATATATATATATATATATATATATATATATATATATATATATATATATATATATATATATATATATATATATATATATATATATATATATATATATAGATATATATATATATATATATATATATATATATATATATATATATATATATATATATATATATATATATATATATATATATAAATGTGATAGTGCGACTACAATTGGCGATATCGTAGATTGGCATCGGTGATATCAAATGGGAAGCCAAAGGGCTATTGCGACTAGTGATGTGACTACAATTGGCCATATCGGCAGATCGACGTCGGTGATATCAAATGGGAAGCCAAAGGGCTATTGCGACTAGTGATGCGATATGGCTGGGCCCGATGGAAATATAGACTGTACTCCATATATTTTTAAATTCGAAAAAAATCAATTTTCTTTGTAATTGCGTATTTCATTAAAGCCGCGATGTGATATTATGGACCCGAAAGGGTTTATTAACACTGTTGCACATAATTTCAAGTCTGATAAGTGGGAATTTGCCATGTTTTAGTGTATTTTTAACACAAAGGGGAAAACCTTGGAACAAGGCATTGTGACATGCGATAGCGACCTATAGGCGGACCTGATAGCGTTATAAAGCGGATTTATGAAAGTTTCAAATCTGAAATGAATAGTGCTTTGTGGACTTTCCCATGTATAGCTGCATTTTTCTATGTAAACACAGATCGACTGTTTCAGGTGGATTGAAAGCACCTATATCTCCTTCCATTACCAATTAGGTGGCATTCATCCCTGAGCACGTTTAGTAATGATTGCTAACGCCCAGAGATGGGATTTGAACGGATTGTGGCAAGAAGATAGAGAGCCCAAAAGGAAAAACCAATAGACAGCGTAGTTTTGGCTTAAAATCCGTGAATGTAAAAGAAAAAGGGCTGTTGGATTGTTGAACGGTGGCCAAGCTGTTGCAAGTTGTTGTTTGTTGCTGAATGCTGAAAGTAATAACAACAGAGAAGCGAAAATCAGTTGAGGGAGCCTTTTGGGTCGCTTGAAGTTCAAGTGAAAAGCCAGAGAAAGTTGAAGGTTGTAGAAGGTAGAAAGAAGCCAGAGCAGGAGAGCCAAAGAGCCAAGAGCTTGTCTCAAAGAGCCTTCAGAGCCAAGAGCTAGAACCAGAGCTAAAGAGCCAGAGTTAGAGCCAAGAGCCAAAACCAAGAGCCAAAGAACCAAGAGCCAAAAGCCAGAGCTTCAAGAGCCGAAGGGATAAAATGGTATTTGAACCCACTGTCTATGTGTAGAACAACAGGAGTTGAGTCAAAGACTTGTACCAGACTTATACCATAATCCCAGAGAGCCTAGTTGAATTAACTAAATCTCACGGAGACGTAGCCCAAGAGTTGTGGGTGAACTCCAAATTAATATTGGTGTTTTATGTGTTTTTTTTTACTGCTGTATTATTCACTATTATATGCATTTATGTATATGTTCAAGCACATTTAAATATCAAAATACACAACAGGTTTTAAAGCAAATGATCAGCTGAAACAAATACAAGAATACACCCATATTTTCAAGCATTTCTTGATTTCGCATTGGTTAATCATAAAAGACTTGGGAAAATTCAAGCTTTGGAAGTGGGAGAGGTTCTTGTAGGCTAGACAAGAAGCCTAAGAGCCCCATTTTCAGATCATGTGTACACCATAAACGTGCTTCAATTAGGTTACTACATCTTTATTCATCTGATTCCTTCCACATTATTGGCCTACGGGTTATACTTGCGCTAGATTGAAGAAGGATGCCTTAATGCCTTCCTTCTAGCGGATCTTTTCCATCGACTTCAACTCATTGCTCTCATAACAAGATCTAGAGTCCATTTGGCAGTACCTTAGGGTTTGCAATCATTAGTGGTAGACTCCTTCGCTATCGATAGTGGGAAAACATCATTGTCTCCTGATTGATAGATTCTTCCAAGTGTTCGACTACAACTCATTTATTCACACTTGTTAGATTGTACTGGGTACCTTCGCTCTCATCATCATTATCGATGAGTAGTCTTGCATTTGTTAACAATATACGTCAATGACCAGTAATCAAACAATTTCTCACATGGTCGACTTTGGATCATCTATTCCCATTATGTAGAAATGTACCACGGCGTTCGGTGAAGGCCTCGGGTTTGCATCAACATTTCTTGGTTCACTTGTCAGTTGCTCCTATTTATGCTCGTTGACACCATCCACCTTATATGTTGTAGTTCCTTACAACGAAATTCTATATGTTGGCACCTGAGTTACAGTGTAGTACCACTTATTCCACCATTTAACTTGGTACTTTTGGATCAACTTTATGACTTTAGTGATCAGCTTCTTACTTCAACATCATTGATCAGTTCTTTATATGTGATATTCAGACATCTACTTATTTGGATATGATCGGATGATCCATTATGTATTTTCAGTTCCTTTATACTTGTATGCATATTGGATTTGCTTTTGTACTTGATTTGCGGACATGCTTTACTATCTTTGAGCATGGGTATGCCCGCCTCAGACAACAGTTTCTTTCTGATCTCTTTCACTGGCTTGGTAGGCTGAATTCTGGTGAACTCCTCCCCAGTCTCGGCATGATTCCTTCTATATGCTTAATACATTTAGGCCATCATGTACCCATTCTAACCTCATATATTAAGGGGCATCTGTTATAGCACCATTTACCACTCTTGGTAGATCTGATGCTCTAGTTATGACCTAGGGCAACCCTTCCTTTCCAGACTTGGTCCAAAATCTAAAAAATAGTATTTTATCTCCCATACGCTACTTTGCCTTGTGTTAAAATCATGTACACGTGGGTCAGTATATACCCAACCCACGTCTATGTTTTAAAACACTTAAAATAATAAATCTCCTTAAATTCGGGTGGATTTTACGGGTGTTACCTGTTACTCACCTACTACAACCCATGGCCCAACTGTTTCCCAACCAAAAAAAAACTAATTTGGAGAAGTATAAATAAACCTCCATGGGAAGGCCCAAAAGAGGATAAGAGATGAGATATTGATATTATAGTTGATTGATCCCTGATCGAGTCTGAAGAAATCCTTGTGCCTCTTGCACTCCCCAAGCTTTAGGAAACTCTTGTTTCCTCTTTTGAGATATCCTTCATCCCTCTTATGATATCCTTGTGTATATTGATGGAGGAAGATTACTGAGGCCGAGGAAGGATGGATCCAGAGGATAGTTCTATTTGGAGTTGGAGGAAGACATAGGTTGTGTTTTTCCATCTTTTTATTTAGCTTACATCAATAAATAAATGTTGTTATGTTCCTGATATTTTTCATGTTTATGCATTGATCTATGTTGTAATTTGTTTATAAATCTTATATTAGTGCGTAATTGTTCATTTTCTTATATGATCTAACGTATATATCACGAACATGCTTTCCATTACTGTTGTTGTATATGCTTTTCTTGGATAATTTATAGGTTTCAAGGGCATCGAAAGAAGTAGAGGGTTTGAACCCTGTAGGATCTGCCTAAATGTAGGACCTCCGGGTAAGGACACTTCTTCCCAGTTAGTAGTTAAAGCATTTAAATTGTTTGTTTGCACATTTCTTGTTGCCATATTCCCTCCACTATGTTGGGGTTTTCAACCCAAGAACCTAGGGTGTTCCCACCTGCAACACTAGTGCCACGCAGATACTTGAAAACCCGCTTCACTATTGTCCAATGATCATTCCCTCGTTTTGACATAAACCTACTCAATACTCCCACTGCATGTGCAATTTCTAGTATAGTACAGACTATTTCATACATCAGGTTACCGACTGCACTTGTGTATGGAACACATGACATGTCCTCTTCCTCTTCTTGTGTCTTGGGACATTGTTCAACATATAACTTTACACCTACAAGAATAGGAACCTTCACCGGTTTACTATCCTGCATATTAAATCTCTGCAATATTGTCTTGACATACCTCCTTTGGTTTAACTAGTGCTTCCTCTTTTCCTGATCTCATTTCATTTCCATGCCCAAAATATGGTTTGCAGCACCAAGATCCTTCATGTCGAATTTGGAGGACAATTGGGTCTTAAAATCCTCGATAATTTCTTTGTTATTACCAATCAACAACATATCATCCACATACAATACCAAATAAATAACATGGTCACCAATTAATTTAAAATACACACAATGATCTGCTTTGCTTCTAGTAAAGCCAAGTCCCCTTATATATGTATCAAATTTCTAATACCACATCCTTGGTGTCTGTTTTAACTCATACACAGATTTTTTTAACTGGCATACTAGTTCTTTCTTACCCTTCACCACAAAATCTTTAGGTTTCTTCATGTAAATATCTTCTTCCAGATCCCTGTGAAGAAATGTTGTCTTCACATCCATTTGTTCTACCTCAAAATCAAAAGCAAAAGCAACAGATAAAAATAATCTAATAGAAGCTTCCTTGGCAACAAGAGAAAAAATATCACCAAAATCAATTCCCAACACCTGGGAATAATATTTTTCTACCAACCAATATTTGTATTTCTCCACCTTTCCTTCTGCATTCATCTTCTTCTTAACACCCATTTTCTGCCAAAGGGTTTCCTTCCAACTGACAACTCCACTAGATGTTAGGATATTACAGCACATAGGAAATAGTTAAGTATAACTTGGTCTAGTGTATAGTTAGGTAAAGTGTGTTTCTTTACTATGTAATTTTTGTAACTTACAATCCAACGGTCATGATATGTTCTAGACATGAAGTGATACGATGATTCATTCTCTCCTCGTTATTACCGACACTTGATCCATGGCTTAACACCCGATTGGTCTATGATATCCATTTAAAGAGAATGGAGGGTTATTTGTAAGGTGACCGTTCATGAGAGAAGCCTATGTAAATTTTCTTTCTTTTACATTAATAAATTTCCTGAAGTGGCCACGTTGGATCAAGCCCTGGACTGTTTCCCTCTTTGAGGGTTTTAAACATGTCAAGAGTACTGGTGTACCAATATATGATCTTTTTTTGAGTGGTGTCCTTTGGTGTTCTATCTAAGGAACTTACCCTGTAAATTACTACACACCAGATCCCAAGCCTCTTTTTGTCCAAAGATGCCACTTCATCAACCATGACCACCTTCCAGAGTTTAGCATACTCTGAATCCACGCCTTCCCTGATAGTTTTGGAATCATCATCAGTAATGGATAAGGAAAAAATTGAACAGGATGAAGATGGACTATACCTTTCCTGCTTCCTTCTTTCTCAAACTAATCTTCTCATAGCTGGAGTTTTTGGCTCTTCATCTTCTAATTCCTCTTCTTCTATAGAGTCGATACTTCCCCCTTTAGCTCAAACTCTATCTTCTCAGGTTCCTTTGGTAATAATTCATGTTTACTAACAACTTTCACCTCTCTAAACACCACATCTCGGTTATGCACAACCTTCCTTGTTTTTCAGTTTCAAAGCTTATAACATTTTAAACCCTCCTTATACCCAACAAATATGCACCTTTCAGATTTACTATCCAACTTGGATATTTTCTCCTTTGGAACATGTACATATGCATCATTGTTGGGATGGGGTCCCCTGGGTCAATTTTGGGGCAAAAGCCCAAGTTCTATGTAAAGGAATGTAAAGTATCCGCAAATTGTGGTTGCGGAGTACGGAGATAATTAAAGAGTAAAAAAGGGTTTTACCCTTCTCTATGTAAGTTAAGTTGGCTTTTTGAAGATCTACCAATGGTTCGTGGACCATGGGATTGTATAAATAGGTGTGTCTTAGAGACTCTAAGTCAGGATATCGATGATGAAGACGAATGTAATGGGTTAATAGAAGGAAGATTGTAAAAGTCTTAGAGGAGGAAAAGGCTCTACAGCTGAGTGCACGGACCCCTGTAGCTGAGTGCATAGGGAAGTCTTGAGTCTGTAAGCTGAACTGAATATTAATAAAGAATATTATTATAGAAATTCCTGTGTTTTACCTATTTACTTCTATGATGTATGAAAGCGCTTTATGCTGTGATGAATGATGGGTTTATGAAATAACGTTGTATTGATGTGTGATTTTACTTGATTTATATTATTATGTGAACATAATTGACATTAAGGGTTTACGCGAAAATTATATTGTTGTATGTTAGAATTATCAAACACTTAAGAAGATCTGAGTAAATACTGGGTTAAGAGTAATCTTTGATGCACGTAAGTAGTCAACTTACCTATTCAGGGTCCGCGAAATATAGTTGTAGACCTTTGCAGAGGTCTAGTGGATAATTAAAGGAAGTTCCATCAATAAGCCATAAGGGCTTATCGATCTGTGGGAAGGCAGATTTACGGCACAAAACAACATCATAGTGATCTCTAGGTGTGGAAACTTGGTTCCAACATCCCCCCATACTGCTTCGGGTGAGACTTCAGTTCGCGCTTCGCGGATTGATGCCGAAAGGGCCAGTAGTGTAGGGATTTGTTTGGGGCAACTAACACTGAGCTTGGGTCAGGATCCACTAAGCCAAAAAATGGTTTCGTTGCCGGGACTAGGATCTTCATAAAGAGATGTATGATGTCACATCACTGTAATCCGACAAAGAAAGAAATTGAGATGTGGTTGGATAGAAAGATCCATGAATTCACAACGAAAGAGAACAAAAATCTGCTCCTGAAAAAAGAACAGTGGTTGGACAGATATATGTACACAGAAATACACAAAATTTTCTTCTACACCTTCCTGATCGAGTTTAATGAGTGGATCACTAAATTGGCAGAAGGCCAAGGAAGGTGGAGGCTTGTCAGTCAATAGTGTGGACCCTAGAGCTAGTGCGGAGGTTGGAATCTTCTGAAGATAAGATCACGTGCGCTATTGACCATAGGCTTGATTGAGTCATAGGAGGATTTGTGACAGAATTTGCGGTCGATACCTTAGTCAACTATCGTGGAGAAGAGCGACGTTTTTTCAAGGGACCACGAGGTAAGTATTTGAGATCTTTGAATACTTGGAATAATATGCTCTTGTGTGAAAAGAAGGTTATGCCACTGCCTTGATGTTTGGATCTATGCGAAGTGGAAAAATATTTAAAAATTAGGAGAGAGTAGTTCTTGAATACAACCCATTGAAAGAACCTCCTTCAAGTGATGACAAGGGAGCGGTACAAGCCTCATCGTGAAGCGATGTTTAGTTGATAAAGTAGGGTTTTCCGTGAATACCTCATCCACCCACACCACCTCCACCTTCACCTCCAAAACATACACCTTCACCCACATGACCACCACCACTCAACATGTCGAATACCATGAAGTTTCCCGTTTTTAAGGGCTTGGGAAGTGAGGACCCAGATCAATTTTGGTTCGTTGTGAAGTATGTATGGATGAAACAGAATATTATAGATGATCATATAAAGAAGGCACAGTTGATTACTTCTCTACAAGATCACGTGTTAACATGGTACATTAAGTACTGCACTGATAATCTGTTGTCATCGCTGGGGGACACTCAAACTTCTCTGAATAAGGAATTCGGTAGGCCTAAGTCTGAAATGCAATTAGTACTAGGGTTTAAGTAAATCATGATGAGGGTCGGCGAAAAAACCTGGGAGCTAGATCAGAGGCTCAAGTGCAGGATCCACAAAGCCAATATGAATCTCAAAGATAGTAAGCACCACGATTGGTTTATAGCCGTACTCCTGCCCCACTTAAGGGTTGCTTTGTCACAACAAAAGATAGGAGCTCAAGCGGAAGCATTGGAGATTGCAATGATATTACATGAGACACCTACCTAGGATGCGTCATTGGGAGTTCAACAGATTCATGCAGAGTTGCACAACCTCTAATTGGAGTTATAGAGCCTAAAAAAGGAAAAAGTGGCTCAGACTGAGGTGCGCGAAGAAGTTTGGTGCTTGAAGTGTAAAAGCGAGGGGCATGATAAAGATCACTGCCATCTCTTTGTGAATTATGTTGCAGGAGGAGGACCAATGCCCCTAAGGTGGGAAGCTGTCACAGGAACAAGTATAGGGCCCACGGTGTGGCACGCTATCTATCAGTTAGCTGGAAAACATGTAACATACAATTGCCACTTGCTGCAAAAGTTTGTGCAGACACCACAACAATTATTTTGCAATTTCTGTAAATCAGTGGGCCATGATGAGCGTAACTGCCATAGTTATGAATTGATGATGGAAATAACGCCCACATATCGAATGCAAATAGAAACACAACGTTCAGATCAAGGTGCTGGGGGAGCGCATGGAGGATATCAGGGCCACGGACGAGGTTAAGGAGGAGAAGGACCTGGTAGGGGGCGAGGGCAAGTTATTTTCTATAATTGTAGAGTGCCAGGACAATACCCACGGGAGTGTAAGAGCAAGACACACCCATCATGCCAGTATTGTACTTAGTTTGACCATGCGATAGAAGAATGCCCTATATTGATAGCTAAGATGCAGGAGAAGAAAGTGCAGCCTCAGAAACCCACCCAAAATTTACAGATGATGAGGGCCAAGCCCCACGAGGAGGATTCCAATGTGAATATTGTGCTGCAAAGTGGAATGATGACTGTTGATGATAAAGGGAAACAACCTGACAAAAGTGAATGGTTCTGCAAGGCTCTAGAAAAGGAGGTGGGGTTTGATCTAGAGCGCGCAAAGGAAATGTTCATGAAAGCAAAGAAAAGCTTTGCTGAGGCTTCTACCTCAGGAAGTTAGGAAAAGCTATTTGAAGAGGTTGATCCCTCCATGCTTACCACCTTTTTGGAGACTTGTATGAAGTTGTTACATGATAGGAAGGCTATGAAAGGGCTACAAGAACTGATAAATAAGTGTCCTAGTAACGAAGGTGCTCCTGAAGGGCACCGCGCAATAAAAAATATAAGCAAACACAAGACAAGAACAGGGCGCGAGATGAGGCTCACCGCGCAAATAGGAGAGTATGAGATGGACCATGTTATTTTGGATCTGGGGTTGGATGTGAATGTTTTGCCTAAATAAACATGGGAAAGAATGGGGAGGCTTGCCCTATAGTGGTCTTCGATTCAATTAAGGATGGAAAATCAGCATAAGATTATCCCTATGGGACGATTGCATGGAGTGATCGTAGATATAGAAGGTGCGAGCGCACTGGCCGATTTCGAAGTGATAAAGATTGTTGATGATAAAAATCCATACCCCACACTCTTGGGAATAGATTGGGCTATTGACATGAATGGGGTCATCAATTTGAAGAAGTGGACAATGTCATTTGAAAGGAAATCGCTCCATATTGTAGTACCTTTGGATGTATTGAAGGAAAAAATCGTCACCATGCCAATCCTAGTATTCCCAGATTAGAAGAAGGAATTCCAAGTGCATGTTGATGCTTCATGTATTATGCTAGGAGTAGTGATAACGTAGGCTGGTGAAGGGGAGATGGATCACCCTATAGAATTTGCAAGAAGAAATTTGTCAAAGGTGTAAAAGAATTATTCAACGACAGAGCGCGAGGGACTGGCTATGGTGTATGTGCTACAAAAATTCAGACATTACCTGCTAGGCAAACATTTCAAGATGTACACAGACCATTCTGCATTGAAGTATCTAGTTAATAAGCCTGTGTTGAGGGGGAAAATATGCAGATGGTTGTTGTTGTTTCAAGAATATGATTTTGAAATAATTGTGAAGCCAAGATGATTGAATGTGGGACTAGAACACCTATTGCACATTAAAATAGGAGAAGAGACTACTAATTTGGAGGAAGGGTTGCCTGACACACAACTCTTTGTGATGCACATAATGGATAATCACTTCGTGGATATTATCCACTTCTTGACTATAGGGATGGCTCCAGAGGGATATACCAATCAACAAGAGAAAGAATTAGTGGTACGTATGACATATTTCTCAGTCATTGCAGGTAATTTGTATAAGATGGGATCAGACGAGATAATTTGACGATATGTGCCTGATTTTGAATGAACTAGTATCCTTGTTGAAGTTCATGGAGGAGCTGTGGGAGGGCATTATGCAGGGAAAGAAACAACGCAAAAGATTTTACGCGCTGGGTTATGGTGGCCGACACTGCACAATGATTATAAAGCCTATTGTAGGGCATCCGATGCATGTTAGAGAATGGGTAGGCCATCATGGAGGGATGAGTTGCCCCTGAATCCATAGGTATCATTGCATCCATTTGAGTAATGGAAAATTGATTTTGTAGGACCGATTCAAACCCCAGGCAAGAAAACTGGGGCGTGCTATATCATCACCGGGATGGAATATTTGACCAGATGGGCGGAGGCATAGCTTGTGAAAGACCGTATAGGGGCAACACCAGTGAAATTTTTGTTTGAATATGTGTTGAAAAGGTTTGATTGCCCGAAGGCATTGATGAGTGATCGCGGTACGCATTTTCTTAATGAAACGATCAACGTGCTAACAGAAGAGTTCTAGGTTTACCATCAGAAGAGTACGCCATATCATCCTCAGGCCAATGGAATGGTTGAGGATTTTAATAAGATATTGGAGAATGCACTGACAAAGGTTTGCAATGTGTAGCGGAATGATTGGGACGTGCGCGTACCAGCAATGTTATGGGCTTACAGAACTACTTGTAAAAAGCTTACTGGTCAGACACCTTTTAGGTTGGTCTATGGCGTAGAAGCTATGATGCCTATGGAATACATTGTGCCTAGTCTACGCATAGCGACTTTCATAGGAATGGCGAACTGCGGAGCCTTAGAAGAACGACTCGTGCAACTAATGGAGCTCGAGGAAGATATATTTCTGGCTATATTCCATCAGCAGAATTAGAAGGAACGTGAAAACTATTGGCACGATTGGCACATCAAACTGCGCACTTTCAAGGTAAATGAATTGGTTTTATTATATGACAGTAAGTTTTCTAATTTTCTAGGGAATTTTCAGATGCACTGGCTGGGACTATATGTCATCAAGGAAATTACAGATGGTGGAGCAGTTCAACTCGCAAAGTTGAATGGAGATCCATTTTCAGAAAGGGTAAATGGAAGCCGATTGAAGCCGTACACAGGGGATCTAGCCCAATGACTACATGACAGTGGCACAGTCTTAGCACTCTAGGTAGCTGCAAGGGAGCATGAGACTATAAACTACACTACCTG
Source organism: Pinus tabuliformis (assembly GCA_031772625.1). NCBI lineage: Eukaryota > Viridiplantae > Streptophyta > Pinopsida > Pinales > Pinaceae > Pinus > Pinus tabuliformis. Next base: position 44,720,404 of record CM062812.1, read on the forward strand.
GGTTATAGAGCTACGTGACAGGGGGGTTGCGTGAAAAATGGTGGTGTCATAGTACCAGAAGAGGCGTGAAGGGAGCTGCGCTACAGACGGAGGTACCACAAAACAAAGCCATGAAGTGACCGTTATAGTCACTATTCATGATTTGATAGTGAGGATACGGTTAAGGGGAGTGAGGGGGGCGACATTTAAGGCATTTAAGAGTGAAATCCATGGATATCTGCAGCCAAATCATCATTTATGGACAGATTTTGGGGGGAACTGTCGAATTTGAATTTGAAATCACCTATAAATTACGCGTGGTCATCCAGAAGGAAACACTCTGCATCCTTAGAGTTTTTATCTGGTTGTGTTGTCGATTGTCTATGAATCACTTGTATTGGGATGATTTAGTTGTGAGCCCTGCATTTGCCAAGTTATCAGAGGTAAATAGAACATTCATCCTAGAAAAGATGCTAGGATGAATCCCTGTAGAAACTATAAGTACTGGTGGGGATGTCGCTTCTGAGGGAGCTACTCCAGAGGTTGTGAGCATGGAGGCTCGAGCTACTATGCCTACAACGCTGAGGTCACCTAGACCAAAACCTACACCGGTGTGGGAAGTCCCCAAACCCAAGGAAGACAAATAGAAGAAGCTAATGCCGTGCGTGAGTCACCGAGGAAGCATGCTGCTACCCAATACTAGAAGAAGGAAAAACAATTGGTGAAGGATAAGAGGAAAGTGGTTGATTTGGAGGCCGAAGAGGGCATGGAGGATATAGATGCCAATGGGGTGGAGCCTATGTCTAAGTTTTCGGATTATATCCCTTCACGTAAGAGAAAAGTGAAGATAACCAAAGACCTAGACACAAGGAAATTCCTCTTAAATACACCCCTGCTGCCAGAAGACATCACTTTTGAAGGTCCATGCTTGGCACAGATTCCCCATTTAAAGCTAGAAGACTGGGATTTGGCAGACAACGAGAGGTTTCCCCACCTTGTGATGAAGAATTATAGGAAGAGGGTCTTCTACAAGGAATCAGGTGTCACTGCATTGGAGCTTGTGGAGTGGATTCGTGGAGTGAATTAGTCAGGGTTGATGAACTTGCTGTGGGTGCCCCACTACCACCACTCTAATATCAACCTTATTGTTATCAACTAGTTACTGACCTTGGTGCATGATGGATGTTTGTAGTTGAGGGCATCGATCTCGATTATAGATATGTTGATCCACTTGATCACGCTCTCGCCGCACTCAAGGTTGAATCCGACCAAGGAGTTTGGTGGAAAGATGAGTGAGCACGACCTCACAGAGAAGATGAAGGAAAAATTCAAGCCAGTGATAAATCTGTGTGGGTACTCTATCACATCTATCACCAAAACCGTGGTAAAAATTGCTACCGAAATCCTAGATGGGAAAGTCATGAGAAAATGCCACGCGGACGAGGTTCCGACGCCATTAATTTCATTGGATGCATAGTGCATGGAGGGCATGCAGTTCAATTGGTCCTGCTACCTCTGTAGTGAGTTCCTTGCAAACTGTTATGAGGCTCAAAATGAGAGAAAAACATTCCACTACGCGTGCTTGTTTCTCTCCATTGTGCTTGAAGATTGGGATTAGCCGGAGGATAGTCAGTTTCCTCCTGTGGACAAGGGATTTCTAGAGGCTGCATAGTTTGCATCCCTCTAGGAAAAAAAGGATGCCGCAAAGGTCATGGAGACCAAAGTCTTTTGGGTATTGATGGAGGCAAGCCTTCAGATGGCCATCAACCAGAAGCCATGGTTGTCACCAACCGTGTTTGAGCAGTTATCGGAGTATGCGTAGTTTAAAGCTAACTTCCATCACATGTACATCATGGTGCGGAAGGATCTACAACAAAAATGGTTCGATTTGGCTTACTTGGCCACAGATGATGCTATCTAGGAAACTATCAAGTGCAGGCCAGAAAATTGGCATCCCCCATCTGATCTGGTCGTAGGAACCAGAAAATTTGCGGAGAAGAAAAATAAGGAAGAAGCAAAGCAAAAGGTCCAGCAGTTGGCTGAGAAGCACATAAAAGAGGTCGAGGAGAAGGACCAGGTGGAAAAGGAGCACGTCGCAAAGTAGTAGGCTGAACAAGAAGAGTGCAACTTCGAGCAGAGTGGTAAGTACACTTCACCCTAGACAAAAGAAGAAGAACAGTTAGAGCAGGGCAAAGGCGGTGAGGAAGGACAGAGCACCCCCTTCCAGGTCAAAAGGTATAGGGAACAAGAAATGGAAGGGCCCCGTAAGAAGTCGAAGGCAACAAAGCCATTGATGGACCCAATCACGCTCACAGACATTGATCTTGATGAGATCAGAGATAAGGTGTGTGATACCACCATGGAATTGCTGTAGCATTTCAAACAATAGCAACAATAGGTGCTAATTACTATTCAGAAGGATCTATGCGAGCTTCAAATTCAGACAACGAGGATCCAGGTGGGCGCAGGGAAGGTAAGCACTGCACAGAAAAGTTTGGCATTGGGGACCAGTCAAGCAGCAGAGATTATTAGGACACTTGATCTCTGGGCAGTCACGCTACCAGATGGATCCTTGAGTGTGGAGGCGGCAGATGATAAGGTCATCGTAAGTTCTTTGAAAAACATCGGCCTCAACTTGGCTATGCTCCCCAATGAGTAACTTCACGCACTATAGTCAGGTGTGACAGCGGAGCTAAGAGCAAGGGAATAGCATGCGCTCAACCTTATTACTGAATATAGAGTGAAAAATGAACAAATGTTCACTGAGAAGACAAAGGTGCTGAAAGCAAAGGAGACAAACTAGTCGCAAAGAGCTCAGTTAGCGGTCGCGGTAGCAAAAGCATGCAGAATAGTGTTGGAACTGCATATACCTGAGGAGGCCCCGCTGGAGGCAAAGATCAGAAAACTTGTTGCGGGCGTGCACGATGCCAAGGTAGAGGTGGCAAGAGTTCAGTTTGAGCTAAACATGAAGATAATAGAACTGGAGCTAAAGTCACAACCTTCAACCCTGCTAGAGGTTAGGAAACAACGTGGAACCACTGTTAAAGATGGAGTCACTACGGTGGATGCCGTGGTCGGGGACTTCACCTCACTTTTTGAATAGGCCATGGAGGTAGTAACGACTCTGTGAGAAGATCCCAACTTGCAGAAATTGGATACAGAAGTTTGCGAGATCTAGCAACAATACAATGAAGTGAGGACGATGACACGCACAATTGCTACGACATAACGCCTCGCCAAGCTACAAAAGGCTAAGTAGTTTCTTACCCAGGTGGAAGCAGTGTAGAAGAAAGAGGCAATCCTTAACACTAGATTGGGGCCTTGGTTAGATGAGGCCTACATAGTCTCCACCAATATTCAGGAAAAATTGGTGAACTTGCAGACTACATAGCAGAAGATCAAGCAAAAGAGTGCAGGACCAGCCACAGAGCAGCTGGCATAACAGATCAAGCAGGGAGCCACAAAGAGCATGACTGAAGTAGTGGTTGCACAAGTGGAGCTGGGTGATCTTCGCATCAAGATCTCTGCGCTAGCCAAGTGACTCGAGGGTGAGTCACAATCTTTATGTTGGGGGCCTATTGGGATGGGGTCCCCTGGGTCAATTTTGGTGCAAAATCCCAAGTTTTATGTAAAGGAATGTAAAGTCTCCGCAAATTGTGGTTGCGGAGCACATAGATAATTAAAGAGTAAAAAAGGTTTTTACCCTTCTTTATGTAAGTTAAGTAGGCTTTTTGAAGATCACCCATGGTTTGCGGACCATGGGATTGTATAAATAGGTGTGTCTTAGAGAGTCTAAGGCAGGATATCAATGATGAAGAAAAATGTAATGGGTTAATAGAAGGAAGATTGTAAAAGTCTTAGAGGAGGAAAAGGCTTTGCAGCTGTGCGCGTAGAGGCCTAGAGTAGAGTTTGCAGTTGAGTGCACGGACCCATGTAGCTGAGTGCGCAAGGAAGTTTTGAGTCTGTAAGCTCAACTGAATATTAATAAAGAAGATTGTTACAGAAATTTCAGTGTTTTACCTATTTACTTTTGTTATGTATGAAAGTGATTTATGTTGTGATGAATGATGGGTTTATGAAATAACGTTGTATTGATGCGCAATTTTACTTGATTTATATTATTATGTGAATGCAATTGAGATTAAGGGTTTACGAGAAGATTATATCATTGTACATTAGAATTATCAAGAACTTAAGCAGATCTCAGTAAATACTGGGTTAAGAGTAATATTTGATGCACGTAAGTAGTCAACTTACCGATTGAGGGTCGGCGAAAGCCAATCGTAGACCTTCGCAGAGGTCTAGGGGATGATTAAAGGAAGTTCCACTGATAAACCATAATGACTTATCGATCTGCGTGAAGGAAGATTTAGGGCACAAAACGACATCACATTGATCTCTGGGTGCGGAAACTTGGTTCCAACATCCTGCCATATTGCTTCAGGTGAGACTTCAGTCAGTGCTCCGTGGATTGATGTCGACAGGGCCAGTAGTGCAGGGATTTGTTTGGTGCAACTAACTCTGAACCTAGGTTAGGACCCACTAAGTAAACAATCACAGCCAAATACCCTTAGATGTGAAAGAGAGGGTTTCTTACTAGTCCATACCTCATGTTGAGACTTATCCTCCAACACTGATGTGGGTGATCTATTAACCAGGTAACATGCAGTCTCCACCACCTCTATCCAAAATTCCTATCCTAACCTGACACCACTGAGCATCCTTCTTACCTTTTCCATCAACGTCTTGTTCATTCTTTATGCAAATCTGTTTTGCTAAGGTGTGTCTAGAGTATTATTCTACCATGATATACCACACTTCTTATAGAAATATTCAAATTCCTTCTTGTAGAACTCTCCATAATTATCTTTCCTCAACACCTTTATCTTCTTCTTTGTCTGGTTTTCCACGAGAGTCTTAAACTCATTAAACTTGTCAGAGACTTCATATTTCTTCCTGAGGAAATATATCCATATATTCATTGAGAAGTCATCTATAAATGTACATAGTACACAAACTTACCTAGTGATGGAACCGACACAGGTCCAAAGTTCAAACACATCACTGTGGACAAGCTCTAATATCCCTTTCGCCATCTAAGCACCAGATGGGAAACTCACTGATTCTGCTTCCCATATACACAATGTTCACAGAAATCAAAATCCAAAGAGTAATTAGACATACCCTCTACCATAAAATTACCATGAAGTATTCGAATGCCCTTCTCTCCAATATGTCCAAGCCTTTGATTCCATAGCATGGTCTTTTCTCCAGAGACTACTAGATTTTTTGCTCCACTTTCAGGAAGCACAAAACTGTTGCACCCATCAATAACATGGCTACCCAAAAGCTTGTATAGAGTTCCAATCCAAACTTCCCACATCAATACCAATGCTCCCCAAACCATCTTACAGTTATCTTTCCCGAACACTATTTTTACACCTGCATCATCCATCTTGCTTACATAAATTAGATTTCTGGCCAATGCAGTGATATGCAGAACACCCGAAAGTGTTCTAATACTTCCACCTTGCAAATTTAGCTTGAATTTTCCATGTCCAATGATTCTAGACTTCCTTTCATCCCCTAAGAAGACATTACCCTATCATATAATTTACTATACACATAGAACTACTCCCTGTGGGGAGTGAAGTGAAAGGATGCACATGAGTCAATAAACCATGCCTCATGATCTACACGTGTACTTGAAGAAGAATCCAAGTAAACATCCCCACCTTCATTTGAGGTGGTTTTCATCTCTGTAGAAGGAGCATCATTAGATCCCTTTCCTTTCTCAAGAGCTTTAGATCTACAGTCCTTTTTAAAGTGCCCTTCCTTTCTGCATTTCCCGCAGACCTTTACAAGTTTTCCTGGGGATTTAAATCTCCCTCTAGATTTAGATATCCCACTCGAGGAATTATTTTTATTTCTATTCTGGGATTGTCCTCATACAAAAAAGGCATCTCCATTTAGTCCCTCCATATTTTTCCATCTCATGTCCTCCGACAACAAGGATGAGACTATTTCAGCAAACTTCAAGGTTGTTGTATTTCTACCTATTGCAATAACTAGACTATCCCACAAATCTGGTAGAGAACATAGCAAACTGATGCACTTATCTTCATATGAAATTTTAATATCAATAGATAATAACTAGCTTAGCGATGTATTAAAGTCGTTCAGATGCTCTATCACAGAGTCTCCATCCTTCATCCTCGGGTTATACATCTTTTTCTGTAGGAGAGGTTTGTTCACTAGAGAATTAGATTGGTACAAAGTCCCTAACTTGTCCCACAAATTATTCATCTTAGCTTCCCCTGATACATTCAACAATACTGAATCCGAGATGCCTAACCATATTGTGCTCTTTGATTTTTGATCAAACTTCACCCAGTCTTCAGCTGACATTGTCATTGGTTTCGTACCTAAATCTATTGTGATCCACTGATCTTTATCGACCAGCAGAGCCTCCATCTTGAGTTTCCACAACTCAAATCTATGACCATTAAATTTCTTGATTTCTATCTTTCCATTGCTCGCCATATTCTTTCATCGCAAGAATCGATTCTGCAGATCTCCCATAGAATAGGGTCTACTAGAGGCCCAACAAAATCCCTCAACAACAAAGGCTTCCCCTTGAAGCCGAAACAACTCTGATAACAAATGTGGGTTTTAAACCTGTACATAAATGACTAGCAAACGAATTATTAAAAAACATAAAATATATAATGGCGAGAAACAAAAAACAAATACACAGGGATTTTCCCCTGGATCCCCAAAGTGGGACTACTAGATTGATTTTTAATTGCATTGCTTTCAATGTTACACCACATATATATACATGTTGAAGCATTCATAAACCCCAATCCGTTAACCCTAGATTAGAACATAACCGCAGTTCCCTTGACCGGATCTATAAGGTACCATGGGAAGAAAATCATCATGCCCAAAACCATGTGAAAAACCCATGCACAAAACCATAGGTAGGTTTGTGCGTGGGGCTAGTCATGGAAAGAATATAACACACACCCAACAATGCAGTTCCAGAAACTCATCCAAATCTAGCAAGAAGTTGAAGTCTTCTGCTAGAGGAAGTGCTCGTTAATTCTTTGAAGAGGGAGACCTTCAACCTAGAAAAAGTGAGGTCTACAACCTATGGTGGTTTAAAAAAGGCCACCAACCAAATGAATTCTTAATGTGATTCCCAAAACTCTTCCAAATATGGAAAACATTTAAAGTCTTGTTGTTGGCATGAAAATAACAACAGGGAAGAGACCCTAGGTTGAGGCTAAGAGGCCAACAAGGCCTCGTTGTAGTCTAGGACAATGATGACGTTTTCACCTTACCTGGAGGGAAAGGAGTCTCACCTGAGGCATGCTGCGACTGAAGTTAGATGGAGCTAGGAGGGGTATCGAGGAAATGTAAAGAACATACACAATAGCTCATCACACTCAATCTGCTAGACTATCTAAGACTGTCATCCCATTCATATCATCATAGGAAACTATCTAGTTGTTGATCATTCATTTAAAAATTTAAAGAGCCCATAAGGAACACAATAATACAATAAGGAACCCAAACTGCTTCTTTCATTAACTAGAATATAGAATAATACATGACATAATACAAAATGCTCAAGGTATGTTCATCAAATACATAGAGAGTACTTTTCATAGAATACAAATGATAGGGATGAACATAAGCTGAGCTAAGGAAAGTCCTAGTTATTTCGCAAATGGTATGACTCTTAGGATCCTGCCCTATCCCACCCACTTCATCACTAACCCCTTCCTCATGTTATATCTTGCCTTTTATCCTTTGTTTTGTATTCCCATTGCCAGTTCCATTTGGCTGACTTCGCCCTCAGCTGCCTTCTATTTCCCCTACTTAGTTGCATCTGTACTCTTCTGCCACCTTGCAACAACTACTTGTTCACTCCCAGTTCCTATCCCTTCCCTTTGGCTGTCAGCTACACAACCCAGAACGTTGTCCCGAACACTTGTTCTTGACCTTTCTTCCTGCCAAAATACAAAATTCAAAACAAAGGCCCCAATAGGCCTCGACCACTTTCCTTTGACTCGTCCTCGAGTTAATCTATATCCAATGTTTTCGGCTCTGTTGCTACTCCTCGCAGGGTCTCTATCTTTATTGTTTGTTGCTGTTCTAGTTCCTCCTCTTGTGGCACTGTTGCTTCTACCTTTGACTGTGTTGGTCTTGTTGTTTCTGCTACACTCTGGCTGTAGACTGAGGTAATAGATATAATGGGGGACAAAGATCCTTACTTAGCAGTGCTCGGGATCGAGTGGTGTTACAGATCCATTTGGGCACATCAACCCCAACTTGCAGATTGATACTATTAGGGCCCATCAACCTCTAGTGCAGTTGTTACATGCCCTAAAGAAGTTAGTGATTAGAATGCCTCACTCCCAAAGAAGTTCCATCACTGAAAACATCCAAAAACTACCTCTAAGAAGATCAGCATAGGTAGGACTTCATTAGGGTGTGCTGCAATGCAAGCCATACACTGACAGGGTGCTATGCAGTAGACTTGGTTCCTCTTTGGCCTGTGCTGGGCGAATTTAAGCGAACTTCGTGAGGGTTTGAAGATTCCTTATCCATTGGAAACCTCTGGAAGTTTCTCAATGCCACCTACTCCTTTGAGTTCGCATTTGGATGAGGAAGGGAATTAGGAAACATCAATCCCGTATCCCTTCTTCCATGGAACTAATTTCTAAATTTAGAAAGGAATTCATTATTACCATTGATGGCATAACATCCTTCACTCACCTATATAAAGGTCACTCATATAAGAGATCAGGGGCTAGAAAATATTGAGTTGTAAGGAGATGCTGATGATATGAGATTAGAATTGATTGCAAGTATTGTATTAGTGTTGAAGTGTCTTGCTTGTCATGAGGTGAAGAGGGATTGAATTGGAAGAGTGTCATTGGATCGAGCACATATGGGTTATAATCCTTCCTCTTATCAATAAAGTTGTCGAAACTTTTTCCTTATGCTTGTGCTATATGTTAATGCGTTCATATGTATATCATGTTCTCAATTGCATGTTATTTATAAGCAATATATCATTATCATTTGCCTTTACTGGTTTTTGTTTCTATTTTTGTGTAGGTACTTTCCAAGCGGCTTAAGTATGGAAAGAAGCAGCAAGATCGGTCAAGGGAGATAAGGAGCTAGCGAAAACTACAAGTAGGTTTCTCTTGTCTCTTGTTTTATCTATTGATTATAGAAAAGGTAGAGATTACTTTTTCTGTTGTTTCTAGACATGCTACTAAGTCTAGAGGGTTAGGCGTTTGTCCAAGAACACTAAATATTCTCGAAACAAATTGGCGACTCCACTGGGGACAGATTATCCATCTTAGTAGCTTATCAACCTCTTAAGATATTTCTACATATTGTACTTGTGGTCGTTTATTGATTTTAGTCCTCTTTCATTGAAAACTGAGTCGAAACTGTGACACAATTGCCTTCAGAATTTCTTACTATCATTAGTGTAGTCTGATGAAGGACACAGTGCGCTGCAGTGCACTTCCTGCATAGATTCAGTGTGATTTATTGCACTGTCTCTAACTGCTGCCTATGCTAATCAGTTTAGGGTCAGTTTCCCATCTAGGAATTGAAAGTTTTTGTCAAATTTCTCTTGTTTGAATGAGTTGCTGAATGTCAATGATGTTTTGTCTCTGAAAATAGTTTTTTCATCTCCTTAATCTGGCCCTACTTAGACTAGGATTGATAAATGTTTCTTATGTATTTACTTTATCATTCTCAATATATAGTCGAAAGTTAGTTTTAATCGATTGATCTTTAGCGAAAGAAAGTGTCGTAAAATCATCTTTTCTTCGAAAGTTGAATTGTCGTCAAATATTCATTCATGAAAGGTCAATTGGTCAAATGTGCATATGATTAGTCTTTTTGTTGAAAGTGTCATAATTCATCATTTCTTTGAAAATGAAAGTGTCAAAGAGTCTTCCTTTCCTTGAAAAGAAATTGTCATGAAATCTTCATTTTTTATGAAAAGAGTTTGTTGATTGTTTGTGCATTAGTTTTCCTTTTTGAATCATTCACAATAAGGGAAATTGTAAAGAAATACATGCATCTTGCATTGAAAAGAGTTTGTGTGTGCTAGATGGAATAGTGTAGGGAATTTGCATTTAGATTATGCTCTTTGCTCTTTGATCAAAAGAAATCTGATTGCTCTATCCCTATGTAGTTAGGATTTTCATCGTTAAAACTGAATGGAAAGAGTGTTTATCATGATAGTTGCATTCCTAGGAATTTCAGAACACATCACGCAGTGAACTTGAAAGTCAAAATTCCTAAGCAAGATCAACTTAAAATAAACATCAATTTACCTAATGGAGCATTGTCATCAACAAAAAACATTTAGTGGTTCTAGGCTAGAGACGTGTTCCTATGTCGTTAAACCACGCAGCTGTCGCTAACTTGTCTGCAATACACCCCGAGTGTGATACCTCATTCCACATACGTGAGTATATCATAGCTAGTCCACGTACCTTCGGGTATATAGGGCGGTGTTACAATACGTAAAGTATATGGGAATGCTCTCATTGTGCGGTTTTGCATTAGACAGTGCTTATATGGACTAGGCCTCCATGTACCTTCAGGTATATATGGGAGGACAACACTAGGTTACTATCCATCCTTAAGTAACCGAGTCAGTCACCTTGCAAATGTGATACATCGAACACGAAATTCAGGGAGATTGCCTACCCGTACTTCTTGGTTCACCAGGAGGTATTCTACAGTTCACAGTTGCCTGGTAAACCTTTTGCCTAGCTATCCCTTTTTGTTTATTTCTTTTTGATAATAAAATTAATAAACAATCGTGGAGGAACATCAACCCAAACCCCATCGTTCATGGAGAATATTGAGCCAACTGCCTTTGCCTCTTGAAGAAACACCAATTCAGACAAAGCGGTCTCGTTTAACTGAGTCTAGTACATCAAGAACTCCTAGTTCTTCATCTGGGTTACCTGAAAGATTTGTTTCGGTAGCTATAGAGACTCCAGTTACTCCGACTATTTCTGGTACATCCGTTCCTAAAGAAGAAGTTTCACAATTACCTGAGGACATTAGCACTGATCCTAGTGAAACAGTAACCAAGGTTGTCCAACAAGAAGTTGATACTCAACTTGAAATTGTTCAACAAGAAAGTGCTTCTAAACTTGAAACAACTCAACTAGAAGTTAGTGTAGAATCTATCCCAGTTCAAATAGAAGTTACATTTGAGCCTGAATTGTTTAGGAACCTCCCTTTGAAATTGTTGTTCATTTACCTGAACATTTGGACTTCAAATTTCAACATTCAGAAGCTGTTACCCCTCAGACATCAGTAACTGTTGAAACTACACTTTCTTCAACACCAGAAATCTTTTACGGACCTGACGGTCAAGTCCTTCCACTAGGTTTGATTGCCTTAGAGGGGGAATTAGTAGGAGAGTCCACACCTGGAACCCCATTTCACTTCGGATCTGGGCTTTATCTTTACCCTACTACTCTTGATTACTTTGCTTCATCTGATCCTGCTTCCTTTCAAGTACCCATCGAATATTTAGGACAACTTTTGGGCTAGTTAACTATGGCTGAACAACCGTTAACATCCTAGACTATATCATTTGATGCAGCTGCAGCAGAATCTTTTGTTGTAACTCCTTCGATGTTTTCTTCCACACTTGAGTTGCACCTGTATGGTGAATCGTCCATCCTGATTGGTTACTAGTCATTATCAGGAACCCACTCAGGGGTTGCTTCTGGAAAATGGTCATCACCTATGTCCTCAACCAAAATTCTACCTAGTTCTTCTCTAATGGCAAATCAACAATTTGATCCTGCACATTGGTATTAGGCTGGGAAATCTGGTCAACAAAGACCTATATATCCATTAAATACTGGATTTACACCATATGGAGAGCAATTTGCTTATTCATCGTATCCTCCTTATTCTGGAGGACAACCATATGGTGATTTCCCACAATATTCAAGTCAACCTGGAATTAAATTTTGTCAATGGAGACCAACAATGCCAACTCAACCAAGGCTTGTGTATCCAACACAACCAATGCAAACTCTGTCAACTATTCCTACTACACCTGTTGTTACCATTGTGCCATAGTCACAAGCTCAAACTGTTGTATCTCAACCGATAGAAACTGATCCTTCTCTCTTGCAACCACAAGTTTCAAGTCAAGAAGTTCAAGTTTCTCAAGTCGTTATACAACAACCACTTGTTTCTGGAGCTCAGTAACAACCTCAGGTTAGTATACCTTTATTTGGACTGACCCAAGCTTACATTGGTATAGTTGATTCACAACCTGGTCAACCTTTCATTGCTGGGCAACAACAATTGGTTCAACAACCGTGGTTGTCACAATTACAACAACCCCAGTTCCAATAGTTCCGACCTCAATTTGCACTTGGTTCACAATTTCAACCTGGTTTTGGTCAATATCAATCTTACCAAGGTCCTGGGAAACAAGGCTTTGCAGGTTATGGACAACCACAAATTCAGTCTGGTTATCAACAACCACCTTATATTGGTTTTGTTCAACAACCATACCAAGGTTATCAAATGCAGATGCCCTATGTTGGTTTGCAAAGACCTATTGCACAAGCAATTCCATCATATCCTGTGTATGCTCAACCTGACTTGAATTGACAGTTGCCATTCATAGCAACTTTAGAATTACTAGATTTAAACTGGCTCACCAATGATCCAATCACTTATGCACCTTAGTGGCCGGTAATTCTGCATAAGTTACCATCTGATATTCTAAAGTTTAACGGAAATCCTGGAGAAGATCCATCGAATCATGTTATGACCTTTCATTTATGGTGTTCATCCAACACTTTGAATGATGATTCGATCAGACTTCATCTTTTCCAAAGAACACTTACTGGTCCAGCTACTAAATGGTACATTGAATTACTGAGAGCTTCTTTCGATAACTTCACCATTTTAGCCACTACATTTTTGACCCACTTCCAGTTACCTATCGATGATAAAGCCACCAAAGGGAGTTGTTCACAAATCAAAATTCAATCCTCATGCTCGAACAACTAAAAACTATAATATAGTGGAAGATCTGGCTCAATCACCTTCCGTTATGTTGACACTCGAGGTGTTGCAAAACTGTCCCTCCTAGAAACAAGCTTTATTGTCAGCAATAGGTGGAATAGATCCTACGGATTCAAATATTGTGGTTTTTAACCATGCAGGATGTTCACCACAGTTACCAGCGCAATTATCTTTCCTAATACAAGTAAAATATCTCAATAAGAATGTTCAACGAACTATTATTGATGAGGGGGCATCTACTTTCATTGTGTCCATGAGCTGTTGGAAAACACTTGGTTCACCGCCATTGTCACGATCACCAACTACATTAAAAGCCTTTGATGGAAGAACATATACTCCATATGGGATTTTGAGTAACCTGCAAATTGAACTAGGGGGCAATACAATTACTGTTGATGTTGAGGTAGTTGACAGACTCCTTGATTACAACATTTTACTAGGAAGGCCTTGGGTATATGCTATGGCTGTTATCATTTCCATGTACTTTCGTACAATTGCATTTCCTTTCAAGGGTGGAATCATAGTCATTGATCAGCTAGCCTTCTTTTCCAATAGTTCACAAGCTACGGGAAGCATTCTGTTGATACACGGAAACCCATTGTCACTTCAAAGTGTTGGAGTAGGTCTCCTTAAAGATCCTTCTTTAATGGGCACTTTTACCCTCCCATCACCATCTAGTTTGGTGGAAGTGGCAAGAGTAGAGACTTGCAACATGATTTCTTTTACATCATCTGATTTTACGAAGATTTCCAACTACTTTGAAACTGATGGTCATAGTGAGGCGTTGCCGTTAAGCCCCATTGAATCATCATAGCAATCAATTTTTCAGGATTGTGTGGCAAACCCTAATCCGCACTCAACAATTGTATGGGTAGATAAATCGTTAGAATATGGTACCTCATCGGATTCTTTTTCACGTATACATTCTACGGATGAAGGAATTGTCCAATCAATGATGATAGGAGAGGCACTGTGGGAGGATTATTATCATTGTTCCCACCTTCTAGATGACATTGAAGATTATTCAAATGAACTAAATCGCCCATTGATCATTTATTTCTTGTCAAATTATGTAAATAATGTAAATTCTAAGCGTAATTTGTCCAACATAGAAGAAACAATTTGTATAAACATTTTGACCAAGCCTAACATTGTAGAAAACATTCATATCGGCAAATCTTGTTCTCCATTGGAACATGATAATTACTGTGCTCCTTTTCACGAATTTCGAGGTATTTTTGCATGGTCTTATGAGGAGATGCTAGGCATTGACTCAAGTATTTCTGAACATGAGATTAAAATGTACCCTAATGTCAAACTAGTACGACAGCGGCTTCGACTTGTTCATCCTAAGAAAGCCACTGCCATTAAAGCAGAGGCTGAAAATTTTTTCCATGCTGGCTTCATTTTCCCCATACCTCTACTTGATTGGGTATCTAATATTGTTCCAGTGATGAAAAACAAGGGAAAATTCGAGTATGCGTCGATTATAGGGATGTGTTATAGACATATTTGGGCACATCAACCCCAAACCTACATGTCAATGTATTAGGGTTCATCAACCCCTAAAATAGTTGTTTTATACCATAAAAAGAACTTAGTCATCTAAATGCCTCATTCCCCAAAAGTTCCATCTCAGAAATCATCCAGAAAGTGCCTAAACTGAACCATATCTAAAAGCCCTGTGTTAGGGTGAGATGCATCTCACCTGCTACACTGTCTAAGTGAGATGCATCACAGTTTGGCCCTTTAGTAAGTACGACGGGTTAGGTTGGACAAAATTCTAGGACAATTGTTAGTTGGTTGCTCATGGAATCTTCTGGAAACTTCTCCTGTGCCACTTGCCTCTCTCAATTCGCCCAAGGATGACCAAAGGAACTAGGAAACCATCTCCAATTCCCCTCTCTTGCAGAACTAATTTCAAAAAATGGAATGGCATTCATCACCCCCATTGATGACACACCCTCTTGCAATCATCTATAAAAGGATCTCCCTTCCAAGAGATCAAGGGGCTAAATTGTTCTGAGTTGTAAGAAAGTGCTGCTAGTTTTAGTATTGAGGTGAGAGCATTGTGTCATTGTTGGTGTGTTCTTGTTGATTCATGAGGTGAAGAAGGCTTGATGCTGTGAGGATGGCACTGGATCAGATTTCTTATGGGTTTTAATTCTCCTTGATATCAATAAAGTTCTTCAATATTTTTCCCAATTGATTGTGTTAACTGTAAATGAATTCATTTGTTTATCATATTTCTGATTCTATGATGTTTATGCTGTGATGGATCATTATGCTTTGACAGGTCTTTGTTTCTATAGCTGTGTAGGTACTCTCAAAGCATGTTAAGTACAGGGAGGAGTTACGGGATCAACCAACAAAGAGGGAGGTCAAGTGAGGATTCAAGCGAAAGTTACAGGTTGGTCTTTCATAATCTCTTTCTTATCTATCACTCATAGGAAAGATATTGAATTGACTTAACTGTTGTTTCTAGGTTAGCTACCAAACCTAGAGGGTTAGTCATTTGACAAGACACTAATTTTCCCAGAAACAAATTGGCTACTCCACTGGGGAAACCAGATGATTGTTTATTGCTATTTTTTGTTCTATGTTGAATTATATAAACTATTGAAATAGTTAAGTACAACTTGGTCTAGTATAGAGTTAGGAAATAGTTAAGTACAACTTGGTCTAGTATAGGAAATAGTTAAGTACAACTTGGTCTAGTATAGAGTTAGGTATAGAGTTAGGTAAAGTGTGTTTCTTTACCGTTGTACATTTTGTAACTTACAATCCGACGGTCACGATATGTAGTGATCCGACGGTTCATTCTCTCCTCGGTATTACCGACACTTGATCCGTGGCTTGACACCCGATTGGTCCATGATTTCTATTTAAAGCGCATGGAGGGTCATTTGTAGGGTAATCCGTGCATGAGAGAAACATATGTAAATTTTCATTCTTTTATTAATAAATTTCCTGAAGTGGCCGCGTTGGCTCAGGCCGTGGATTGTTTCCCTCTTTGAGGGTTTTAACCACGTCAAAAATACTGGTGTATTGATCTGCGATCTGGTTGTGAGCGGTGTCCTTTGGTGTTCTATCTGAGGAACTTACCCTGTAAATTCCTACATGGTATCAGAGCTATTTGAGGGCCGCATCTGTTGGTGATCCAAATCTGAAGCCAGTAGAACTTCATCCGACTTCTGTTTCCTAAATCTACTGTTTCTAACTGCTTTCAGGACGAGAGGACTGCTCTGTTGTGTTGGGAGCATCTGTTCCAGTGAGGAACCCCTTTCGTTTCACGCGAAAAGGTTTCCGGTAGCCCTAGCTGCGTCATTTTTAAGATCTGGAGGTATACAGTGTTTATTTGCAGTTTACTGTTATTTTCTCTCTGTTTATTTCGGTTTCGGTTTATTTAGCTTTTTTATTACCGGATCTATACCTTTCATTTCTGCGTATGCTCTTTGCCCTGCGACTCTGTGCGATCTGGGCAAATCAGAAACAGAAAGGAAGGATTTTTCTCATGCGTATGCTCTTTTCCCTGTGCCTTAGGGTGATCTCGGAAAATCAGAAAGATTGAGAAAAATATTTAGTTTTTCAGCTAAGGCTAACTTTAAGCTGCAAGGTTCATTTTTTAAAATATTTAGTTTTTCGGCTAAAGCTAACTTCGAGCCGTAAGGTTTGTTTTCTTTGCATGTCCGTGTTGGGTTTTGTGTTTTTTGTTTTGTAGGGAAAAAGAGCTTTCTGAAAGCAAGCACGCAACCCAAAGCCCCCCCCCCCCCCTCTCTCTCTCTCTCTCAAATTTTTTTATAGATCAATTGGTTCAAAGCTATTTTAATAGAGTAGAGGTCTTGGGTTCAAGTCTCCATTTTGTGGGGGCGGATTTTTTCATTTCCGCACATTCCCGCACTTCGTCGGCAACTTCAACAACTTTTTTTCAAAAAGCCATAACTTCTTCATCCGGAAGCCATTTTCAGAGCCTTTTTTTTTAAACCAGCCTAATTTTTCGAGATCTATCCATTGGAACACTTAGTTTCAACATCTTTAGCTTCAGTTTCTATTGAAATGGAAAGTCAATACCAAGTTACCCTTGACAACACCAACTACTTCCAATGGTTGGCCTACATTGAGGATTTACTTAGAAGTAAAGGTCTCTACAGAATAGCCTCAGGCCAAGAAAAGAAACCAAAGGATGAAGATAAGGTTGCTAAATGGGAAAATAGGCAAGATCAAGCACGTGGATTGATAGGGATGTCTATTTCTCCAGATCATAGATTCCATATTGCAGAACTTGATACTCCTGATGAAGCAATGAAACAAATAAATAAAGTTTTTGGGATTAAAAATGAACTTAGAGCCCACCAACTTGAAAATGAATTGCTTACATTGGACCCTAATAATTTTTCTTGCATTGAAGATTTCTTGTCCAAGTTCAAGACCCTTAGATATCTCTTGGAAGGTGTTAAAGTTAAGAAAGAAGATAGTAACCTTATCTATTCCATTCTTACAAAGTTGGGACCAGCCTACTCTGTGTTTGTTTCCACCTTCCATTCTATAAGAGAAGCCTTCATTTCTCAAGGAACAAACTACAAGTCCCCTTCCTTTGACTCTTTTTGTGATTCTTTAATAAGAGAACAAGAAAAACTCTTACACCTTGGTCTTCTTAATCTTGGAAACTCTTCCAAGAAAGCGTTAGCCACCCAGCAGCAACCAAATTCAAAGAATCCTAAGAAGTCATATCCTAAAAAGAATGGTCCTAAACCAAACAAGGGTCCTAAGCAATTTCAACCCCAAAATGAAAAATCATTTCAACAAAATGATAACACAAATAAAAACAAAGGGAAGAAGACTGATAGACATTGAAATTTTTGTAATCGAGATGACCACTTAGAATCAAAATGATTTAAGAAGATGGAAGCCTTGGAAGCAACAATGAAGAAGCATAACATCCATTTGGGGCAATCTTCAACTTCAACATCTTCAGGAATGGCACTTTCTGCATGTGGTTGTCAAGCATCTCGGTCTGGCTATGCATTAAATGTATCTTCTTCTTCTCATTCTCATGAGTGGCTCATTGATTCTGGAGCTTCTTATCACATGGCCAAAAACAAAGCCATGTTTTCTTCTTTAAATGATTGTAACACCAAAAATATATATGTTGGTGATGATAGATCTCTTAATGTTGTAGGGACTAGAACTGTTCATCTAGACAATGGTCAGTTTAATGATGTATTATGTGTTCCAACCTTATCCTGCAACCTTTTATCTGTATATCAGATAACTCACTCAGGTGAAGGTAAAATCGTTGAATTTTCACCTCATGATGTTGTAATCAAGGACTTAAGAGATCCTAAACAGATTTTGGCTACTGGCATTGCTGATGATTCTACAAGGTTGTATAAGTTTCACAACTTTGGGTCATCAAATCTTCCCTCAGTATTTGTTGCTCATAACGATGAAGTGAGAAAACTTTGGCATGAGCGATTTGGTCACTTAAACTATCGCTCCCTTCAGCATCTATGTAAAGAAAATATGGTGACAGGTCTTCCTATGGTATCTTGCAGAGATGGTGTTTGTTTCGGATGTGTACTCGGAAAACATCATCGGGACAGTTTTGAAAAACGTGCCTCTTGGCACGCCTCAACCCCTTTACAGCTTGTGCATAGTGATTTATGTGGTCCACTTCCAGTTGTGTCATTCTTTGGCTGCAAGTATTTCTTAACTTTCATTGATGATTTCTCCAGATGCACTTGGGTATACTTCTTAAAACTCAAGAGTGAAGTATTTAACACTTTTTTGGCCTTCAAGGCCTTTGTTGAAAAACAATCTGGACATCAAATTCTTAAGTTAAGATCTGATAATGGCGGAGAATATGTTAAAAACACATTCATCAACTATTGCACTGAGAATGGAATTCAAATGCAACATACTGTTCCATATACTCCACAACAAAATGGTGTAGCTGAAAGGAAGAATCGCACCTTAAAGGAAATGGCTAATTATATGCTACAATCTAAAGGACTTGGTCTTAGTTTTTGGGCAGAAGCAATTAACTGTGCAAATTACATAATAAATCACACTCCTACTAAGGCTTTAAAGAATATCACTCCAGAAGAAGCATGGAGCTCAATCAAACCAGATGTAAGTCACTTTCGTGTTTTTGGAAGTGAAGCGTGGGCCCATATTCCAGATGAAAAGCATAAAGCTTTAGAACCTAAGAGTGAAAAATGTACTTTTGTTGGATATTCTGAAGATGTCAAAGGCTATAGACTTATTCCATTTAAGTCCAAAAATGTTATCATTAGAAGAGATGTAAAATTTGATGAAAATATATCGGCCTGCGAGCCTAGTTCGGCGGATGTGCAACCTCTCCGTATCTCTTCTACCTTTGAAAACATTTCTTCTTCAGATGATGACAGTGAGGATGACAATCCTCCCCCACCATCTCAGGATCTTCCTTCAGCTCCTGAGCTTCCAAAATGGGTTCGTGCTACTCGAGATGCAGCAGGTGATCTTGCCGGTGATCCTACAGATCAGCGACGCACACGTTCTCAGTTCGAGAGGGCCTCTTCTTTACTAGCTCAAGCTCCAGTCAATTATGATCCTGACACCTTTACAGAAGCTTCAGGCCATCCAGATTGGGAAGCAGCTATGAATGAAGAATATCATTCATTATTGGCAAATGATACATGGGATCTTGTTCCTCTACCAAAGGGACGAAAACTTGTTAGATGCAAATGGGTTTACAGAACCAAGTATGGACCAGATGGGAAAGTTGATAAACATAAAGCTCGTCTTGTTGCTAAAGGTTTTTCACAGGTTGAAGGCATTGACTACACTGAAACCTTCTCCCCTGTTTCCAAAATGAACTCTATCCGCCTTGTTCTTTCCCTTGCTGCCTCTTTCAAATGGGAAGTCCATCAGATGGATGTTAAATCTGCCTTCTTGCATGGGGACTTGCATGAAGAAATCTATATGGAACAACCCATTGGCTTCATACAAACAGACTCCAGCCTTGTATGTCGACTTAAGAAATCCCTTTATGGTCTCAAGCAAGCTTCTCGGGCTTGGTATGCCAAAATGGATAGCTTTCTTTTAGAATCTGGCTTTTCTAGGTGTCATTCTGACAACACTGTCTACACCAAGAAAGTGGGCAACTCTCTTATCATCCTTGTTCTTTATGTTGATGATCTTATCCTTACTAGTAGTGATCCCAACCTTATAAACCATGTGAAGTTTAGCCTTAAAAGGAAATTTCAAATGACAGACTTAGGACACTTACACTATTTTCTCGGTCTTCAAGTCTTGCAATCCAAGGAGGGTATTTCTCTTTCCCAGTCCAAGTATTCCTGTGATATTCTACGCCATTTTCACATGGAATACTGTAAGCCAGCCCCTTCTCCCTTTCAGTCTGGAGTCAAACTTTCAGTCACTTGTACTTCTCCTGAAGTTGATGCTACCTTATACCGTCAACTTGTAGGAAAACTTTTGTATCTAACCCATACTCGTCCTGAACTTTCCTTTGCTGTTGGCCTTGTTGCTCGGTTCATGCAAAACCCCCGTGAAAGTCATTGGAAAGCAGCTAAAAGAATACTTCGTTATGTTCGAGGTACAGTTCAGTTTGGGATTCATTACAGTGCCGAAGCATCTCCTCTATTGGTTGGTTTCACTGATTCTGATTGAGCTGGTGACCCTAATGATCGAAAGTCTACTACCGGTTATGTGTTCACTCTTGGTTCAGGACCTATTACATGGGCTTGCAAGAAACAAGGTGCCATTTCTCTTTCATCAGCAGAAGCAGAGTATCGTGGTGCCGTAGAAGCTAGTAAGGAAGCCTTGTGGCTTCGTCAGTTCCTGTCAAAGTTTGGCTTTGAGCAACAGCATCCAACTACACTTTGGTGTGATAATCAAAGTGCCATTCAACTATGCAAAGATCCAGTCCAACATCAGCGCAGCAAACACATTGAACTGCACATGCACTTCATCAGAAAGCTCATTCACGACCATGTTCTTGAAGTGCAATATTGTTCAACAGATGATCAAGTTGCAGACATCTTCACAAAGGCTCTCACAGAGGCGAAGTTCACTAAACTTCGATTTATGGTTGGAGTTCAGGAAGTTGTCACTAAGGGGGGATAGGCTCTAGTGCCTCCTTCCTTCTCCTATTGTGTCATATTTGTAAATCCTTCAATCCTATCCCAAGTTGTTCTTAAGGGGGGATGTTAGGATATTCCAACGCATAGGAAATAGTTAAGTACAACTTGGTCTAGTATAGAGTTAGGTATAGAGTTAGTTAAAGTGTGTTTCTTTACCATTGTACATTTTGTAACTTACAATCCAACGGTCACGATATGTAGTGATCCGATGGTTCATTCTCTCCTCGGTATTACCGACACTTGATCCGTGGCTTGACACCCGATTGGTCCATGATTTATATTTAAAGCGCATGGAGGGTCATTTGTAGGGTAATCCGTGCATGAGAGAAACATATGTAAATTTTCATTCTTTTATTAATAAATTGCCTGAAGTGGCCGCGTTGGCTCAGGCCGTGGACTGTTTCCCTCTTTGAGGGTTTTAACCACATCAAAAATACTGGTGTATTGATCTGCGATCTGGTTGTGAGCGGTGTCCTTTGGTGTTCTGTCTGAGGAACTTACCCTGTAAATTCCTACAACAGAGTCTGAAGCTAGCCAAGAAGCTTTCGAACCACTCTTGTTTTGCAATTGTGTAGTAGATAAATGTTGCTTCAGTCAATCTCTGGTTTAGTTTATGAATTAAACATTTGACTTGAAAACACATCTATATGCCATTTTGGTAGCTCAGTAACCTCTTAGCACATTCCATCATACTTTGCTTATCATTGTTCATAAAAACCAAGCTTGATCCATTGAAAACTGCTGCAAATGTGAGCCAAAACCATTTTCAGAAGCACTTCTTGACAATCGCATTGTCTTCCACTGTGACTTGATATGCATCTCACTTCTCGAATTAGAAAAGTGCGATAAATCTAACTGTTTGCAAAGGCCAGGTGTGATGATTGACTGAACTCAATTTCCCATCTAGGAGTTGAGGGTTTTTGACTAGTTTTCAGACTTTTTTGGTTGCTTGCTAAATTTGAACAATACCTCATCACTGAAGCCAGCTTACAAAACTTAGATCAGCCTCATTTTAGATTAATATTGGTGAATGATTTTTTGTGTTTGTTTTCCATTTACAATCCGTTGTCAAAAAAAGTGTTAATCGATTTGTTGCTTCGATTGAAAAAGTGTCGTAAAATCTTCCATTTTTCGTCGAAAAGTGAAGTGCCACAAAATCATCCTTCATAGCCTATCGATTAAACTATTTTGGTGCATTTGATTTGATTTGAGTTTGTTCAAAGTGTCGAAAAGATATTTCTTCAAGTTTGAAAGTGTCGTTTTGAGTCTTCCTTTCCCTCTTTGAAGATAAATTGTTGAAAATTGTCATTTTGAGTGAAACATTTTGAGTCATTGCTGCATTTAGTTTTCCTTATTGAATCATTCACATAAGGAGAGCTGAAAAAAAATACATGCATTTGAATTTAGCATTTTGGTTTGTGTGAAAAAAGATGATCTAGGGAAATTGCATTAGTGAGTGCTCTTTGCTGTTTGCTTTAAAGGTGCTTCTATGCTCTATCCCTTGTAGTTAGGATTTTCATTGGTCAAATAAACGAAAAGATTGCTTATCATCGTAGATTGCATCTTTAGGAATTTTAGATCACATTTCGCGGTGAACCATCAAAGGCAAACTTTTAATAAAGATCAACTTAAAATGAACCTCAATGCACTTAACAACGCTTTGGAATCTAATGCAACACATTTAGAGGTCTAGGCTAGAGATGTGTTCTGGCGTCGTTAAACCTAGTGGATATCATTTTTATTGAAGGTTGGGTGATTCCTCCTCTTTGATACGACAAGTGATAGCACGGACTTGTGCTCCCCATACTGTCACGTATATATTGGGAGACCAAAATAGGCTTAAATCCTTTATCCATAGGAAACCAAGTCTGCTGCCTTATCGATCGCAATGCACTGAACACAACATTCGGGAAGATTGACTGCCGTATATAAGTCCTTGGTAATTTCTCTTTAATTTATCACCAAGGTGTATATTGTAGATTTGTGATTGGTCTGGTAAACCTTTTTGTCTAGATTCTCTCAAGTAGTCACTTTCGTTCCTTTTCGACTCTCTAAAAGAAAAGGTCCATCTGAGCACTTTTCCTTTCAGGCTCATTAAAAATCAAAGGCAACTAGAGTAATCTTTAGCTTTTTCTCGACTCTTTAAAATTGAAAAAGAAAAGTTGTGTCCAAGTGTTGTTAAAATAAATTGACCATGAAATAACATCATTTTCCCTTAGTTGAATTTTAAGTTGATCAAGAAATCCGCAATCGTGGAAGAAAGTCAATCAAAACCCCGTTGTTCACAGAGATTAGCAATTCAACCTTCTTTGCCTCCGGAAGCGAAACCAATTTCGACAAACCGTTCTCGTTTAACTGAGTTTAGTTCATCTGGTTTATTTGGAACATTCGTTTCAACATCTTCAGAGACTCCAGTTACTCCATTTATTTCTAGTACATCCACCTTTAAAGAGGAAGTGTTACAGTTACTTGAGGACATTAGAACTGTCCTAGTGTAACGGTAAATACTTTTGAACCTGAAACAACTCCATCTAGAGTTGGTCTAGAACCCATTCCAGTTCAAACCAAGGTTATATCTGAACCAGGGGTTGTTCAAAAACCTCCATTTGAGACAGTAGTTCAATTACCTGAACATTTGGACTTTGAATTTCAGTATCCAGAAGTTGTTACCCCTCCAGCATCTTTCACTACAGAAACTACACCTTCCACTACAGAAACTACACCTTCTTCGGCTCCTGAAATATTTTACGGACCCAACGGTCAACCTATTCCACCTGGTTTGATTGCTATAGAGGAGATAGTAGAGGATCCTGCATCTGACACCCTGTTTCATTTTGGAACTGGGATTAACTTGTATCCTGCTACTCCTGAGTTTGCTTCCTTTAATCCTGCTTCATCGTGAGTTCTCGTCGAATCATTAGGAGAGCTTTTGGACAAGTTAACCAAGTCTGAACAACCATCAACATCTAGGAATGTGTCATTTGATGTAGCTGTGGCAGAATATTATGCTGCTACTCCTTCGATGTTTACTGGTACACCTAAGTCACACTTGTACGGTGCACCATCTGTTCCAGTTGGTTACCAATTGCTAGCTGGAACCCACTCAGGGGTTGCTTCAGCACCATGGTCAACTCCCATTTACTCGTCCGGATTTCAATCTAGTTTTTCTCACATGGAAACTCAATAATTTGATCCTGCATATCAGTATCAATTTGGGCAAGCCAGTTATCAGAGACCAATATATCCGTTAAACACTAGACTGCCACCATATGGAGAGTAGTATGGTTACTCACTGTTTCCTCCTTTTTCTGGGGGACAACCATATGAGAGTTTCCCACAGTATTCATGTCAAACTGGAATTAGAGCTAGTGGTTGGCAACCAGTACTGCCAGATCAACCAAGAGTTGTATAACCAAGACAACCAATTCAACCTGTGTCGAATATTCCCACTACACCTGCCGTTACGACTGTGCCACAATCACAAGCACAACCTGTTGTATCTCAATGTCAACCTGTTCCTTCTTCCTCGCAACCTTAGGTTTCAAGGCAAAAGGCTCAGGTTTCTCAGGTTGTTATACAATAGCCACTTGTTTCTAGGGCTCAACTACAACCTCAAGTTAGTGTTCCTTTATCCGGAATGACTCAGGCACATATAGGTACAGTTAATCCGCAACTTGGTCAATCTTCTAGTACTGGACAGTAACAAATGGTCCAACAACCGTGGCTATCGCAATATCAACAACCTTAATCAGCAAACCCAACCCTAGTTTGGACTTGGTTCACAAGATCAAACTAGATTTGGTCAATATCAAGCCTATCGAGGATCTGGGCAACAAGGCTTCACAGGTTATGGACAGCCACGTTTCCAAATTAGTTATCAACAACCACCCTATACTGGTTATGTCCAACAACCTTATCAAGGTTACCAGGCACAGATGCCCTATGCTGGTATGCAAAGACCTATTGCTCAGGTGATTCCATCTTATCCTGGGTATGCTCCACCCAACTTGAATCCACAGTTACCATTTGTAGCAACTCTAGAACTACTAGATTTGAACCGGCTCAGTAATGATCCAATTGCACACACCCCTTGGTTGCCGACAATACCACATAAATTGCCATCTGACATTCCAAAGTTCAATGGAAATCCAGGAGAAGACCCATCGAATCACGTAATGACTTTTCATTTATGGTGTTCATCTAACACCCTAAATGATGATTCGATTAGACTTCGTCTTTTCCAGAGAACGCTTACTGGTCTAGCTGCAAAATGGTATATTGAATTACCTAGAGCTTCTTTTGATAACTTCACCATTCTTGCCACTACCTTTCTAACCCACTTTCAGTTACCTATCAGGTATGAAACCGGAATAGAACTTCTTACCAAATTTAAACAGACTACCTCCACTCACATATCTAATCATATTCATGAGTGGTGACAGCATCGTCGAATGGCAAAGACGTATGTTCCTGATCAACTTTTAGTTGAGTGGTTTATAAAGTCCTTATTGCCATCTATCATTGAGTATGTGGCGAAGGGAGGAGTCATCACAAAAGAGCAAGTCATTGCTTGTGCCCAATATTTGGATCTGATTTATACGCAATCAGGCATACTCTATGACAAAATTCCTAATGCACCTAGACCATCTTTCACCATTCCTCCACCTCCAAAATCGAGTAGGGACTCTCATGCTGGGGACGGTGTGATCGGTTCCTCGAGCACACAAACGACGAGAGGACTATCTGGTCAAGCTCTTGCTATTTCTAGTCAAAATGCAAATTCATCTGAAAACACTCTTGCCTATGAGATTTATGCCGTGTCATCTGACAAAGGTAAAAATCCAAAGCAACCAGGAGGCAAGAAGAAAGGGAAAAATAATAAGAAGAAACAGGAGAATTCCACTCCTGAAAGATCATCTGAAACCCCCACTGTGGCTAGGAAACCTCATTATCCGTGTTTAATATGAAATGATGAGCATTTCACAAGAGATTGTCCACATCGATCTGAGGTTTCAAAATTTTTAAAGGCTTCGAATACCTCAGCGGTACTGACAGATCCATTTTCGAACCCAGAAACACATCTGGTTGCCACTGATAATGCTTTCACATCCCAAGTGCTTATGTTGTCCATCGCAAAAACACAGAATGATGTTTTGGTATCGACAAGGAATAAATATTACGGGAATCCATCATTGTCAAACAACCAGGCTACTGATCAACCTAGTACTTCACGGCTTCACCAGAAGTTGTTCCACCGATTATTCCTAAATTAACAATTAAGCCATCGAAGGGAGTTGTACACAAATCAACATTTAATCCTCCTGCTCGAGCAGCCCAAAATTATAATATAATGGAAGATCTGGCTCAATCACCTTATGCTATGTCGACACTTGAGGTATTGCAAAATTGTCCCTCCCAGAAATAGGCTTTTTTATCAACGATAGGTTGGATCGATCCTACGGATTCCAATCTTATGGTCTTTAATCATACAGGATATACACCACAATTACCAACACAACTCGCTTTCCTTATACAGGTAAAAGCCCTCAATAAAATTTTTGATTGAACCATTATTGATGAAGGGGAATTTATCTGTATCATGTCAATGAGTTGATGGAAAACTCTTAGTTCACCACCCTTGTCATGATCACCAACAACACTAAAGCTTTCGATGGAAGAACGTACACTCCATACGGGATTTTAAGTAGTTTGCAAGTAGAACTAGGGGGAAAAACAATAGATATTGAAGTCTAGGTCATTGATGGACTCCTTGATTACAATATTTTATTGGGAAGGCATTGGGTTTATGCTATGGCTGTGGTTGTGTCCACATGCTTTCGAACGATTGCATTTCCCTTCAAAGGTGGAATCACAATCATCGACCAACTAGCCTTTTTTGCTAATAGTTCACAAGCCACTGTAAGGATTCCATTGATACATGGAAATTCACAATCGCTTCAAAATGTTGGAGTAGGTCTCCTAAAAGATCCTTCCTTGATGGGTAACTTTACCCTACCGTCACCATCTGGTTACGCGGAAGTGACAACAATGGAAACCTGCAACATGATCTCTTCTACATCACCTGAGTTTAAGAAGAGTTCCAACTATTTTGAGAGTGATGATCATCATGAGGAGTTGCCTCCAAGCCCCATTGAATCTTTGTAGCAATCAATCTATTGGGCTTGTGCAGCCAACCCAAATCTGCACTCAATGAGTGTTTGGGTAGATAGGTCTTTAGAATATGGCACCTCTTTTGATCCTTGGTCTCATATACATTCTACAGATGAAGGAATCATCCAATCAATGATGATAGCAGAGGCGCCATGGGAAGATTATCATCATCGTTCCCACCTTCAAGATGACAATGAAGATTATTCAAAAGAACTCAATCACCCTTCAATCGTTGATTTTTTATTGAATTCTGTAAATACAGTCAATTCTGAGTGAAATCTGTCTAACATTGAAGAAACTATCTCCATAAATATTTCGAATAAGCCCAATGTTGTAGAAAATATTCACGTCGGCAAATCTTGTTCTCCATCAGAACTAGAAAATTACTGTGCTCTTTTTCGTGAATTCAGAGATGTCTTTGCATGGTCTTATGAAGAAATGCCAGGCATTGACTCAAGCATCGTTGAACATGAGATCAAGATGTATCCTGATGTCAAACCAGTATGTCAATGGCTTCGACCTGTTCATCCAAAGAAATGCGCTACCATTAAAACAGAGGTTGAAAATCTTTTGCGTGTTGGCTTCATCTACCCTGTACCTCTCACTGATTGGGTATCGAATATTGTTCCCGTGATGAAAAAATAAGGGACAATTAGAGTGTGTGTCGATTATGGGGATGTAAATCAAGCATGTCCAAAGGACAACTATCCTACACCCTTTATCGACCAGATTATTGATGAATGTGCCGGATGCGAAATCTTTTCACTCATGGATGGTTTTTCTAGCTATAGTCAAATCAATATCTGCCCACAGGACCAATCAAAAACTGCATTTATATGTCCATGGGGCACATTTGCATATCAAAAATTACCTTTTGGTTTAAAGAATGCAGGGGTGACATTTCAGAGAGCAATGAATTATGCCTTCCATGACATCAAAAACATAGTTTAACCATATCTTGACGATCTGCCTGCTCATTCGCAAAAACAGATTGATCATCCGCAACATTTGAGAACCGTATTTTTGCGTTGCTGACACTACAAGATAAGACTCAATCCACACAAATGTGTGTTTTGTGTCGGCTCTGGTTGATTGGTTGGATTTGTAGTTTCTAAGGACGGAATTTGACTCGATCCAATAAAGGTTCAGGCAATTCTTGACATGCCTCCACCTTCAAATTTTCTATAGATCCAGAGACTTCAAGGGAAGGAAAAATTTCTGAGGAGGTTCATTCCAAATTATGCTGAGCTCGCTAAAGGTTATACACGTCTTTTGAAGAAAGGGGTAACCTTCCATTGGGATCAGGTTGCACAAGATTCCTTTGATGCTCTCAAAGATTCCCTGATAAAAGCATCATTAAAGTATGCCCCCAACTATCAAGAAGATTTTTACCTGTATCTCGCCGCTGCAGATACAACCATCGGTATGGTTTTAGTGCAAGAAGATGACGGAATTGAACATCCTATATATTATTTAAGTCACAATCTTAATGATATAGAATGCAAGTACTCTTACGTTGAAAAGTTGGCCTTAGTTTCCGTCCAAGCTATACAGAGATTTTGACTTTATATTCTTCTTCGCAAAACTACCATTGTATCAAATTGCAACCCTATGACATACATCCTGTCACGTTAATTTCTGTGGGGAAAATATTCCAAATGGATAGTCATCTTGCAGGAGTTTTATTTGGAATTCATCAAATCCAAATCAAAGAAATCTCTCGTCTTTGTAGATCTACTTTGTGACCTTCCCTCGTCCTCCAACGATTTAACATCAGAAGCATCAATCATGGACGAGTCTCTGTTTCTGATATCGTCAAGTGATCTGTGGTATGGGGATATACTATTCTATCTCCAGACCCAAGCTTTTAGGCCTAACACCTCTTGCTCTAAACATCAATGTATTCGATACCAAGCCAAAGATTATTTGATCTTTGGTGATACGCTTTATCATCATGGTGTTGATACAATTTTACGAAGGTGCCTTACACATGAGGAGGCCGAAAAAGCTCTGAATCAATGTCATTCAAGTGCTTGTGGGGGGAATTTATCTGGTTATGCAACAACACAAAAAATCTTACGAGCTGATTACTTCTGGCCAACCATATTCAAATATTGCATACTTGCAGTCAGAAAGTGCCATGCTTGTCAGTTTTTCGATTGTAAAACCAGATTACCACCTGCACCACTGCATCCAGTCGTTGCTATTGGCCCATTCACGAAATGGGGCATTGATTTCATGACATGTAACCCCACCTCAGCCGGGGGGCATGGGTATATTATAGTCGCTGTCGACTACTTTACCAAATGGGTCAAGGCGATGCCTACATTGAACAACAGTGGCGAAACGACTGCTCTCTTTTTTTTCAATCATGTAGTTTCTAGATTCGGTGTGCCACAGGCTATAGTCACAGATCATGGGTCGCATTTTCACAATCACATGATGATCGAGTTAACTACCAAATTAGGATTGTCCCATGATAGTTCTACTCCATATTATTCGCAAGCTAACGGACAAGTTGAGGCAATCAACAAAGTCCTTAAGCGCATGCTGCAAAGAATGATTGGAGTCCATAAGCGGAATTGGCATTTAATCCTGTACTCAGCTTTGTGGGCATACTGGACCTCGGTGAGAAATGCGACCAGATTTACACCCTTTCAGTTGGTGTATGGTCTAGAAGCAGTCTTACCAATTCAATGTGAAATCTCATCCCTCAAGCTCGCGATCGACCTGCTACCTGAAACTTCTGAAGAAGAAGCTCGTTTCTTGGAATTAATCCATCTGGATGAAACCCAGTGTGATGTCACATTGGCTAACGAAGCACATAAGAAACACATCAAGGCATAATATGACAAAAATGTTAAGCCTCGTGTCTTCTCAGAAGGTGACCTGGCCTTGCTTTATGATCAGGATTCTGAAAAATTAGGAGCAAGGAAATTTGAACCATTATGGATGGGCACTTATATCGTTAAACATGTGTTGACAAAAGGAGCCTATGAGTTAGTTGATTATGATGGGATTCCATTGTCACAGCCCTGAGACGGGTTGTATCTCAAACGTTAATATGCTTGATTAAGTGTAGTAAAACTCATTGTACATATGCTTTCATTGCATTTTTGTATGTTTTATTTTAGATTTGTCATTTTGGTTAGGTGATCCACTTCACATTTGTTGCAGATGCCAAAATTTTTGGAACCATTTGTTGGGTATGCTGACGGGGCTAGTCGTAGCACGCAGAACCTATCTTCTGCAGCCTCGGCCATCTTCGCTCCAAGCGGCAAGTTAGTGAGTTTCAGAGGGATATGTATTGGTCAATTGACAAACAACATCGCTAAGTATAGCATGTTGATTGAACTCCTCTCTGATGCCATTTCACATGGCATACGTTGAATCATTGTCAGGCTAGATTCACAACTTGTCATTCTACAACTTACTGGCATTTCTTCTGTCCAGAACCCAGCTATTCATCGCATATTCCTAAGAGTTAGGATTTTGGAAAGACATTTTGATTTCATTAAATATCAACACATTTCCATAAATTTAAACACATTGACTGATTCATTAGAAAAATATGTGTTAAATAGACATTTGCAACATATGTAAAGAAAGCATTTCACATCAGCATTTGCATAGGATTTCATCACTTAGCCAAAATAAAACTCCAAAAGTCAAAATAGATAACTGTTTATAAGTTTTCAAAAAATATTTTGTGTCCAAGATATAATTGGTCATCTGACCCAGAAACTCAAAATGAATGCAGAAAAACATCCTAAACTAGTGATGCTGGTGATAACAGGTCACCGCTTGTGTTATCATGCGCAGGAGCCTAGTCCAACGACTTGGTACACCAGTAGTATGGTGTTGTAGCCTCATAGGTAACTCGTCAGTCCAGACATCTGGAATGCCAAGAGTTAATCCCTCTATTTGATCCTGCAACTGTGCAAGGGTCTCTGCTATGTCCAGATCCCTAAGGACTGCCCTCCCTATAGCGTCCCCCAATGGAACATCTGCCTCCCATGGGCGTGCCACTGGTTGAACTGGCCTGATATCTGCACAATTTAGTCTTGGTAACAATGAAAAAACATAAAAACAATACAAAACTACAAAAAAGATGTGGTCAAATCATTTTACCTATATCGCTCCATTGCTCCCCAACTAGTAATGCTAAATTTGGATCGCCTCAGAAATCCATCCCTACATATGGATACTCTGCAAAAGCCATCTCCTGACAGTCGAACCATTCGAAGAAGGAAGATGAGAACGAGACCTGTGACTGGCCAGCATGCCTAGCCATAAGGTCCACCCATCTCTGTATCCGTGGTTCTCTCGGTCCAGGCACTCCTAGTGAAATGTTCTGAGGTTGCATAAGTGGGATTATTTCCAAAGAAAAGGCAGTCAAAATGGATCCATAACCAAAATTCTTGGTTCTTCCAGTCTTTACTTTAGACAATTGATCTTTCATGATAGGAAGTACCGCCTCGCACCAGTTAAACACCTTCGGTTCTAGGCATTCCAAAGCATACTGCATGTAGGATCTATTTGCTAAGTGTAAGGGGGCACTGCCAGCCAATATAGCAAGGGTAAAAAGAATGGTCCTCAAAGTTCAATCAGTAATATCCCAGATATTAATCTTACCATCTCTACTGGGTTGGGATCCTTCCCTGCAGAACTGACGAATGTAATCTTTCACTGATTCGCCCCCCCAAGCAAATCTTTATAGTGAAAGAGGGGCACCACGTCTCGACAAACTCATCAAAAAATAAATATCCTCGACCGTGAAAGGAATGGATTTACCCATGATCTGGAATACCTGGTCAATAGGATCCCAAGCATGAAGAAGATACTGCAACAAACTTATTTGTTATCTCATGCTAGATAAGCGAAAGAACTTTACTAAACCATAGTTCCTTAATGCATCCACTGTGCCCTGGTCATGTAAAGCAATCATATCCTCCTCTTCATGTTCTCGTTCTCGCCATGAAACGACCATCTTGATCCAACAAATATCTGAAATACAAACATTAGATGAGTTAGGATCCATTTTGGGCAAAAAACAGTTCAAAATTTGATGAAAAAACACTATACAAACTTGCCCTTCTACGTCCATCGCACTTAGCCCTTGAGCAAGGTGAGATGCATATTAGGTTGCCTGTTGGTAGCCTAGTATGCATCGCACTTTTCAATAGGGGTAAAGTGTGATGATTGGAGAATGAATTTTTAAAACCCTTGAGGCCCAGAAAGATGAGGAAACTTGCCCAGAACTGAAAAAAGATGGAATAGAATTGAAGAGCATAAGGATAGCTCCTACCTAGTCCTGACAGCGCGGGAAATGATCCACATAATCTGTTGCAATCGACTAATGAAATTTGGGGGAAAAACCACTTCAGAGCTCCAAAATCTAATATTTGAAATGAAATGGTGAAAATGAAATGTTAAAACTACTTTTTATGTTTACTTTTCTATGTACTTCAAGTAAATGTTAGTTTTAGTTCATTTTTCATCCATAAATATGTATTTTTAATCAATTTTATGGAGTTTTGAGCAGGTTGAACAACTGTCGACAGAATCTAATGTGATAATGGTAAATTGAACATCTTTGATTGCCAAGCAAACTTTTTGTCTTCTTTTCGAGCTTTGATTCAAAAATGAAAAGAAAACTACAGAGTCCTCTTTAAACCCTTTTCAGACTCTCTAAACATGAAAAGATTGTTGAGCGCTTTTCTTTTCCGGCTCATTAAAGTATTGGAAACACCATCCCTCTTTTATTATTTTATCTTGTTTCGAACCTGAGGGATTAATTTACGAAAAAGAACTTATGGAGTTTTCTTTTCATCCCTTTTTTCAAACTCTCTAAACATGAAAAGGACCGAGTTATCCTTGTCATTAAACTCGTTAAAATAATAGTGACAAACTTGTCCATCTAGACAAGACCGAGTTTCACTGTCTCTAGACTCGTTAAAACATCAAATAGTGATGGGTTCGCCTGAAGGGAAAATTATAGAACAAGCATATGTTATCCTCCTCAATCTTGATAAAAATAAAGAGGTACTGGTCCGCATTGACTGGGGAAAAAAGGGAAAAATCTTGAATAATTTATCGTAGCAAGTCACTCTTGAACATGACAGTTTCACTTCATCTCCGTGATGGAATTGGGATGGGTTATTCCATTCATTGGTCATCATACCATTGGTCTATCATACCATCCATCTTTTTGGGTTAACGCTACCATTTCATCTCAGTGTCACCGATATTTTCAAGAGAATTCATCCAGTTAATGTCTCATACACTGCAATACCTCCAACCTTCATTTTTGATGACCGCCATTTTTGAACCTTGTGTCGTCAGTTCATTTTCACCTCCAAAAATCATTTGCTTCGTTTCGTGTCGTAGATGTGGGATACATCAAGGCCTTCCTACGATGAGTCGCTTCTTGTCAACATCAGCTCATTATCCAAGAAGTTGGCTTAGAAACACCCTTCCAGTGCTTTGAATCTTGTTTACATCAATGGCAAGTTTCTCTCTTCCAGCGACAGGTTGATAGCAATGGCCTTCGACCGAAAGATTTTGCGTGGTGTTCAACATCAAATCATCTATTCACATGACTTGAAATGTACTGTCATACCTTGAGGTTCATCTTCATTATCGGTGATCCCTCTTGCGTCTGTTAACAGCTTACATCATTGGTTGGTAATGAGACGATGTCTCTCCATGTTTGACTTCAGAACATCTTTTCGCATGGTTTGACTTGTACATTGAGCAGAAGATTGAATGAGTTTGAAGACCCCAGATCTAGTTTCATCCATCTGGGCTGTGATATATTTAGGAGTACAAAAACATCAAATGTACACAGGATTTACAAAGATGGTCATCCAATCATGGATTACAAGTCTATATCTACAGACGGCTGTCTGATCTATGTACAATGTAATGAAAGTTTATAAAGCTGAGCATAGGGATGCCTCCCTCAGCTAAATCATGAAAAGTCATATTATCATGTATTGTATTGTAATTGATGCCGGTCACCTTCCAGTTCAAAAATTCAAATCCTCATGATAAAGCATTTCACCCAACATGAACATTTACGACCTCATGCTTTAGGGGGCAATTATTATAGACATATTTGGGCACATCAACCCAAAACCTACCTGTCGATTTATTAGGGTTCATCAACCCATAAAATAGTTGTTTTATACCCTAAAAAGAACTTAGTCATCTAAATGCCTCATTCCCCAAAAGTTCGATCTCAGAAATCATCCAAAAAGTGCCTAAACTGAACCATATCTGAAAGCCCTGTGTTAGGGTGAGATGCGTCTCACTTGAGACACTGTCTAAGTGAGATGCATCGTAGTTTGGCCCTTTAGTAAGTGTGATGGGCGAAGTTGGACAAAATTTCGGGATAGTTTGTTAGTTGGTTGCTCATGGAATCTTCTAGAAACTTCTCCTGTGCCACTTGCCTCTCTAAACTCACCCAAGGATGACCAAAGGAACTAGGAAACCATCTCTAGTTTCCCTCTCTTGTGGAACTAATTTCAACAAATGGAATGGCATTCATCATCCCCATTGATGACTCACCCTCTTGCAATCATCTATAAAAGGATCTCCCATCCAAGAGGTCAAGGGGTTGAATTATTATGAGTTGTAAGAAAGTGCTGCTAGTTTTAGTATTGAGGTGAGAGCATTGTGTCATTTTTGGTGTGTTCTTGTTGATTCATGAGGTGAAGAAGGCTTGAAGCTGTGAGGATGGCGCTGGATCAAACTTCTTATGGGTTGTAATTCTCCTTGATATCAATAAAGTTCTTCAAGATTTTTCCTAGTTGATTGTGTTAACTATAAATGCATTCATTTGTTTATCATATTTCTGATTCTATGATGTTTATGTTGTGATGGATCATTATGCTTTGACAGGTCTTTGTTTCTGTAGTTGTGCAGGTACTCTCCAAGCATGTTAAGTATGGGGAGGAGTTACAGGATCAACCAAAGGAGAGGGAGATCAAGCGAGGATTCAAGCGAAAGTTACAAGTTGGTATTTCATAATCTCTTTCTTATCTGTCACTCATAGGAAAGATATTGAATTGCTTTAACTGTTGTTTCTAGGTTAGCTACCAAACCTAGAGGGTTAGTCGTTCGAAAAGACACTAATTTTCCCAGAAACAGGATGTAAACCAAGCATGTCCAAAGGGAAATTATCCTACACCTTTGATCGACTAGATTATTGATGAATGTGCCAGATGTGAAATCTTTTCATTCATGGATGGATTTTATGGCTACAATCAAATAAATATCCACCCACAGGACCAAACGAAAACCGCTTTTATTTGTCTGTGGGGCACATTTGCCTATCAAAAGTTACCTTTTGGTTTGAAGAATGCAGGGGCTACATTTTAGAGGGCGATGAATTATGCTTTCCATGACATCAAGCACATTGTTCAACCTTATCTTGACGATTTGCCTGCTCATTCACGAAAGCGGACTAATCACCCGCAACATTTGAGAGAAATATTCTTATGATGTCGACACTACAAGATAAGACTCAATCAACATAAATGTGTGTTTTGTGTTGGCTCTAGTCGATTGCTTGGATTCGTATTTTCAAATGATGGAATTCGACTTGATCCCATTAAGGTTCAAGCAATCCTTGACTTGCGTCCACCTTCAAGCTTGTTATAGATACAAAGACTTCAAGGGAAGGAAAACTTTCTGAGGAGGTCCATTCCAAACTATGTTGAATTAGCTAAAGGTTGGACACGTCTATTGAAGAAAGGGGTACCCTTCTATTGGGACCAAGTTGCACAAGCTTCTTTTTATTCTCTCAAAGATTCCTTGATTAAAGCATCATTAATGTATGCCCGAAACTATCAAAAAGACTTTTTCCAGTATCTCGCCGTTGCAAATACAACCATTGGTATGGTTTTAGTTCAAGAAGAAAGTGGAAATGAACGTCCTATTTACTATTTGAGTCGTAATCTCAACGATACAGAAAGTAAGTATTCATATGTCGAAAAGTTAGCCTTCGTAGCTGTTCAAGTTGTGGAGAGATTTCGTCATTACATCCTCCTCCATAAAACTACCATTATATCAGATTGCAACCCTATGACATACATTTTTTCACGTCAATTGGTGGGGGGAAAATATTCTAAATGGATAGTTATCTTGTCGGAGTTTGATTTGGAATTCATCAAGTCTAAATCAAAGAAATCTTTTGTCTTTTCCGAGTTACTTTGCCATCTTCCCTCATCCTCCAATGATTTAACATCAGAAGCATCAATTTTGGATGAGTCTCTGTTTCTTATCTCTTCAAGTGATCCATGGTATGGAGATATACTGATCTATCTCAAGACCCAAGATTTTTGGCATAATACCTCTCGCTCTGAACAACGACATACTTGATACCAAGCCAAAAATTATCTAATAATTGGTGATACACTTTGTCATCGTGGTGTCGATACGATCTTACGTAGGTGCCTTACTCATGAGGAGGTCGAAAAAGCTTTGAATGAGTGTCATTCAGGTGCTTGTGGGGGGCATTTATCTATTTATGCTACTGCACAGAGAATTCTATGTGTTGGTTACTTCTGGCCAACCATATTCAAAGATTGCATTCTGTTGTTAGAAGTTTCCATGCTTGCTAGATATTTGACCGTAAAACCAGATTACCACCTGCACCACTGCATTTAGTCATTGTTGTTGGCCCATTCACAAAATGGGGCATTGACTTTATGACATGTAACCCCACCTCAGCTGGGGGGCATGGGTATATTATAGTCGCTGTTGACTATTTTACCAAATGGGCCGAGGTGATGCCAACATTGAACAACAGTGTGTTGTGCTCTACAACAACCCCCCATTTCATATCATCTGTATTTACAAATAATCAACATATGAAATGGGTCCCTTTTAAAAAATTAATTGGTATTAACGAATTTGTTCGAAAAAGCCATGATAATCAAATGAGTATGAAAATTGAATCCTTTTTCGAATAACAATGTTTCCAAAATAAAACAATCTTTTGTTATTGCGATAAAGCGATCGCAAGGTCGCATATCGCAATGACAAGAGAGACGCACTTAAACGGCACTTTTGCCTTTGCTGATGCGATATCGCTATCGGCAATCGGCGTATTCAATGTATACCCGAAAAGAGCACATATCTTATACTCCGACGCGACACTATATCGGCGATCGGCTATCGGCACTGTCTCATGTGGGAAAATGCTTTAAGTTATAAACCCCGACCCGATGCGATATCGCTATCGGCCGTCGGCGGTATCCCATGCATTTTTATAAGGCGCCCAACTCTTTCCCCGATGCGATGCGAATTCGCTATCGGAGTTCGGCAAATCACCTAAATTTCATTTGGTAATGGGTTCATATGCTAGTCCGATGCAATATCGCAATCGGCCTTCGCCAGGGCTACTTTCAAACGATAATGTAACACTCTCCCCCCATGCGATGCGACATTGTTCATCGGTAATCGGCATTTTCAAAAAATGATTGCTTTAAGCTTAAAAGTTATATTTAAATCTGGTTGATAAGGCGCAGATTTCAAAAAACTGTTAAATGCAGGGATAAGGTAATCCATGCGTATTTAATAATTTTGCCCCTTAGATTAACGAATACTTGCGTCTAAGGCATAGCATATCGATTGCACGCGTTGGGAGGTCATTCAACTGAATAACAGCGTAAAGGTCATTTAATGGGTAGCAGGCCTTAAAATCACCATTAATGCATATGCGATCTCTTACCAGTGATTGGATCCGCAGCCACTTTTGAAAATTAATAGCGCCACGCTTCAAGTGATATATACGTTTCCAATTATGCTTTGTCTTCATTATTCCTCGTGTTACGATTTCTCTTGCACTTGTGTAGAGTTCGTTTGTTGAAGAAATCCTGAACATGATGGGGAAGAAGAATAAGAGGAGTTCTGGTTCTACTACAACATCTGTTGCAGGTCAAGCTGCTCCAATTTCGAAGAAAGGCTTAATCTCGGACACTACGTGCACTGGTCTTGCTAGGACCACATGGCAGGGCACATATAATCTGTTGGAGGCCGAGCAACCAAAAGTGACAGTGAAAACGGCTAGTGTAGATGTATTAAGGAAGTCTGATGCAATGCTCAAAGACTTGGCCGACTCCTTTTTACACAGAATAGCGGCCAGAGAGCAGGTTCTCCCTTACAAAGATGTGGTGCGCTGGGCAATTGAAGAAATCCCCATCACTGATAGAACTTTCCATACAAGGGACGGAAGGATTTTCGGGTCATTCAAGCCTGATGACCTGAGGGGAATGTATCATCTGCCTGAACCGGAGCTAGTCTACAACAGAACCTTCGTGGAGAAATTCGCAAAAGAAAATGAATCACCATTCGAACCCCTCCGAGATTGGAGGCAGAACCCAGCCAAGCACAAGCATGAAAGTTCGGGTATGTACTCCAACGTTTCTTTGGCTTCTCCCTATTGCTATGCGGGGATTATGATGTGTAGATTGTGGGGATTACATGACTCTGTTAATATCAATATTGACATGGTTCCCTTAATGGAAGCGACTATCAATGCTATAATCATGGATTGGGCCACTATTCTTTCTGATAAGTTGGTCGTAGCTGTTCGTAAATTCAGAAACAAAACTATAGTCACCGAAAGGAAAATCCCGCCGTTTTATTATTCTGCTTACATTATGGATACCCTGTGTCTTAATTCTGAGTTTCCTGTCCTCGGTTGGAGATGGACCACCCAAGATCCAACACCCATTCATTTATACCATCAGAAATTGTGGAAGTCCTCTTACAAGGACCATTTGTACCAAATTTGTAATGGTTTCATGGTGCCCATTTACTATTCTATTTATGACAGACCCATTTCCAGAATTTCCTATGAAGCTTCTTTTGACTTACCAGCCGTAGCAAGTTGGTTCGGGGAGGAGTATTTCACCTATATCAGAGTTTTTGGGAGTAAGGCTAGGCCACATGTCCTCCCTTTATATATCCCAGACAAACTGTTAGCCCGGGAAATCTGCTACCAGATTATTGCCGAGAGTGTCACACAAACTCTCAAAGAGGAGAAGAAGAAAGGTTGGCCCTCGCTTCCTTTAAGAATTGGAGTTTTTACTCTGCTTAATTACAAGCATGCAGAAAAAGAAGTGACAAAAATCCAAGCTTTATCCTTGGCCACTCTCCCAAGCAGACTCTATGATCCAAATCAAACTGCCTACACTGCCCTAGAACAAGCAAAATTAACAAAAGTTGATCATCAAGAGGATATGTTTGATGACCTGTTCGTAGGTACTGAGACAATAAGCCAAGCCAAACAGCTTGCAATAATGAAATACAATGATGAGGCGTTGACAGAGTTTAATAAACTTAGGGAACAGAGGTTGCAAACTCTGCCCCTAGAGTTATTATCCACAACCCCAGCGTCTTCCTCAAGCGAGCCTGGTCGGCAACAGATACATTCACCTCCTGTTACAACTAAAGAACAGGATAAACAACAGGAGGAAAGGCAGAAGAAGCTGCAGGCTGAGAGGCAGAAAAAGGAGCAGATAGAAAGGCAGCAAAAGGCAAAGAAGGAAGAAGAGCAGAGGAAAAAGAAGGAAGAAGAGCAGAGGAAAAAGAAGGAAGAAGAAAAAATGAAGAAAGAACTAGCAGATAGGCAGAAAAAGGAATTAGAGGAGCAGCAGCGAAAAACGCAAGAGGAGCAGCAGCGAAAAGCACTTGAAGAACAGCAGAAGTTAGAACAAGAGAAAGAACGAAGCAGAGCCCATACTGAGCAACATAAGCAAACTTCCATTGATCCTAAATTGATTAAACAATGGAACCAATTTGATTCCATTATCAGTGGTAAGGAAGGCTCCAAGGACACAGGCTCCTCTAAAAAAAGTGATGCACCCGATACCACTTCTTCTCAGGTTCTAGGAGGAACCAGCGGCCCACCCATTTCACAGGATGTCGAGGTAATCAATAAGGACCCTTCCGATCAAATTGTTCTCCAGGTGGAAGAAATTCCTCCCCTGGATATTTTCTACAGCCCAAAGCATAGAGCCGTTATCAAGCGCTCTAAGAAAAGACGAAGGCTTGATCAACCTTCTATCTTTCCTGAGCAAACAGTCATGGGCAATATGGTCTGGAAGGAGGATTTGGATCCCTCCGATGATCTAACAAAGCTGTCACAATTCGCGGGAGCTTATTCTGCAGCAACTATCGACAAAGCATCGGAGGTAAGTCTTCTGTTGAAGACTAAGGACCATGAAATATATGCATTACAGGCAGAGGTAATTGAAGCGAAAAACAAAGCAGCACAGGTGGAAGAGCAGTTGCTGGCTCAACAGCAAGAAAACAATTTGTTAACCCAGCAACTGCAAATTGAAAGACAAAGAATAGACCAAAGTGAAACTCAGAAGGCAAAAGAATTGTCAGAGGCATTGTCACAGTTGAAAGCATCAAATGAGCTGATGATGAAATCGAAAGATGAGCGAATAGCTCAACTATCAGCACAACTCGAAGGTATCAAGAGCACCGAGAATGTGAAAGTTTTCAGAGCAGAAGCAACTCAAATAAATGGCGCATTACTGTCTCAGATCAGACTTCTATGTCAACAACTTGCTAAGGCTGAGTCATTATGCGAAATATCTACAACAGTGTGTGAGCAAATAGAGAAGGCCAGGAATGAGCTAGATCAGGCCGAAGAAGCCATATCAGATTATATTGAGTGGCAAGACACTGACGAAGGGAAAGCGGTGAATTTGTCCCGAATCCATGAAGCGTACAAAGACATCCTCTTCACGGAATGGAACACTCAGGTAATGAAAGCAGAAAGGGCGGCTTCCAGGTGTAAAATAATTGCCAGCAATATGATCAACCTAGTCAATGATACACTTTATTTGGCAAACATGATCTCCAAGTGCACACCTGGAAGCATAACAACAGCAGGTATGCTTGAAGAATCAAGTTATCCTGACTTGGAGGAACAGAGGAAGTTAATTACCGGAGTAAATACTTTAACCTCTAATGCATATTGGCTCTTTCTAATCAAGCCACATACTCAAAGGTCTGCTCTCAAGTGTTTAACAGATGCCCTCGGATACCTGATCCTCGACATTCAAGATGCTACATATGATGCCCAGCTAACTTCGCGTCTCAACACTCCACTAGAAGTAGAGCCAATGCTGGCGATATGTCAGCTAAGGAGTAAAGGCAAAGAACCCACCGAATGAAGCATTGCCGCCAACTGCCAGATCGCCAGGAAAGATGGAAAAAACATTTATTGATGCCAATTTAATAGCTTTTCAGTTTTTTAGATATTTAGATTAGTATAGTATTTATAGACCCTTTCATTGTTTTGGAAAGGGTCGTAAAATTTTGTAATAAGACTTAAAGGCTGAAGTTTGCACTATTGTGCTTCAGTCTATATTCTTTTTGTGAAACTCGACCAACGGTCCTTAATTTTGATTTGAAGGCTGTTTTATACAATTGCGCACGATTGTCTGTTGTTTGGAATGCTTTCCGATTTGAAGGAAGGACTGCGACATAGTGATTGATGTACTGGATTGATCGATCAGCTTACATGGTACTATTATCTGTATCTGTGTTCTTTCTTATTATATGAATTGCTGTGTTATTATCTTTGCTATTGTTGAATGCATGTATGCGATATAACAGCGAATCATCATTTCACTTCACTATTGAATGCTTGTGTTGATTTGTTATCCCTTTCACTCATGCATGTATCAATGATATGAATGATTAAGCGTAGTAATTCACTCTAATCGCTCTGCATAACTAATTATGCAGAGCAATGTTTAAATGGTTTAAACGTCTATGCTTAAAGTGTTAGAGTCATTTATATGCCTGCCTTAAAGCACAGATCATCAAACGCTACACTTTGCCAAGTGATAAGTCCCGGGATCCGATTATAGTTATTACATTTTGTTTATGGTTTAGCTGTCCGCTCATTACCATCTTATCTCATAAGTCATTCATCCATCCCATTCACTTATACTTCTTGGGAAACTGGTCCCATTATCCCCAGTCGGAACCACTATTCCAAACGGAAAAGGAGCTGCATTAAGGTCCGGACCAGGTGGTATCCCCTTTGTTGTGGCAGCGATTTTTGAGGCCTCAACAAAATTGGCGCTACAAGGAGGGCCTTAACTGTGAATGGCAAGCCGACCCAAATCGGCAAGTCAGTCTAAGAGTAATTCTCCCTCCAAATCTCCTCGTTCTTCTCAATTACATGCTGGTTCTCCAGCCCATAACCAAGAAGAAGAGGAATCTACCACCACTGCTCAATCCCATCATATCCCAGAACAGCTAAGTCTTGAATCTCTTGAAGTCCAGTCTCTAATCCATAAACTTCAGAGCTTCTCGATCTCACCACAGAAATCTGAGATATCAGAAAGCAGTGCGACTTCGCAGTTCAACCTCACACATCCTCTTACCAGACTTCAGAGTGAAAAACTTGGTATTGAACCCACTGAGTTTCCTTTA
This sequence comes from Pinus tabuliformis, assembly GCA_031772625.1. Lineage (NCBI taxonomy): Eukaryota > Viridiplantae > Streptophyta > Pinopsida > Pinales > Pinaceae > Pinus > Pinus tabuliformis. Next base: position 44,763,294 of record CM062812.1, read on the forward strand.
CCCAAAAGGAAAAAGCCAAAGAAAAATACTGAAGGATCTGATACTGGGGATTTTTCTTCCACATCCTCCATTTCATCTCCTCATCTGCAAAGTCAACCACCCACTCCTCCATTACATATTGTTGTTCACCAGGGAACAAAAACCTCAATATCCCAATCTATTCACTCCTCATCTTCAACCCTTTCCAACACATCCGGAATCCCAGCAGTAGTCCCAACCACTGTCGCCATTATAATGGCAGATCCATGGACTAGGCCAGGAGCAGTCAACATGCCTGGACCATTGCATGATCTACCCAATGACCCCGAAAAATGGCTGCCTAAATTCAATCCAGATGATGGTATCCAGTCTGAAGAACACATCAACAATTTCATGTTAGCAGTTAACCTAAAAGGAGTGATAGAGCAAGATGTCGTAGTAAGACTTTTCCCTTACACTTTACAAGGATCAGCAGGATCCTGGTATTTTTCCTTACCCTCTGGTTCGATTACCAGTTGGAATACATGCCAAGAGCAGTTTCTCACCAAATATGGAGATGATAGGTCCCTAGCAACTTTAATAAATGACCTCTCCAATTTGAGAATAGAGCACAGGGAACCAATAAAGGAGTTTAATGCCAAATTTAATAAACTACTGAATAAAATCCCTACCGCTTCTAAACCAAGTGAGCAAATCCGAAGCGAATGGTACATCACTGCCCTACCTGCCAACATAGCTATCTTTGTAGACAGGGCTGGCAAACCTACCTTAGCTGAAAATATGAAAGAAGCACTTGCCATTGAAAAGCGCATCAATGCTCTTGAAAAGAAAGCTGCTCTAGAAGATAGAAAAGATAAAAAAGTCTCGTTTAAAGAAGATTCCAAGAAGAAAACCCCGAAGGACCCATATGACATGGAAGGTTTACAAAAGGTCCTTAAAACATTGTCTAATGAAATGGTTGAGATTAAAAAGCAGGTGGCCGAAACTTCAAGCAAAAGACCATTTAGGACTTTTAAGAGAACCGAATCAAAGCCTCCTAATGTTATATCTAACGCTGATTCGGACCAAGAAGAAGAGGAAGAGGAAACACCTTCACAAACCGATGATGAAGAAGAAATAGCTGAATGCCACGGAATGTGGGATTTTATACTCCCAAACTCTGATATGGAGAATGAAGAAGAAGCCTTTCCGGTCACTACAAGAAGTAAAAGCACTCCTGAACCCGCCCAGGCAACTTCAAAGAAAAGGAGCGCAGGCGCTACTACAACAAAGGAAAAAGTTCCCCCAAAGAAGTCACCTGTGGTAGTTCCTCAAAACCAGCCTTCAACTTCTAGTGCTCCTTCAACATCCAAGACTCTAGTGGTATCCGATTCAATGGAATATAACATTGTTGATGATATGAAGAAAACCAAGGCAAATATAACCATGTTTGAACTTAGTAAACTGAAACATCAGCAAAAGCTACTTCTCAAAGAATTAAATGCTGTTCCCCCTACTCCCCTTCCCAGTACAAGAGCTGCCAACGATCAAGGCCAGCCTCCCGCAGGTATGGTTGAAATTACTGATTCAGTCTTAATCGGAGATAAATTAAATTCTCACACCCCACCCTTCCTGCTCACTTATGAGATCTATAATAGAAACCTACAGAACTGTTTAATAGATTCGGGGGCCTCATCTAATATAATGCCAGCTTCAGTTTGTTCTAAGCTGAACATTGAACCCTAGAAGTCTGCAATTCATATTGTACAGTTGGATAGAACTAAAGTGCAGGTTGTGGGAGAAATTAATTCTATAACCATCAGGTTGTCAACCGACCCCAGAATTGTCCAGAGAATTGACATCTTAATCGCTGACATACCCAAATTTTATGGTTTAATATTGAGCAGAGATTGGTCCGAAAAATTGCATGGGTATATTTCTACAGATTGGTCACACATGTGGCTTCCCTACAAGGGAAAGCCAAATCAGATAAGGATCGATTGTGAGAAACATATGACCCACACAGTTACTGAATTCGAGCAAGAAAACCAACCTGTGGCATTCAACAACAACATTTTGGGGAATTATTCGGCAGAATCCTTCTTTGGCAACTTTGTTGCCCAACCATCTCCTTTTTCAGTCAATCATTTTACATCTCAAATAGAAAATTTTTCACAAACTGATAGGTCCAGATGTTTTAATGATGCTGAGGAAAATGTAGATACTTTTGTTAATATTCCTTTATTTTGGTCTCTGTATTTTGATGGCTCTAAGTCCCCTGAAGGTTCAGGAGCTGGATGTATATTGGTTAGTCCGCAAGGAGAAAAGACAATGTTGTCTTGTAGGTTAGAGTTTGAGTGCACTAATAATACAACCGAATATGAGGCTTTAATCCAAGGATTATATAAAGCAATCGGTCTGGAGGTACAATATCTGAAGGTATTCGGCGATTCGGAAATCATTGTCAAACAGGTTAGAAATGCAATTCATTGCCTTTCGACTCACCTTAAACATTACCAATCGCTCGTTCAAGAACTCACCTCACACTTCCTTGCATTCAACATTTCTTCTATACCTCGATCTCAAAATGCAGCCGCAGATTTACTAGCCAATGTAGCTTCAAAGCTTCTACCTTCTGAAGACTACAGCCTTGATAGATTTTCCGTAGAATTACTTTTTAGACCTTCAATTCCCGACAATGTCACTAATTGGAGAGTATTTAATCATGACGATGATATTTTGCAGTTTTTAACTTCTGAGAATTCTTATGATAAGCAAGTTATCGATGAAGATGATCATGATTCCCAGATGAAAGGAGTGCCCAAAGAAAATTCGATTCCCAAACCAGTGGTAAAATTAGAAGATCTTTATGATATTAAAGACAGGTTTAAACCTGTAATTAACACAAAACTTCAAAGTTCTACCCTTAGGTTTGAATTGATAAATCTAGGAACCAAAGATTCTCCTCAAAACATCAATTTAGGAACAGGACTATCTCAGAACGAAAAGGAAGCATTTATTAAATTGTTGAGAAAGAACAAACAGGTTTTTGCTTGGAAATATGATGACTTAAAGACATATGATACATCTATTATCCAGCATACCATTCCTATGCTTCCTGATAAAAAACCAATTCAGCAAAAATTAAGAAAAATACACCCAAATTTGGAGAGCCAGATTAAGTCGGAGCTTAATAAGCTTTTGAAAGCCAAAATTATTTTTCCAGTCCGACATTCAAACTGGGTCTCTATCATGGTGCCAGTCAGGAAGAAAAATGGCGACATTCGAATTTGTATTGATTTCAGGAATTTAAACAAAGCGAGCTTAAAAGACAACTTCCCATTGCCCACTATGGAGCAAATTCTCCAATCGGTGGCAGGTTCTGAATTGATGTCTTTTTTAGATGGTTTTTTAGGGTACAATCAAGTTCTGGTACATCCCGATGACCAGCTCAAAACTACATTCAGGACAAAATGGGGAACCTATGCATATCAGAAAATGCCTTTTGGTCTTATAAATGCCGGAGCGACATTTCAAAGAGCTATGGATATGGCCTTCAGAGGGTTAATTAATCGATCAGTAGTCGTCTATCTAGACGATATTACTGTATACTCTAAAAAGAGAGATAATCATTTGCACGACTTAAATCAGATCTTTCAGAGATGCAAAAGATATGGTATTTCTCTAAACCCAAAAAAGTCCTTCTTTGCTCTAGATCGAGGAAAACTGTTAGGGTTTATAGTATCCAAAGATGGTATTTATATTGATCCTGATCGGATTAATGAAATTTCTGAAATCCCTTTCCCACATAACAAAAAATCAATGCAGTCATTTTTAGGTTAGATTAATTTTGTCAAACGATTTGTTCCAGATTTTTCACAGATTGTATTACCACTTCAGACAATGATCAAGAAGAATTCAGTCTTCAAATGGGGACCAGAAGAAAAACAAGCTTTTGATGTTATTAAACAGTCAATAATCAATGCCCCAGCCTTGAATACTCCAAATTTTTCTAATCATTTTACACTATATACTATCGCATCCAACACTTCATATGCTGCAGTACTCACACAACTGAATGATAACAACCTAGAAGCACCCATATCATTTTTCAGTTCAAATCTTCAAGGTGCCGAGTTGAATTATTCAGATGTGGAAAAACAAGCCTTTGATGTGTTCAAAGTAGTCAAACATTATAGACCCTTCCTTTTGAAAACCCACACAAAAGTGGTAGTTCCTTTCCCAGCGGTAAGACAACTACTAATTCAGAAAGAATTGGGTGAAAAAAGAGCCAATTGGGTTACAACGCTTCAAGAGTATGATTTAGAAATAAAGCCAGCAAAGATTGTTAGGGGCCAAGGTTTTTGCAGGATGTTGGTAGGAGCATCAAACATTCACGAATCAAGCGATGAAGATCAGATTAAATCCATCAATCAGATAAGTGTCACTGATTCTGAATCTCAGTATGCTGATTTGATATTTTATTTGAAGAACGGATATGCTCCTCCAAATTTATCTTACAAAAATAAAAGGGCCATTAGGTTGAAAGCTAAGAATTTCACTCTCATTGATGATGTGTTGTTTAAACAAAATTATGATTCTATCCTGCTAAGATGTCTTGAGAAAACTGAAGCACTAAAGGTTCTGCAGGAGCTACATGATGGACCAGCTGGAGGACATTTTGGAGCCGACACAACAGCTCATAAGATTATTCATGCTGGATATTATTGGCCTACTCTATTTAGAGATTGCCATGAGTATGTAAGAAAATGCCTTAATTGCCAAACATCTGGTGGAAGACAACGAAAATCCGCTTTCCCTCTGCAACCTGTCAACATTGAACAACCATTCGAACAATGGGGATTAGATATCATCGGGGAAATTACTCCACCATCTTCCAAACAACATAGGTATATCCTTACCGCTACTGATTATTTTACTAAATGGGTAGAGGCTATTCCTTTAAAGGCAGCAAATGCAGAGGCAATCATCGAGTTCATTGACCAGTTCATCATTACCAGGTTTGGTGTTCCAAACGCTCTTGTTTTTGATAATGCTTCCTATTTCTCAGGAAACGCTATATATGATTTTGCTATTAAAAGGGGGTTTAAACTGAAATATTCTTCCAATTATTATCCCCAGGGGAACGGTTTAGCCGAATCAACTAATAAGAATCTCATCAAAATCATTAAGCGAACTGTTGAACAGAATCATAGAAACTGGCATAAATCTTTGGTCTTTGCATTATGGGCTGATAGAATAACACAAAAGGCTTCTATCGGGACCTCTCCTTTCAATCTGGTATATGGAAAAGAAGTCGTGTTGCCTACAAATCTTGTTCTTCCATCTTTAGCCCTAGTGCAGTTTATTCAAGAGACTCCGTCTTCTTCTATCCAACTTAGACATGACCAAATTCTCAAATTAGAAGAAGAAAGGGAAAAGGCCAGAATCACTCATGCCAAACATCAACAAATCATCAAAGCATCTTTTGACTCAGCATCATCCGATTCCAAACAACTTCAAGTTGGTGACTTAGTTCTTAAATGGGACAAGGCCCATGAGGATAAAGGTAAGCATACCAAATTTCAGAAAATGTGGCTTGGACCATTTCAGATCTGTGAAAAGATAGGCCATTCAACTTTTATATTGCAAAGCTTATCAGGTTGAGAGATTCTCTCCCCGTCAATGGCCTGATCCTGAAGAAATTCTTTAATTGAGAAGGTAACCCCTTCTCCTTTTTGTAGATTTGCGTAGTTTGTAGGATTGGTAGGAAATAAAACTGTAGAGTATCTCCATTGACCTTTTGTTGTGTTTGAGGAAGCTGTCTCACAAAAAGAATATAAATATTTGTTTTTAGATAATAGAACCCTCAATCAAAAGGAATAGTTTCTAGGAAACTAGATATCCTTGTGTTCTGAAACTTTAATCTAAATTTTGAAGACTCCTCTCAGGAGGTAAAAGTTCCGAATCATTTTCTGTTTCCAAAACTAGTCTCCAAAGGTTATCTGTTAAAAGAAATAGAGGCTAAACCATTTTTCAGTATCTTCAACTCTTCACTTGTCATCCATCTGCTCTTAAGGAGAGAATTGTTCACCCCATTCACTAAAGGATGTGATTATTCAGAGTGTAATTCTAAAATATAAAAGATTAAAGATAAGAGGTCTTATCATAAGCCTGCTTACCATGTTCATAGGGAAATAGCTTAACTGACATTACCAATACTGCCTACCAAAACAGGGTAATGGCTTGAAATTTCAAGACAAGGGGTCTCATCACGAGCCAGCTTGATCAGTTAAATTATTACCAGTGAATGGCATTGTCATAAGCTGGCTACCAAACCAGGAGAGTGGCTTTTTATCTTATTTATTACAAAGAAAAACAGATGAAAAAGTGAAATATGAAAACATTTTATGGATTCATTCTGTTAATCACACTCTTATGTGAATGGAAAAGTGGACAATACTATGGTTAAAAGGTATCCCTGTCGAGACTATAAATGTCTGCTGGCAACAGAGGCTCTACCTATGACAAAGGGGTTAATTATAAAAGCTGATTTGGGAAAGTTTTCTATTTTTATCACTATGAACCAATAAAGACTTATTTTAGAAACTTTTTATGTATTTGGTTTCTTTAAACTAAATGGGACGAAGTTAACAAAATGGAATTCACTTTTTCAGAACACATGAATATCTAGTTATATTAGAAATTTCTCCTTCTGATTGAGTTTCTATTTTATAAAAGGCTTGAATGTTTATGTTAATTTCAGAGATAACTGGTTCTGCCAACGAATCGCCAATTGTTGTGCCCTACAACAACCCCCCATTTCATATCATCTGTATTTACAAATAATCAACATATGAAATGGGTCCCTTTTAAAAAATTAATTGGTATTAATGAATTTGTTCGAAAAAGCCATGATAATCAAATGAGTATGAAAATTGAAGCCTTTTTCGAATAACAATGTTTCCAAAATAAAACAATCTTTTGTTATTGCTATAAAGCGATCGCAAGATCGCATATCGCAATGACAAGAGAGACGCACTTAAACGGCACTTTTGCCTTTGCCGATGCGATATCGCTATCGACAATCGGCGTATTCAATGTATACCCGAAAAGAGCACATATCTTATATTCTGACGCGACACTATATCGGCGATCGGCTATCGGCACTGTCTCATGTGGGAAAATGCTTCAAGTTATAAACCCCGACCCGATGCGATATCGCTATCGGCCGTCGGTGGTATCCCATGCATTTTTATAAGGCGCCCAGCTCTTTCCCCGATGCGATGCGAATTCGCTATCGGAGTTCGGCAAATCACCTAAATTGCATTTGGTAATGGCTTCATATGGTAGTCTGATGCAATATCGCAATCGGCGTTCGCCAGGGCTACTTTCAAACGATAATGTAACACTCTCCCCCCATGCGATGCGACATTGTTCATCGGTAATCGAAATTTTCAAAAAACGATTGCTTTAAGCTTAAAAGTTATATTTAAATCCGGTTGATAAGGCGCAGATTTCAAAAAACCGTTAAATGCAGGGATAAGGTAATCCATGCGTATTTAATAATTTTGCCCCTTCGATTAACGAATACTTGCGTCTAAGGCATAACATATCTGTTGCACGCGTTGGGAGGTCATTCAACTGAATAACAGCGTAAAGGTCATTTAATGGGTAGCAGGCCTTAAAATCACCATTAATGCATATGCGATCTCTTACCAGTGATTGGATCCGCAGCCACTTTTGAAAATTAATAGCGCCACACTTCAAGTGATATATACCTTTCCAATTATGGTTTGTCTTCATTATTCCTCGTGTTACGATTTCTCTTGCACTTGTGTAGAGTTCGTTTGTTGAAGAAAGCCTGAACATGATGGGGAAGAAGAATAAGAGGAGTTCTGGTTCTACTACAACATCTGTTGCAGGTCAAGCTGCTCCAATTTCGAAGAAAGGCTTAATCTCGGAAACTACGTGCACTGGTCTTGCTAGGACCACATGGCAGGGCACATATAATCTGTTGGAGGCCGAGCAACCAAAAGTGACAGTGAAAATGGCTAGTGTAGATGTATTAAGGAAGTCTGATGCAACGCTCAAAGACTTGGCCGACTCCTTTTTACACAGAATAGCGGCCAGAGAGCAGGTTCTCCCTTACACAGATGTGGTGCGCTGGGCAATTGAAGAAATCCCCATCACTGATAGAACTTTCCATACAAGGGACGGAAGGATTTTCGGGTCATTCAAGCCTGATGACCTGAGGCGAATGTATCATCTGCCTGAACCGGAGCTAGTCTACAACAGAACCTTCGTGGAGAAATTCGCAAAAGAAAATGAATCACCATCCGAACCCCTCCAAGATTGGAGCAGAACCCAGCCAAGCACAAGCATGAAAGTTCGGGTAAGTACTCCAACGTTTCTTTGGCTTCTCCCTATTGCTATGCGGGGATTATGATGTGTAGATTGTGGGGATTACATGACTCTGTTAATATCAATATTGACATGGTTCCCTTAATGGAAGCGGCTATCAATGCTATAATCATGGGTTGGGCCACTATTCTTTCTGATAAGTTGGTCGTAGCTGTTCGTGAATTCAGAAACAAAACTATAGTCACCGAAAGGAAAATCCCGCCGTTTTATTATTCTGCTTACATTATGGATACCCTGTGTCTTAATTCTGAGTTTCCTGTCCTCGGTTGGAGATGGACCACCCAAGATCCAACACCCATTCATTTATACCATCAGAAATTGTGGAAGTCCTCTTACAAGGACCATTTGTACCAAATTTGTAATGGTTTCATGGTGCCCATTTACTATTCTATTTATGACAGACCCATTTCCAGAATTTCCTATGAAGCTTCTTTTGACTTACCAGCCGTAGCAAGTTGGTTCGGGGAGGAGTATTTCACCTATATCAGAGTTTTTGGGAGTAAGGCTAGGCCACATGTCCTCCCTTTATATATCCCAGACAAACTGTTAGCCCGGGAAATCTGCTACCAGATTATGGCCGAGAGTGTCACACAAACTCTCAAAGAGGAGAAGAAGAAAGGTTGGCCCTCGTTTCCTTTAAGAATTGGGGTTTTTACTCTGCTTAATTACAAGCATGCAGAAAAAGAAGCGACAAAAATCCAAGCTTTATCCTTGGCCACTCTCCCAAGCAGGCTCTATGATCCAAAGCAAACTGCCTACATTGCCCTAGAACAAGCAAAATTAACAAAAGTTGATCATCAAGAGGATATGTTTGATGACCTGTTCGCAGGTACTGAGACAATAAGCCAAGCCAAACAGCTTGCAATAATGAAATACAATGATGAGGCGTTGACAGAGTTTAATAAACTAGGGAACAGAGGTTGCAAACTCTGCCCCTAGAGTTATTATCCACAACCCCAGCGTCTTCCTCAAGCGAGCCTGGTCGGCAACAGATACATTCACCTACTGTTACAACTAAAGAACAGGATAAACAACAGGAGGAAAGGCAGAAGAAGCTGCAAGTTGAGAGGCAGAAAAAGGAGCAGATAGAAAGGCAGCAAAAGGCAAAGAAGGAAGAAGAGCAGAGGAAAAGGAAGGAAGAAGAGCAGAGGAAAAAGAAGGAAGAAGAAAAACTGAAGAAAGAACTAGCAGATAGGCAGAAAAAGGAATTAGAGGAGCAGCAGCGAAAAACGCAAGAGGAGCAGCAGCGAAAAGCACTTGAAGAACATCAGAAGTTAGAACAAGAGAAAGAACGAAGCAGAGCCCATACTGAGCAACATAAGCAAACTTCCATTGATCCTGAATTGATTAAACAATGGAACCAATTTGATTCCATTATCAGTGGTAAGGAAGGCTCCAAGGACACAGGCTCCTCTAAAAAAAGTGATGCACCCGATACCACTTCTTCTCAGGTTCTAGGAGGAACCAGCGGCCCACCCATTTCACAGGATGTCGAGGTAATCAATAAGGACCCTTCCGATCAAATTGTTCTCCAGGTGGAGGAAATTCCTCCCCTGGATATTTTCTACAGCCCAAAGCATAGAGCCGTTATCAAGCGCTCTAAGAAAAGACGAAGGCTTGATCAACCTTCTATCTTTCCTGAGCAAACAGTCACGGGCAATATGGTCTGGAAGGAGGATTTGGATCCCTCCGATGATCTAACAAAGCTGTCACAATTCGCGGGAGCTTATTCTGCAGCAACTATCGACAAAGCATCGGAGGTAAGTCTTCTGTTGAAGACTAAGGACCATGAAATATATGCATTACAGGCAGAGGTAATTGAAGCGAAAGACAAAGCAGCACAGGTGGAAGAGCAGTTGCTGGCTCAACAGCAAGAAAACAATTTGTTAACCCAGCAACTGCAAATTGAAAGACAAAGAATAGACCAAAGTGAAACTCAGAAGGCAAAAGAATTGTCAGAGGCATTGTCACAGTTGAAAGCATCAAATGAGCTGATGATGAAATCGAAAGATGAGCGAATAGCTCAACTATCAGCACAGCTCGAAGGTATCAAGAGCACACAGAATGTGAAAGTTTTCAGAGCAGAAGCAACTCAAATAAATGGCGCATTACTGTCTCAGATTAGACTTCTATGTCAACAACTTGCTAAGGCTGAGTCATTATGCGAAATATCTACAACAGTGTGTGAGCAAATAGAGAAGGCCAGGAATGAGCTAGATCAGGCCGAAGAAGCCATATCAGATTATATTGAGTGGCAAGACACTGACGAAGGGAAAGCGGCGAATTTGTCCCGAATCCATGAAGCGTACAAAGACATCCTCTTCACGGAATGGAACACTCAGGTAATGAAAGCAGAAAGGGCGGCTTCCAGGTGTAAAATAATTGCCAGCAATATGATCGACCTAGTCAATGATACACTTTATTTGGCAAACATGATCTCCAAGTGCACACCTGGAAGCATAACAACAGGAGGTATGCTTGAAGAATCAAGTTATCCTGACTTGGAGGAACAGAGGAAGTTAATTACCGGAGTAAATACTTTAACCTCTGATGCATATTGGCTCTTTCTAATCAAGCCACATACTCAAAGGTCTGCTCTCAAGTGTTTAACAGATGCCCTCGGATACCTGATCCTCGACATTCAAGATGCTACATATGATGCCCAGCTAACTTCGCGTCTCAACACTCCACCAGAAGTAGAGCCAATGCTGGCGATATGTCAGCTAAGGAGTAAAGGCAAAGAACCCACCGAATGAAGCATTGCCGCCAACTGCCAGATCGCCAGGAAAGATGGAAAAAACATTTATTGATGCCAATTTAATAGCTTTTCAGTTTTTTAGATATTTAGATTAGTATAGTATTTATAGACCCTTTCATTGTTTTGGAAAGGGTCGTAAAATTTTGTAATAAGACTTAAAGGCTGAAGTTTGCACTATTGTGCTTCAGTCTATATTCTTTTTGTGAAACTCGACCAACGGTCCTTAATTTTGATTTGAAGGCTATTTTATACAATTGCGCACGATTGTCTATTGTTTGGAATGCTTTCCGATTTGAAGGAAGGACTGCGACATAGTGATTGATGTACTGGATTGATCGATCAGCTTACATGGTACTATTATCTGTATCTGTGTTCTTTCTTATTATATGAATTGCTGTGTTATTATCTTTGCTATTGTTGAATGCATGTATGCGATATAACAGCGAATCGTCATTTCACTTCACTATTGAATGCTTGTGTTGATTTGTTATCCCTTTCACTCATGCATGTATCAATGATATGAATGATTAAGCGTAGTAATTCGCTCTAATCGCTCTGCATAACTAATTATGCAGAGCAATGTTTAAATGGTTTAAACGTCTATGCTTAAAGTGTTAGAGTCATTTATATGCCTGCCTTAAAGCACAGATCATCAAACGCTACGCTTTGCCAAGTGATAAGTCCCGGGATCCGATTATAGTTATTACATTTTGTTTATGGTTTAGCTATCCGCTCATTACCATCTTATCTCATAAGTCATTCATCCATCCCATTCACTTATACTTCTTGGGAAACTGGTCCCATTATCCCCAGTCGGAACCACTATTCCAAACGGAAAAGGAGCTGCATTAAGGTCCGGACCGGGTGGTATCCCCTTTGTTGTGGCAGCGATTTTCGAGGCCTCAACACAGTGGCGAAACGACTGCTCTATTTTTTTCAACCATGTGGTTGCTAGGTTTGGTGTACCACAAGATATAGTTATAGATCATGGGTCGTATTTTTGCAATCACATGATGGTCGAATTAATTGCCAAATTAGGACTGTCACATGATAGTTCTACTCCATACTACCCGCAATCTAATGGATAAGTTGAGGCTATCAACAAAGTCCTTAAGCGCATGTTGCAAAGAATGATTGGAGTTCATAAAAGGAATTGGAATTTAATCCTGTACTTATATTTGTGGGCATATCGAACCTCGGTGAGAAATGTGATCGGATTTACACCTTTTCAGTTGGTGATGGTTTGGAAGCAGTCTTACCAATCCAATGTGAAATCTCGTCTCTCAAACTCACGATTGACCTGCTACCTGACACTTCTGAAGAAGAAGCACATTGGAGTTAATCCATCTGGATGAAATCCTTCGTGATGTCACAATGGCTAACAAAGCGCATAAAAAATGCATTAAGGCGCAATGCGATAAAAATGTTAAGCCTCATGTCTTCTTAGAAGGTGACCTGGTCTTTCTTTATGATCAGGATTATGATAAACTTGGAGCAGGAAAATTTGAACCACTATGGATGGGCCCTTATATTGTTAAACGTGTGTTGATGAAAGGTGCCAATGAGTTAGTGGACTATGATGGGATTCCATTGTCGTAGCCTCAAAACATGCTGTATCTTAAACGTTACTATTCTTAGTTAAGTGTAGTAAAACTCACTGTATATATGCTTTGATTGTGTGTGTGTGTGTTTCTTTTAGAGTTCTTGTTTTGGTTAAGTAATCCACTTCACATTTGTTGCATATGTCAAACTTTTCGGAACCATTTGTTGGTTATGCCGATGGAGCTAGTCGTAGTACATAGAATTTATCTTCTGCAGCATGGGCCATTTTCGCTCCAAGTAGTGAGTTAGTGAGTTTTAGAGGGATATGTATTGGATGATCGACAAACAATATCGCTAAGTATAGCACGTTGATTGAACTCCTCTTTGATGCCATTTCACTTGGCATACGTTGAATCATAATTAGGCTAGACTCACAACTTGTCGTACTACATCTTACTGGCGTATCTACCATCTGAAACCCAACAATTCATCGCATGTTCCTTAGAGTTCATATTTTGGAAAGGTATTTTGAGTTTATTCAATATCAACATATTTCCAGAAATCTAAACACATTAACTGACTCTCTAGTGAATTATGTGTTAAATAGACATTTGTGACATATGTAAAGTAAACATTTTCAATTTACATCATCATTTGAATAGGATTGCATCACTTAACCATAATAAAACTCTGAAATTTAAATAGATATATGTATATAATTTTTTACAAATAGTTTGTGTCCAAGACAAGAATTGGTAATCTGACCCAAAACAAAAAAATGTATGCAGAAAATATCCAAGTAGACTAGTGCTGTTCATGATAATAGCTCACAGCTTGTACTATCATGCGTAGGAGTCTCATCCAATGAATCGGCACGCCAATAGTATGGTGCTGCAATCACATAGGTAACTCCTCAATCCGGACATCCGGAATACCTAGGGTCAAACCCTCTATGTGATCATGTAGCTTGGCCAATGTCTCTAGTAAATCCAAGTCTCAGAGAACTACTCTCCCAACAGCTCTATGTATTGGCACACCTGCCTCTCTTTGGTGTCCCACATGTTGAATAGATCCAACATCTGCATGCATATAAAAATGTTTGTTTAGTCTTGGCCATAATAAAAAAACACAAAAAAAGTAGAAACTTAAAAAAAAAAAACACTTTGGTCAAACAATTTACCAATAGCACTCCACTGCGCTCCAATTGGTAACATCAGATCTGGATCACCATGGAAATCCATTCCTGAATATGGATATTCTGTGAAGGCCATCTCCTGTCGGTCAAACCACTCATAAAAAGCAAGGGTAAACGAGATCAATGACTGGCCAGCATGCCTAGCCATAAGATCTACCCACCTCTACATCCGTGGGTCTCTAGGTCCAGGTGCTCCCAGTGAGATGTGTTGTGGTTGCATGAGTGAAATTCTATCCAAGGCAAAAGAAATCAAGATAGACACATAACCAATTTTTTTTGTCTTTCCATTATTTACCTTGGTCAGCTGTTCTTTCATGGATAAAAGAACTGCCTCACACCAGTTGAACACTTTTGGCTCCAAACACTCTAAAGCATACTACATATATGACTTGTTTGCTAAGTGTAAAGTTGCTCTGCCAACTAGCTTGGTGAGGATAAAAAGGATTTTTGTCAACAGTAAATCACTGACATCACTGATGTTGATCTTTCCATCTCTGCTAGGTTGAGCTCCTTCCCGGCAAAACTGTCGTATATAGTCTCTCACTGATTCACCTCCTCTGGTAAATCCTGATAATGAGATGGAGGCACCTCACCTCGACAGTGCAGTCAGAAAGTAAATATCATTGAAGGTAAAGGGGATCACTTTGCCCCTAATTTGAAAAACTTGATTGGTAGGATCTCAAGAATGAACAAGGTACTGTAAAAGTTCAATTTGTTGCCTCATGCTGGAGAATCGAAAATACTTCAGTAACCCACAATTACTTAGGGCATCAATTGTTCCCTGATTATTTAGGGAAATCATATCTTGTTGTTCATGCTCTCATTCTCTCCATGATCTGAAAATGGGCCCTTAGGCTTCTTGTCTAACTTACAAGAACCTCTTCCACTTCCAAAGCTTTAAATTTTCCGAAATCTTAATGATTAACCAATGTGGAATTAGGAAATGCTTGAAAATATAGGTGTATGCTTGTATTTGTTTTTGATTGTTGAGTGCTTATGTTCATTTTCTTATGCTGATGTGAAACACAAAAAACAGTAAATAAAGCAGCAATTCAATAAACCCATAAGAAAACAATATAATATGGAGTTCACCCTGATATCTTGGGCTACGTCTCCTTGAGCACTAATCAACTCGATTAGACTCCATGGGATTATGGCTTCAATTCTTTTACAAGTGCTACACTTAACTCCATTAGTTTACTACTGAACCAATGGGCTTAGAATGCCATCTTACCCCTGGCTGTCCTTGTTCTGCAGACAGGTCTAGGCTTCTCTAGACTTGACTCCTTCAGTCAGTGCTCTGAGCTTCTCGAGCTTCTAGCTCCTCTAACTCCCTCAGAATTCTACGTTTGTCTTTGGAACTCCTTCTCCTATCTTTGAAACAACTCAGACAACCAGCCACAGCTCGATCATTCAATCTCCTGCTGTGTTGCAACTTCATTGCAACCTTGTGGCTCTTTAGAAGTCTATTAGAGCTCTCTGGCTCTGCGGCTCTGCCTATTACAGTGAGCTCAATTTGAGTCTCAGACAACAGATACAATCAGTAGGACTGTACTTGGATTCCCCAAGTCTCTCTGGAGTACACAAACTCTCTCAAGTACTCTCTCTATCTTTATCTGTCTATGGCTTTTAAGCCAATCTGCTTTCTCACTGTTCGTTTCCGCTTCTCGGATTTCTGGTTCCCTGCCTTTGTCCGTTCAAATCCCTTCTTTTGGTGGTTATAGTAACTGCATAACACCTTATAGGGAGGTGGCCACCTATTCCTTTAACGGATGAGCATGTCAGGTTCACCGGAAACACTCAATTGTTTGAAATGGCTGTTATTTCTGTTTACTCCAAGAATGCCCACGAAACATGAATCTCTGCCAACTCATCGTCCACGTTAGACTTCAGAATCCTGCACAATCTTCTTTATAACTTCGTCAAATCCGGTCATCCATTGGGTCGCATCTCCACCGTTGATCTGGACCCTCCAGATCCTACGGTCATCGCACATATCGGGCGGATAACTTGCTCAATGTTTACCCGTCTGATGTGAGCGGTTTTCTCTCTCTTCCATCGGACACTTGTCACTCGCTATGTGGCATCAGGTAGGAATCAGTCTAAACCGCTTACTGCTCAAAGCCCTTCCAATATCCTACCGGTTTCTGTGGAATCCCACCTCGGACGGAACCAAAACGCTTTCTGCTATATTTCATGATTTTTCAGGTCCGGGCGCATGTGGCTCTCCTTCTTCGCAGGGTTTGCCCTGCATATCAAATTCCTCCCCTGTTGACTCAAGCCATAGCTAACTTTTCTAATTTACGACAGCGCGCGTTACCATGGTCCACCGCTTTGCACGCTTGATTGACGACCCTCGTTGATTCATGATGATCGTAGTTAGCAACTGTCATGAGGATTCCTCTGATAAGCTTTATCTTCACAAGATTTTTAATCTTTGGCATAAATTATAGAGAGTTCATGAAGACTTAGAGAGTTTCAAGATCCATTTTGGATCACACCTTCCCACTAAAAGAACTTTTGGTTTACCAAAAGACTGATATACTGATGAGAGTAACAACACTCTCTTCGGTCAGCCTTCATACACTTGCCTTTGCATAGTGCCTGTGAACCAAAATCTCTGACCACTTCCCTGTTTGGATGGGTTGGTCGTTTCGGGAAGAATTGTTTTCCTCCTTGACTTCATGCATAACTTCTGCTATGAAGTTTACAAAAGGTAGTTTGAACTTCTTTGCCTTGATCTTTGATCCAAGGTGGCTCAAACGAATGTGAAGTACATCTTCTCCACAAAAATTTCATCTGTACCTATTTGAAAAGCTTCCAACAACAACTATTAACAATAGTAGGCATATAGACAACAACTGGATGGACTAACTCCTGCTTCATCAAGGAAACAGATTTCACATCTTGTGAACCCTTCCATGTCTTATATCTGCATACAAATGATTGACTAGATAACCAGCCAATAAAACATGCCTTTACAACAAATGACTCTTCAAGTCAAGCATGTAGGAAAAAGATTTTTAGGACTCTTTTCCAAAAGATGAAACACTTCATCATTATCTCCATTTTGGAGACCAAGTTAACTTCTCCCAAGCCAACATCACATGCATCTCATGCTCATGCATGCATTCCCTATTTCAACTTTCGCTTAAGCACACTGTACTTTCGAAGATGAAATGAACATACTGTTGCAGCAATAAAGTGAGTTTCCTACTCAAATTATTTCCATTTACCATTTTGGTAAGATCCTGCAACTTGCATTTATTCCACAAAGAAATGCAAACAGATGCATCAATATACATGCAGTCTTAATTGGATAAGAATTCTAACCATTTCTTACCAATCCATTTCAAAGGTCCCTCCTTTGTTTGCACATCAGCATCAATATGTGAATCATCCTGAAACACGTCAATCATGGAATCTTTATTTCCATCCCTGCCATTTTATTTTTCCACCTTCTCCATCAGCTTTGGTGGAAGCAGTGCTAGATTCAAAGTCCAACACCTTTCAACAAGATGCTCTTGCTTATGGCAGTAAGTGCAATACATGTGCATCCTTTTGACAGCATTATTTTCCTTGTCCTGTGGACCTTTGGCTGCTTGCTTCTTTTCCTTCAAAAGTTTCCTGTATGTGGCCATCCTCTTCCAACATCTAGAAACATAATGGTTATCCAAACCACAAAAAGAACATGCAATTCTTTTTCCATGCTTTACAAAATCAAAAGGAATGTGTTTAGAACCATATTTATACCTGCCTCTTTCACCTTTATTGCCTTCATGAGGAGGTGAAGCAAATGAAGAAGTGGCTCCATTTGGAACACCATCACTTTCTTCAAGGCTGTCAGAGTTTCCACAACTCTTTGGTTCAAGTGTGTGCTTCTGAACACCTACATCCTGCAAATGATGTTTCGAGCTATTGCATTCCTCCTGAAGACAATCCTCACACTTTTGAGGTAGAGAACCTGCAATGAAACTCATTTTTGGAACTGTTTCAATGGCCTTCATGGTAGCTTTGGAACTCTCTCCATAAGACTGTCCATAGCCAAGACCCAAATACTTAGGCCTTTCCTCAACCATTATTGGCTCAACGATAGCTTGTGCATGTTTGCCCAATCCTTTTCCTTCATAGCCCATCTTGGACATTAGCTTGGAACCTATACCTCTAGTATGTTTTTCAAAAGAACCAATATAAGCATTCTTAGAAGAATTTGAAGACAAACAGGAATGGTTTACCT
This sequence comes from Pinus tabuliformis, assembly GCA_031772625.1. Lineage (NCBI taxonomy): Eukaryota > Viridiplantae > Streptophyta > Pinopsida > Pinales > Pinaceae > Pinus > Pinus tabuliformis. Next base: position 44,781,408 of record CM062812.1, read on the forward strand.
CTTCTTCAAGCTGATACTTGGCCAAGGCTTCTTTGGCAACAAAGAGTTGTGACTCCAACTCATGCATCCTTTTCAGTTTCATATTTGCAATATGAAGTTGCCTCTCCATTTCCTGCAATTTTCTAGAAAGAATATGTTTCTCTTCCTCCAGAGAATTCAACTGCTTTCTAAGTATGCTACTCTTCTTTCCCTCCTCATACATTTATCTCACCATATCCATCATGGTGGAAAAGTCTTGCTTCATGTCCCCATTAAAGGAAATTGGGGAGCAAGAAGAAATTGAGAACTGACTTGTAGAAGTTGTCATTTTCAAAGTGCACAAAAGAACTTCAAACAAGATTATTAAAGAGCTTATTCAGTAATCTCTTGCAACAACCTTTTGTGCTTCAAGGATTGTCCTGAGGTCCTTTGGGATAGAAGAATGCCTTCAACCCTTCTTCCTTGTCCTTCCTCTGCAAACTAAAACAATAGTCAGTATGTAACCAAGCATACAATCAATGAGGCAATCAATCCTTGACTGTCCAAGAATCGTTCAGACAAGAAATCTTTGCCCTGTCAATCAAGCATTCTGATACAACCTTCTTTGAAGGTGGGGTTAATCAATCTTAGGCTCTGATACCACCTGATCTGAAAATTGGCTCTTAGTCTTCTTGTCTAACTTACAAGAACCTCTCCCACTTCCAAAGCTTTAAATTTTCCCAAATCTTAATGATTAACCAATGTAGAATTAAGAAATGCTTGAAAATATAGGCGTATGCTTGTCTTTGTTTTTGACTATTGAGTGCTTATGTTCATTTGCTTATGCTGATGTGAAACAAAAATAACAGTAAATAAAGCAGCAATTCAGCAAACCCATAAGACAACAATATAATATGGAGTTCACCCTAATATCTTGGGCTACGTCTCCTTGAGATCTAATCAACTCGATTAGATTCCCTGGGATTATGGCTTCAATTATTTTACAAGTGCTACACTTAACTCCATTGGTTTACAGCTGAACCAATGGGCTTAGAATGCCATCTTACCCCTGGCTGTCCTTGTTCTGTAGATAGGTCTAGGCTTCTCTGGACTTGACTCCTTTAGTCAGTGCTCTGAGCTTCTCGAGCTTCTGGCTCCTCTGACTCCCTAAGAATTATGCACTTGTCTCTAGAACTCCTTCTCCTGTCTTCGACACACCTCAGACAACCAACCACAACTCGATCATTCTATCTCCTGCTATGCTGCAACTTCACTGCAGCCTCATGGCTCTTTAGAAGTCTATTAGAGCTCTCTGGCTCTGCGGCTCTGCCTCCAACCTCTGGTGGCTCTGCCTATTACAGTGAGCTCAATTTGAGTCTTAGACAACAAATACAATTAGTAGGATTGTACTTGGATTCCCCAAGTGTCTTTGGAGTACACAGACTCTCTGGTGTACTCTCTTTGTCTTTGTCTGTCTGTGGCTTTTAAGCCAATCTACTTTCTCACTGGTCATTTCTGCTTCTCGACTTTCTGGTTCCCTGCCTCTATTCATTCGAATCCCTTCTTTTGGCAGTTACAGTGACTTCATGACACCTTATAGGGAGTTGGCCACCTATTCCTTTAATGGATGAGCGTGTCAGGTTCACCAGAAACACTTGATCGTTTGAAACAGCCGTTATTTTCGTTTACTCCAAGAATGCCTGCGAAACATGAATCTATGCCAACTCATCATCCACATCGAACTTCAGAATCCCACACAATCTGCTTTATAGCTTCATCAAATCTGGTCATCCAGCGGGTCGCATCTCTACCATTGATCGGGACCCTCCAGATCCTACACTCATCGCACATATCGGGCGGATAACTTGCTCGACATTTACCCGTCCGATGTGAGCGGTTTTCTCTCTCTTCCACCAGACACGTGTCACTTGCTGTGTCGCATTGTGCGGGACTCGGTCTAAACTGCTTACCGGTCGAAGCCCTTTCGATATCCTGCTAGTTTCTGTGGAATCCCGCCTCGGACGAAACCGAAACACTTTCTACTGCATTTCATTATTTTTCGGGTTCGGGCGCATGTGTCTCTCCTTCTTCAAGGGATTTTCCTTGCGATATGCGATTAGCGATTAGCGATAATTGCATATCATATTCATCCCCCGTTGACTCAAACCATCACTAACTTTGCTAATTCACGACAACGCACGTTACCATGGTCCGCCGCTCTGCGTGCTTGATCGACGACCCTCGTTGTTTCACGTTGATCATAGTTAGCAACTGTCATGAGGATTCCTTTGATAAGCTTGATCTTCAGAAGATTTTTAATCTTTGGCATAAATTATAGAGAGTTCATGAAGACTTAGAGAGTTTCAGGATCCATTTTGGATCACTCCATATAATCACCTTTTTGATTCGATGAATGTCTGAAATGCAACCATTAGACAAATTAGAATCCATCTTTTGCAAAAAAAAAGTTGAAAATTTGGGAGAAAACATCTGTCAAAATTTGGTTTTTGCACCCATCGCACCCCTCCCTTAGAGACAGTGCGCTGTAATGCATACAACCTTCTAAGTGTGTGCAATGCAGCGCACCTTTCAATATGGAAAGGGTTTGCTGATCCAGAGAGCGAAAAATGAAACACTAGGGGCCTCAAAAACCAAATTTTTTTGCTTAAAATTGAATATAAATGTAATAAAATGGAAGAGAATAGGGATAACTCTTACTTGGTCTGGACGGCACGAGAAACAATCCATAGAATCCTCTGCAATCAGCTAGTGAACTTTGAGGTGAAAAAATGCTCCAGAGCACTAAAGTCAAAGAGTAAAAGTGAAATGGTAAAAATGAATGATAAAACTTGTTTTTATGTTCATTTCTTGCACATTAATCGAGTAAACATTAGTTTTTATTCATTTTATCCATGAACATGTATTTTTAATCCTCTTTGATGGAGTTTTGAGTAGGTTTAACAGCTAAAAGCAGAATTCATTGTGTTCAAGTGTAAATTGAACATCTTTGACCACAAAGAAAACTTTTATCTCTTTTTCGAGCTTTGTTAAAAATGAAAAAGAACCCCCTTAGAGTCCTCTTTAAACTCTTTTCAGACTCTCTAAATATGAAAATATTGTCGAGCGCTTGTCCTTTCCAGCTCGTTAAAGGATTGGAAACAATATCTCTCTTGTATAATTTTTTTCGGACTTGAGAGATTATTTTACGAAAAAGAACTTATGGAGTTTCCTTTTCATCCTTTTTCAAACTCTATAAACATGAAAAGGACCGAGTTGTCTTTGTCGTTAAACTCGTTAAAAAAATCAAATAGCGGTAAGCTTGTCCATTTAGACAAGGCTGAGTTTTCCCTTCACTAGACTCGTTAAAGCATCAAATAGCGATGGATTCACTCGAAGGGTGAAATTATACAACAAGCATATGTTATTCTCCTCAAGCTTGATAAATAATAAAGAGGTACTGGTCAGTAATGACTAGGGAAAAAAGGAAAAAGCCGAGAAAACTTTATGGTAGCAAGTCGCTCTTGAACATGAAACTTTCACTTCATCTTCCTAAGTATTTGGGTTGGGTTATTTGCTTGATTTTTATCACACCGTTGGTCTATCATACCATCCATTACTTGGTTTTGGGTCAATGCTGCCAATTCATTCAGTGTCACCGATATGTTCAAGAGAAGTCATTCAGTTCAAAACTTCATCCTTTGCAATACCGTAAACCTTTAGTTTCATGACCGCCATTCTTAAACCTTGTGTCGTTAGTCATTTTTTCATCTCCAAAATCGTTTATTTCATTTCGTGTCATAGATACATCAAGGCCCTCCTGTGACAAGTTGCTTCTTGTCGACATCAACATATCATGCAAGAAGTTGACTTAGAAACACCCCTTCAGTACCTTGAAGCTTCCATACATCAATGGTAGGTCTCTCGCTTCTGGCGATAGGTTGACATCAATGGCCTTCGACCGAAAGACTTTGTATGGTGTTCGACATCAAATCATTTATTCACACCATGCAAAATGTACTGTAGTACCTCGAGGGTCATTAACATTATCGATGATCCCTCTCATGTCTGTTAACGGCTTACATCATTGGCTAGTAATCAGATGATGTATTTCCATGTTTGACTTTAGAACATCTATTCACATGGTTAGACTTGTACTTAAGCAAAAATATTTAACGAGATTGAAGACCCCGGATCTAGTTTCATCCATTCAGGCTACGATATTTTTCCGGAGTACTAAATCAAATGTAAAATGGCCTTACATTCATGGTCAACCATTCATGGGTCCATATCTGTAGACAACTATATTTGTACATGTAATGAAAATTTACAAGCTGAGCATGGTTATGCCTTCCTTCAGCTAGTTCATGAGAAAGATCAAATTATCATGATATATGTATTGTAATTGATGCAGGTCACCTTCCATTTCGAAACCTCCTCTCCTCGTGATAAAGAATTTCACCCAACATATATATTTACGACTTCATGCTTTAGGGGGCAGATGTTATAGATCCATTTGGGCACATCAACCACAACTTGCTCGATACTATTAGGGCCCATCAACCCTTAGTGTAGTTGTTACATGCCCTAAAGAAGTTAGTCATCAGAATGCCTCACTCCCAAAGAAGTTCCATCACTGAAAACATCCAAAAACTACCTCTAAGAAGATCAGCGTAGGTAGGCCTTCATTAGGGTGCAATGCAATGCAAACCATACACTGACAGGGTGCTATGCATCGCACTTGGTCCCTGTTTGGCCCGCACTGGGCGAATTTGAGCGAACTTCCGTGAGGGTTTGAAGATTCCTTATCCATTGGAAACCTCTAGAAGTTTCTCAATGCCACCTACTCCTTTGAGTTCGCATTTGGATGAGGAAGGGAATTAGGAAACATCAATCCCCTATCCCTTCTTCCATGGAACTGATTTCTAAATTTAGAAAGGAATTCATTATCACCATTGATGGCATAACCTCCTTCACTCACCTATATGAAGATCACTCATCTAAGAGATCAGGGGCTAGAAAATATTGAGTTGTAAGGAGATGCTGATGATATGAGATTAGAATTGATTGCAAGTATTGTATTAGTGTTGAAGTGTCTTGCTTGTCATGAGTTGAAGAGGGATTGAATTAGAAGAGTGTCACGGGATCGAGCACATATGGGTTGTAGTCCTTCCTCTTATCAATGCAGTTTTCAAAACTTTTTCCTTGTGCTTGTGTTATATGTTAATGCTTTCATATGTATATCATGTTCTCGATTCCATGTTATTTATATGCAATAGATCATTATCATTTGCCTTGATTGGTTTTTTTTTCTACGTTTGTGTAGGTACTTTCCAAGCAGCTTAAGTACGAAAAGGAGCAGCAAGATCGATCAAGGGAGACAAGGAGCTAGAGAAAACTATAAGTAGGTTTCTCTTTTCTCTTATTTTATCTATTGATTATAGAAAAGGTAGAGATTGCTTTGTCTATTGTTTCTAGACCTGCTACTAAGTCTAGAGGGTTAGGCGTTTGTCCAAGAACACTAAATATTCCCGAAACAGTTGGGCTTATGAGAATTATGCTGTCATTGATCTCAAGAAGGAGTTGATGATCTTTGAAGTAGAAAGGATACAGGTAATACAACTGTTGGATCCGTCCCAAGGACCAAGATTCACCAAACCATTAGATGACCAAGATTAACCTGGGACACTAGACGAGCTATACCGATTAACGACTAGGAGGAGGGAATATGACATCAATCCCACGACAGAGGGGTCAATTATCTGGAGTAATATACAGAGGTAAGAGTTGGGCTCTGAGGCTGCATGGGATGCCCAGAAGTAAGGAGGATACAAAGTCAATACAAGACGTTACGCTACAATATGTCGTGTCAACTGGATTGTGACAGAGGTAAGTGATTATCCTACTTTCCATGGCATCGACTCGGTGGATGTATTTCTAAGTAAAGTTGATAGAACCATAAGGGAAAGCCACAAGGTACCATTGTTAGACATTACACTACAAGCAACCCCAAAATGGTGGTGGGGATATCACCACAACACCCTTCGTGATTGGGACAAGGTCAAGCGGGCCATGAGAGAAAGGTTCAAGCAGGAAGGGAACCAAGCATGAGAAAGTGTAAAATACAGGGGGGACTCTGATCCTTGTCAACACCTGGAATGCTGCACAGATAGATGGAACAAGGAATGGATCTTGAAGAAGCTATGGGTACACATGCTTGTACACACCCTGGGTATAGTCCTGTAGGCTTGGTATATACAAGAAGAAATTTGAAGACAAAATGGGGACTCAGACACACTTGGTAAACAATTCTGTAGTAGTTTTTCATTCAAAGATAGTGACATATAGCTAACTAAGGCTCTGTATGCTATCAAAATGATACTCTTCACCTTATGATAGTTATGGGAAGGATGCATTGACGAAACATTCCTACAATAGTTTTATGAGTCAGGGTACCAAAAGTCCCTGGCTTGCGGGATGTTGAGCGTAGATCCAGAGGAGGATGATTTAGAGGGACTAAGGCACTTGATGTTTTAAGAGACTAAAGGAGAAAGGAATATTTAGGAGGGATTGGTAACATATGCTCCCCACTTACTCCCAGTGAATTTGCAGAAGCATAAATTGCGACAGAGGAGAAACCTAAGATGGCATCTATAGGGAACTATTGGGACGAGCACACGACTATGGAAGTTTTGATCTACCATGCGAGTATGAGGATTTATTCCCAGCTCCAGTCGCAGAGCTAAAAGGAATCAAAGGAGATATCGATGAAATGAAAATTGTGTTAAAGCTGGATGCCAAGCCTATGAAGCATAGACCATACAGGCTTAACCCAAAAGTAAAAGAAAAGGTTAAGAAGGAGATAGATAAAATGTTTGAGGCAAGAAAAATATTTCTAGTAGATGAAGCAGAATGGATCAGCCCAATAGTGATCCTAAACAGGAAGGAAGCCATGGAAATAAGGGTCTGTGTAGAATACCGTAGCCTTAATAATGCTTGTGTCCATGACCCATTCCCCACACCTTTCAGTGATGAGGTCTTGGATATGTTGCAGGGAACAAAGCCTACTCCTTCACAGATGGGTTCTTAGGGTCCATATAGCAGAGGAGGACAAGAATAAAACAACGTTCACCATAGAATGGGGCTCATACACATACCACATCATGCCTTTTGGCCTAAAGAATGTGCCTGCTGTGTTCTCCCAAATTGCTATCGCTGCTTCCAGAGATTACATTCACCAGTTCTTGGAGGCATACATGGATGATTGGATAGTTTATATCCTATTGAAGAAGCATGCCAACTTACTTAGAGTAATGTTTGATTAGTGCAGATAGCTACAAAGCTCCCTAAACTTGAAGAAGTGTATCTTTGGAGTTTCGTTTGGTACACTACTGGACCACATTGTTTGCAAAGACGATGTTTGTGTGGACCTCGCAAAGGTTGCGACAATTGTGAATATGGATCCGCTGATCAATGTGAAGCATTTTCGATTGATGCTGGGACACACAGGGTATTATCGTTGATTCATCCACAACTATGCATCCATAACTACTCCCATGGATAAGCTTCTCAAGAAGACAAAAAAATTCAACTAGACAAAGACGTGTCAATTGGCATTGAACGTCCTCAAGGAAAGGTTGGTAAGTGCACCCATCTTAGTATACAAAAACTGGAACTAACAATTCCACGTACATATCAATGCATCAGGCATCGCGCTAGGGATAGTGTTGGCACAACCAGGGGAAGGGAACTTGGATCATCCAATCTACTTTGCAAGTAGGAAGTTGTTGACTGCAGACAAGGACATTACCATGATTGAGAGAGAAGAACTAGCCATGGTATACGCACAATTTTTTGACACTATTTGCTTGGAGCTCCATTCAAATTATTTATAGATCAATGGACATTAAAATACTTGGTCAAAAATCCAGTCTTAGAGGGAAGAATTTGTAGGTGGCCACCATTGTTCCAAGAGTTTACAATTGAGGTTATCATCAAACCAGGTGGGTTGAATGTGGGATTGGATCAAATCTCCAAATTGGAATCAGGGAAAAGTGAGGGCTCCCTAGATGATTAACTACTGGACAGTGATTTATTTTTCATAGAAGCAATACCTGACTACTTGGAGGAAATCACAACTTTTCTAGCCATAGGGAAATGTCCGGAGAGACATACGGTGATGAAAAAGAGACACATGGTGGTGTGAGCAGCTGACTACTAGCTAATTGCAGGACATCTATATAAGTAGGACCTAGATCAACTCTTGTGGCCATGTCTCCTCCACCATGAATGACAGGATGTCCTATGGGAGTGCCACTCTTGAGTTGTAGAAGGGCATGTTAGGGGAAAAGCAACGACGAGGAAGGTCTTGAAAGGAGGGTTATGGTGGCCTACACTCTATAAGGAAAACAAAGCATATGCGAAAGGATGTGGTGTGTGTCAGAGAGTTGGAAAAATGTCACATCGAGATGAATTACCACTACAGCCGGCACGTACAGTGCAAATCTTTGAGAAGTGGGCAGTTGATTTTATTGGGCCAATCAATCCATTAGCACGTTATTCTCACACAGGATATATCATCACAACTACCGAATATCTCATGCGATGGGAACAGGTGGCACCAGTGAAATATTGTAAAAAATACACAACTATGAAGTTAATCTTGGAAAACATAAAATCCAAGTTTGGATGCCCAAAAATTCTAACAAGTGACCAAGGAATTCATTTTATAAATGAGACAGTTGCATCCTTACTGCAGAATTTCCTAGCCCAAGATAATAAGAGCATCCCATACCACCCTTAGGCTAACGGGACGGTTGAAGCATTCAACAAGATACTAGAAAATGGATTATCAAAGATATGTTTGGCAAGTCGAGATGATTTGGATGAGCATGTACTAGCCACGCTATGGGCATATCGGATGACAGTCAAGTGCTTACATAAGAAAACACCATTCCAGTTTGTATATGGAAGGGATGTCGTGGTACCCACTGAATTTATAGTATCGAGCATCATCATTTCCCAAGCTACAAATATGATAGATGTTGTATTGCTATAGAAGCAGTTGGAGGAATTGATGGAATTAGATGAAGCCAGATTTCTAGCAAAATTCCGCTAGTTTGTCAAGAAAAAAAGGCAAAAAGCATGGCATGACAAGCACATTAAGAGAAAATCGTTCACAGTTGGAGGAAAATTTTTATTATACGACATCAAGTTTCAGAAGTTCCCAGGTAAGTTGTAGATGCATTGTCTTGGTCCATTCATAGTCACAGAAATCAGGGAGTTCGAAGCAGTGAAAATTGCCCAACTGGATGGAATATTGATACCAGGATGGGTGAATGGTGCACGCCTAAAGCCTTTCCACCAGCACAACACCCAATATTCTAATTGATGAGGTCTTTGAAAAGGGCCTATAGGTAGGTTTAGAGTCAATAGGAATAAGACAGTGAAGTAGTCAGTCCATTTAAGTTTCGTTTTCTTTTATTTTCCATACAATAAGCATGTCAGTTTATTTGTGACACCTACGCCGCCTCACCACAAGTGACTGTGGTCGGGGAGGTCAGTCACACATTTGACACGTCTTATCCACTATACTCATAGTCTTTTCCTTAATAATTAGGCAATACTACCACTGTCAAGTAAATTTTCGTAGAATATTTTCACGTTATGGAAAGAGGTAACCAATAAAGCTGTCATCACATTCACATTATTACCGATCTTCTCCACTCTGTACTTTTCCTATCATGCGTCATCCAAGTCAAGTACAACTCATCCAGATACCAGTTAACACGATTGAGTCTATATAGGGAAAGTTTCCATAGTAACTAGTTAGCGAGTCTAGTCATAAAAATTGTGTCGAAGCTGGTCTACTTAATGTGCATGGCTACGTAGGAATTTTCAGAAGTTCCAATTCAGGTGACAAAATTCTTCAAGTCTCAGTTCGAAACTCAGCAACATCACTCAGGCACTAACTATCAGCCTTCTGTAACTGTTGTGTATTAGCGACGTAGGAATATGATGAAGATAATCTCAGTTCTAGAAGATAAATTAGATGATTGAATTATGGTTATAGAATCATTGTATGGTAAATATGATAAGGCCACACTAGTAGACAATGATATTTCAGATTGTTTCCAGTTTCTAGTGCTTAAGCGAGAGGTATATAGAGAGGAAGTGTCGAAGGGTGATGGCACAATGGTGACGAAGATCAAAGGAAATTTTTGATCACTTCAACGATTGACTTTGATCAATTTGAGGAGTCTGTTGGTTTTCAGAACATCTTTTTCTGCAATGAAATGTAATAAAATTCTGGTGAGAAGGATGCATGGTGGCTCACTATGGTTAGACAAGGAATATGTAATTCATGTGGAATACATTCAATGCGTCACTAGACTCTCAACAACAGGAGATGTAGTCTTGACAGTGTTCCAAACCGGGTCGAAGTGAGCCAAGAAAGAGGGGGACAATGATTATTATGTCAAGTATAACACCAAGCACGATGGAAAGGGTGCCGAAATAGATTTGATCAATAAGGACCACATCAAATTCACTTGCTACATCATTGCGGGGAAGGTAATGAGACAATTCTCCAAAAATAAGTGCACGTTGGACACCATATCAATTGCGGAGCACTGTTGTGAAGGAGCTTCGCTCAATTGGTTGGCATTTTTGCTGAATGAGTTATTCGAAGGTTGCGAAGATGTATAAATATGAAGCACAAATATCATTTTCAGGTATTTGTTTATGACTTTCGCGATGTGGAAATGGTGCTCGCTAGGAGGGAGGAACCTCACAAAAATCATATATGAGAAGCCACTAGCGCTTAGGTACACACCATGGAGGACGTCCGGGTACCCCAACAATAAAGATATCAATGAGGAATGCTTTAAGGATTGGTACCAAAAGATGTTCATGACCATAAGGTTGGCAGAAAGAATCCCTAAGGGATTTCTCAATAGCTACTCGTAAGAACTTTGGTTTGGGGTATAACAAGACCAAACTTATATCAGGCCACAATGCATCCATCCGGAGACTTTCTAAATGAGGCCGTAGAGGTTCACATTATCAGAAGGGGCATTCCACACAGAAGTCGGATGGTAGCTAGAGGTTTCTTGCGAGATTATAGATGGCCAGTTCAAATACTTGTTTGGGGCATGCAACCGCAACCGCAGACAAGAGACATGGCCAGGATCAGCAAGAAGAGGGGGCCGAAGGAGGATTTAAAGCCGATGGTCTGTCAAATGGAGCAACGAATGAGCTCCATTAAGTAGATAATTTCCAACTTCATGGGTTCACTAGGTACGAATCTCCAGTCCTGTATTTCTCAAGGGTTTACTTTGTTTAATCCGTTCAACTACTCCCCTTGCTATGGCTATACCCCCTTATGTCCCTCACTCTTAGACTAAGCCAACCATCCCCAAACCCAGGCAACCTAAAGGTACCAAGGCACTAGCGGCTAGGAAGCAAAAGATAGTGCTTGTCATGAGTGTTGTTGACCTCACCGGGGATGGAATCCAGTCGGCATTGACCTCCCCAATTGTTGAAGAACACCCACAATCCACCTCTACTGTTTCACTAGGGTCACTATATCCCTCCCCCCATACAGCTTCCACCTCCGCGACCCTATCTGACGCAATCCCTCTAGGAACCCACAGAAGAAATGGAAGTCGACTCGGCTATCTAATCCACACAATCCATGAATGAGGGCGAAGGCCATATTATTGTTGAAACCTCCCTGGTATCACTATTTCTAGGAACGGTCCCACTCCGAGGCGAGGAACCAATCACTTCACAACTGCAATCAACTGTAATCGAACCATTTGAAGCCTCATTTCCTATAATTTTCCTTATTGTTGTAGAACCAATCATTCTCCCTCCCACTCCCAAGTTTCTTGAGATGACGTACCCTATAACTTCCCCCCAAGGTCACTAAGAAAAATCCATTGCTAGTGGCCAAACCTTGCAAAGAAACTTTGCGAACCCATCAATAATGAAGCCCGAGAACCTTTAGCACTGGTCCTCCACACAACCGTTTGGATTTATCCAACAGGTAGCTCAGAGGGCTGAACAGATCCACAATGACCTGGTTTCCGAGCATGAGCAGCAAAAGAAACAAATTGTCGCTATCACGGTAGAGCGAGATCAGCTCCAACAGACTAATGAACAAATGTAATCACAGGTCAACTAGGTGACGCCGAAGATAAGAGCACATTGGCCAATAGTGGACAATTTAGTAATTAAAGCACCCAAGGATTTTTCAGCCATCACATTGGTCAAGTGTTGCGACCATATTCAGACAGCATGCACGAAACTTGTGGCCACCAACAAGGAGTTGAAGAAGAGTTTAGATACAGCCAGAGAAGCATTGCTTGATCCAACTACAAGCTACATCGCAGAAATCGAGTAGAAACTCAACTTTGCCATTGCACTAAAAGATTTGTTAACTGATGCCCTAACGGATGGTTATGTACTACTGGAGTAAGTCAATGATTGGTTAGGCAACTTGGCCATGAAAAACCAGGTAGTCTATTCACCTCATCAATAAATTCAACAACGCATCATTGACAACAAGATCTGTAGGGATAAAGGTTAGCTGAAGCAAATTGATGACGAGACTACCTCTCTCGAGGCCAGTGTACAACAAATTGAGGAGGAATTGGCTATAAAAAAGAAGAAAATCTGGGACCTGAGACCACAGGTCCATAAACATGTAAGAGCACTATAGGAGGTATGTGATGATGTCGAAGAACATTTGAGCACCCTACAAAATGGCCTATTGGTAGGCTAAATTGCTTCATTTTAAACCCCCTTTCCACTTCAAAATCATAACCTTAGACCTCTATTTTAACCTTGCAACCTCCTTATTCCTGCACTATTCCAAGAATTATAACTTTTTCTACACTAGCTTTATATTTCATATTTAAGGGTTACGAATGTGCTTAATTAATTGTTTTTATATATTTTATACCTTTAATATTCTTTGTAACTAATATTTCCTTTCCTAAAGTATTTGATAAGCAACGTATTGATCATTTCGTTAGCATGGTCGAGTGTAGGTAGGATTCCTGCACCGCTGGCGAATCCTAAACTATCATGATAACTCACTACCTAACGTGGACATCTTGTTCTAGATCGGTCATCTCAAGTTGGGCTCTGAGCGGAGATAAGTCAGGGATATGATGAAGATTAGGTCGCTCGCTAAATACTCAAGTTTAGCATTTTGTTATAGTTGAAAGGCTTAGTATGTACTATTGTTGATATTTTGTTAAAGCCAAAAGGATAAGATTATAACATTGGATGTAATTTGGTTATGGCCGCATGCCTGAAAGGATGTACATAATATAGGATTCAGATAGAAAATGGTAGTGAGTAATAGCTATAGCAATGATACTGTAATTTTGGTCTTTTATAATTTTGCTGATATCACCCTTGTTCTGGGTTGGATTCGAACTGACTATGTGCATTTGATAATTATTAATAGAAAGGGACCATGCCATGTTATTTCAATCCTATGTTGTAATTCTGTGTTAATGCGTTGTTGAGAGTCGAATTTCCAAGTTTCCTAAATAGGGAAACGATCTGGTTGGCCAGGGCCCAACCAACCCAACTCGTTCTCCCTCGCATTCTTCTTTCTCGTTAAAGGTGTGTTGATTTTGTTTAATGCAAGGTGTGAATTAAATAGACATTTTAATTCTTTGACAAAGTCCAGGTTTGATTTCATTTATAATCACTGTGTGACGGATCCGTGGTGTGCATGCTTAACTAAGTTTGATTTTACCCGTTATGATTTCTTTTATTCAAATCTTAGCATCGTTTCTGCTTGGATCGTGCAAGCACGTTATTCCTGCACTAGTGCATTTAGAGTTTCATAGATTGATTTCTTTGGTTCATTATAGTAACAACCTTTCATTCCTTTCAGCCATATGAGCCTTGATGCGTTTCTGCAAGTGTGTGATCATCATTCCGAAGTATTCTTGACATATTGAATTAGACATGCTCCAGTAATTAGAGAATGAATGTTGATATAACACATTAATCTGTACCCGTACTTCATACTTTTCAGGGAAGGATCGAACTTCATAATTAATTATTTTAAAGAGAATCTTTCTGAGTTAAGAAGGTTGCGAATGCAGATTTGATTTGTGTGAATAACTATTACAGTGTTGAAGCCTACTGTCACAATTATATGATTTCTTTAGTTGCATGATGGAGTTCCTTGATTGAAGAAAAGTGTGATTTGACATTAGAAAATTAATTCTTATTTTGAAGTTAAGGTTGGTTGAAGCATATTTTTGTTTATGGAAGTTATTTTGAAGTTCTGTTCACCTTTGCAAACTCTTTCTCTATGTTAACACATTATTTATTCTCTTGTAAGAGGAATTTGAAAACTTGGTGCAGGAATCTCTGCGTCGGTACATGAATTGATATCCTGAAACAAGAATAAAGAGCTCTAGTCCTGCGGCTTAGAGCCCCTGCATGAGGACATAAATATTCACTATAGGTGTAGAATATACTTCGAGCATCTAAACTTTGTTCTGGTACTAGTGCAAGCATATTGCAGGAGTACATGAATAACAACTTAGTGTAGGGGGAAGGTCTATTAAGAAGTTAGACATCTTCAAGGGTCTGATTATTAACCTGAAATACAACTATACTAAAGATAAACATAGATTTAGATTTCTATTAGTCAGGATTGATTGCAAGAGTTTGAGAGTTACTTTCATTTATTTTTCTGTAGAAGTATTTTCTTTCACATTCTAGTGCTAGAATTTCTTTGGTGTAAATTTTCAGGTGATATTTTCTTTCCGATTCTGGAATATTGTAATTAAGGAAGTAGGAATAGAGTTAGGAAAAGTTCATATCGTTTCTGGGATTTCCTGTGCTTTCTGTCTAAGTTTAGGAAACCCTCGGGTTGACAATTAAGTGTTGAAGGAGTCTGCCTAACCGCAATTCTTGCACCAACGTGCTCAACCTGAGCAACCGAATTCTACATCAATGGCTAAATTTATCCAAAAAGGATAAACCCTCATAGGCATCTAACATACAACATTAGAAGATTAAAACCACTTTCACCAGGAAACGATTGTCGTAGTACCTGAGTTGGGCCCTTCATTTGGAAAATAAGGATAGAGTGTAGTAGAAACAGCAGGACCAACACAACCAAAGGAAAAAGCAGTAGTGCCACAAGAGGAGGAATCAACACAGCAAAAAACAATAATGAAAGAGAACCTGCCAAGAGTAGTAATAGATCCGACAACACTGGAGAAATATTGACTCAGGGACGAGTCAAAGGACTGTGGTCAGGGCTTGTTGGGGCCTTTGTTTTGAATTTTTTATTTTTGCAGGAAGAAAGGTCAAGAACAAGTGGCAGGGACAACAGTCTGGGTTGCGGAGCTGACAGCCAAAGGGAAGGGACAAGAATTTAGAGTGAATGGGCAATTGCGGAAAGGTGACAGAATAGTACAGAGGTATCCGATCAAGGGAAATAGAAAGCAGCCGAGGGCGGAGTCAGCTGAATAGAACTGGTAGTGGGAATGCAAAACAAAGGATAAAAGGAAAGAGATAGGGATTGGTGATGAAGTGGGTGAGCCAGGGTAGGCTCTGAGAGCTAGACCGGTTGCGGAAGAGCTAGGAATCTCCTCGACTTTGCTTATGTTCATCCCTATCAGTTGTATTCTATGGAAAGTATTCTCTGTGTATTTTATGAACATGCCTTGAGCCTTTTATATATACCAAGCCTGCGGGAATGTACCCAGGGTGTGTACAAACATGTGTACCCATAGCTCCTTCGTGATCTGTTCCTTGTTCCATCTTTCTGTGCAGCATTCTAGGTGTTTCTGGGGATCATAGTTCCCCCTATATTTACACTTTCTAGCAGACGGTTCCCTTCCTTCTTGAAACTTTGTCTCATGGCTTGGTTGACCTTGTCCTAATGAAGAAGGGTGTTGCAGTGAGATCCCTGCCATCATGCTGGGGTTGCTTGCAGTGAAATGTCCAACAATGGCACCTTATGTATTTCCCTTATGGTTCTATCAACTTTACTTAGTCTACCAAGTCTATGCCATGGAAAGTAAGATAATCACTTACCTCTGTCCCAATCTAGTTGATGCAACATATTGTAACACAACGTCTTGTATTGAATTCATATCCTCCTTGCTTCCAGGCATCCCACGTGGACTCGAAACCCACCTTTAAGCTCTGTATACTCCTCGAGCTAACTGACGCCTCCACTGTGGGATTGATGTAATCTTCCCTCCTCCTAGTTGTTAATCGGTATAGTTGGTCTAGTGTCACGGGTTCAGGGAAAATTTTAAGAACCCCCCCTAAATTTATAAATATAATAAATGGGCGAATCTCCATGGTATATAGGAAAAATGGAAGGCGATTTTATCAATAATACAATATGTATATATAATTTTTTGGCGAATCTCTCACCAGGCATGGCGAATATTTTTCTCAATTATAAAATCTTGTAAGATCTTGGCGAGTCTTTCACTAAATAATAAAACTTTGTAAAGTCCTAGTGAATCTTAGCATAGGCTACATGCTAGTTTAATTCCCCCATTTAAATAGGCTACATTCCAGGTGAATACCATGGGTCAATACCATGTGCCATTTTGGTGAATACCATGGGTCAATACCATGTGCTATTTTTATTTTTATTAGAATATTTTACTCAATTATAAAATCTTGTAAGATCTTGGCGAGTCTTTCACTAAATAATAAAACTTTGTAAAGTCCTAGTGAATCTTAGCATAGGCTACATGCTAGTTTAATTCCCCCATTTAAATAGGCTATATTCCAGGTGAATACCATGGGTCAATACCATGTGCCATTTTTATTTTTATTAATTCTAATATTAATGGTTTTTTGCATGGTATTAATAACAATCTAGTCCATGGTATTTGTCCCATAGTATTTTGGCCATAGGTTTCACCTAAATATAACCCATTTTTTGAGTGTTCGTAAATATAAGGTGACTTATGGAGTAAATATAAAAAAATGTTTTATTTGTTTACCATACCTCTTGTTTATTTATATTTTTATTAATTTACCATACCTCTTTTACAAATATGGTATTTTGCCCATAGGATTCACTTAAATAAAACCTCTTTCTTGAGCCTTCATAAATAGAACGAGGGTTATGGACTAAATATAAAAAGAGGTTTTATTTATTTACGATACGTCTAGTTTATTTATATTTTTATTTATTTACCATAGCTTTTGAGTAAGTATAAAAAGACGTTTTATTTATTTACCATACCTCCACTTTACTTATATTTTTATTTGTTTACACCCTTACATGTATATAAGGTGACTTATGAAGTAAATATAATTTTATTTATTTATTTATTTACCATACCTCTCATTTATTTATATTTTTATTAATTTACCATACCTCTTTTATAAATATGGTATTTGGCCCATAGGATTCACTTAAATAAAACCTATTCTTGAAAATTGGCGAATGGATTCACTTAAATAAAACCTATTCTTGAAAATGGGCGAATGGAAGGTTGTAAGTCCTAATTTCAAGGGCTAAATTTACCTTTTCTACCCTCTCCATTAAAATAAGGTGGGCTATTTGAGGTGATTTGTAAAAATGTACTATGATATAAAATATTCGCCCACTAAAAATTTAAAACCCCTTAATTTCGCGAAAGGGCGAAGATTCGCCCCTAAAATTATCCTTGCACGGGTTCATCTCGGTCATCTACTAGTTCCATGAATCTTGGTCCTTGATATGGATCCAATGGCTTTATCTGCATCTCTTCTACTTCAAAGATCATTAACTCCTTCTCGAGATCAATGAAAACATAATTCTCATAATCCCAGTCGATGACAAGCAGTGCTGGGTAAGGATCTTTGTCCCCCATTATATCTATTACCTCAAAGTTTGCATGTATTTTCACCCCGATGTTATCTACTTCCACCTCTTCTAGCTTCCCAATGGGCAGGATGCATTATTGGTTAGCCATCCATAAATGGATTGGTGAGTACTTCAACTGTAGTTTTCCTAGTGCCTCCCATGTTTTCCTAGCCAGAATGTTAACGTCTAAACCTAGGTCCAACATTGTGTATTTGATCTGGAATCCAGCCACTTGTGTGTCAATTTAGAACTCCTTGCCCGATCTTTTCTTCTTTCTTCGAACTCTCCTTGTGTTCTTCTCTGGTAGATTTGTTGAGATTCCTTCTTCCCCAATTTATTCTTTTGGCATAACTGCTTTCAGACTCTTGCGTAGCTCTCCTAACATCTGATCATTGTCAAAAATTTGCAAGAAGAGTTTGAACCATTCCTCAATAGGGCAGGTCAAAATGGGCTTTGCTAAATTTGGTACCTTAACCTTCTGGGGTTCCACAAAGTTTTCAAACATTTTTGTTGCCTCCTGATAGTATCATTTTTGTTATCCTGGGTCGTATGATGGTTTTGGGGAAGCAAATCCAACAATTAGAGGTTTCTTTGGCACACCTTGGTCAATCTCCATCTTCTTTCTTCCTCTAGTTACTATATTTATGTTAGATAGAGGGATTATTTCAATAGCTCTCGGTTATGCATTGATCAAGTTAGCTCCCCTTTACCTAGTTCACTCTTCCCATCTTACGATTAACTCAGGGTAGTCCTTTGTTGTGTGTGCATTGACCTGACATTGAGAGAACCAAGGTCTTCTTGGAAGAGGATAGTCTTTGGAAACATGTCCCTCCTTGTCATAGTTGTAGCATCGCACTGGTCTCTTACCCCCTATTATTCCTCCTCTCGTTCCTCCTCCCGTTCCCCACCCTTTGTGAGTGGTCTCATTGATTTTGAAAGTCAACTGATCTAGCCTCTTTACTAGAGTATCCTGTTAGAGCCTAAATCTGCCTTAGGCTGAAGGAAGGAAAAATTCAGGATAACCACAAACCACGCTTAGTCTGGTAGCTAGCCCTACCAGAACAGGAGAGGGCTCTCTCTGGGTCACGCTCAGTAAAAAATAAACAATATGGTCTGAGATGACTCAAAATGAATACTGATTTTAGGCTAGTAAATAAATATGAAAGAGGTAATTTAATGAATGACTGAATTTTCTGGGCTGTATGGGACAAAGGACAACATGAGCTGGGAAATTGAATCAAAGACGCAGAGTATTTCGTGAGGCAAGATAGGCAGGAGGTTTAGCAATCAAATTGAAGTAATATGGAGTGGAAAGACCGTTGAGAGGTTGAAAAGGGCATAACCAATGAATCCTTTTCAAACAGAAGAAGACACATAGAGGATGAATTCTTTTCCAAGGTGGAGCAATAAACTGGATTCTACCTTTCTTACTTAAAAACATTCAACTGGAAATGACTATGAATGAATTGTAAAACATAACAGGATACGCATGAAACAGAAAGAAGAACATATGCTAAACTCATACCACATGAATCTCATGAATCAGAGCTGCATCATTTTATTAATTTCCTGGCCAAACTGTACAGTGAAGCGCTGAATTTACTTTCACACCTTTCCCAGAAACTCCAACCCTTTACAAAATGATTTTCCATATATTAAATAAGCTTAGATGTGGGAAAACAGATCGACACAAATAAGGAGCCGTTTAACATCATTAATAACAAAAGATGAAAAGCCAACCATCTATAAAAGGAGCAGCGTTACTTTTTCTACTCGAATCTGTTGATGACCAATGAAGAGGTGAAATCTGTAGGTGTAAATCCCTTTGAATTGCAACTGAAGACAAAAAATAGGTCTCGTAGCTTATTTCCCTGCTATGGTTGGTGTCTTTGTTTTAAATTTAGGCGTTTCGGTCTTTGACTGTTCACCTTCCTTTTTTGCCGTTTGAATAAAAACTAATTTTTAATAAAAATGGCTTTTAAATAAGATTTCGCCATATCCATTTACTTAACAAGATCCGCAATACTTTCCTTATCCTGGATGTCCAAGGTTGCAAAACTAACCGAGGAAAAGTCTTCATTCAAATCACTTTGTACCCCTTTTAAACTCAAACGGAATATCCTCAAGGAACCATTCAAAGTTAAACCACTGAAATCAGAGCACTGGTTACTCGTAAAACCACATTCCCATAAAATTCCTACGTAGTTCATCAAAAGCTCAATTTGATTGAGCTTCCAAGGTAACCAATTATCTTTATTGGTTTTTGAGAAAATTCCATGAGATGGGGTCTGATCTACCATTGCTTGCACAGGATATTGAATGCAGGCATCAATCAAGGCTTCCCATGCAGCCTGTGTAGCAATGCGCACTTGTGTATCAGGATCTGCAAAAGTTTGTTGTGGTATTTTCAGCATCTGGTTAACAAGCGACTGACTTTTTATTACATTTTCCCCAAGTAAGCGAATAAACCATCCCCAAGCTTGAAGAACATACACTTTACAACCATTATTCTGCAGCAACTTCTCCATATTCAAAAGTAAATTCTGCTTGATGTCTGTAGCAGCAATCTTAGAAAGTAGTGGCAATGGAGATGAGAAAGTCAACATAATTTTTCGAAGGCACCTTTCAGCCATGTCTCTTCCCTTTTATCAGTGCTAATAAGTCTTCGGTAAATTGGGGGACACCAAATATGTGACAAATCCCTCATAGTATTGCTCACCTGGTCAACCAATTTCTCCACAGCCTGAAATGCCTCAAACGTCGCAGATACAGAACCCATGGGGTTGTCAAGTGCATGAACTGTTGCTCTTATTATGGTATGAATATGTAAGGACATCAAGCGACCTTCAAATTGCTGAACAGATATACACCACATGGCTAAGTTACAGATAGCTTTCATTTTGGTGGTTGTGATGACTTCAACTAGAGATTGCAGAACTGCGTGCACATTCTCATTTGTATCAAGACCGATCCATGCAATTTCGGGCGATTTGAGGCAAGTTCTAGCAGTTTCGGGCTCTCTAGTTGTATGCGCTGCGCCCTTGTAAAATAACACAAGCTCTTGAGGCTCAGTGCGCCGCGCCTGCTGAGTGCGCCACACCTACAATTTCACCAACAGTCGGCCCTTCAAAACTCTGTTTCGCCCTCCAACTGAGTTTTCCATGATTTCTCTTGGCTCCACTGATGTCTTTGGTGCGCAATTGGATTGTTTAAAAATGTCTTATACATCATGCACTTTGATTCTTTCTTTTGACAAACCCATTTTTGCAATGTTTTAAACTTTGACACTTTCACATAGCTCTGTTTTTGCTCCCACTTTGATTTTTGGCTGAATGATGAAACTCTGTCTATTTTTGCAGGGAAAGCTATCATTGGATTCGGCAAAGGAGACCAGGGCTGCTCTTGAAGAATTTCTCCACTGAAGGAGCTTTGAGAATTACATATTTATTACAAAGATAAAATGGACGATTTTTCTTCAAAACAGAGTTTTGAAGAAGAATCATGGTCAAGCATATTGACGATGAAATTTTGCCATGAAAACTTATTTTGAGTCTCCCTCATGTGCCTGCTGGCATTATTAGTCATTTTGAGGACTAAATCAACTAAACCCTAGACCTAAAAAGACCTAAAAACCTTAAATAACTCTTTGTTGACCAAGAGATTAGAATAGGACTGTAAATGACTTAAAATTGATTTAACGAACTTCGATGAACATACCCGAGCCAACAGGTACAAAGCATGAGGGGTAATGACTGACAAGACCCTTTTGTCAGATTATGGCATGCCCCTAGCGGAATGCAGATGAATAAACGAAATGAGACACCTAAAAATGAAATGCAATAAGAGAAATGATCTCTGACGGAGGGATGTAAAGACCGACTCTAACACATCCAATGCTCAACACTATTTGGTGTGGTAAGTCATGGATGCACATAAATCACAGTAGGTATTTCTCGGTATGGCCAAATATTTCTACAATATCGGGCACAATCAAGGTGTGTGTCTTAACTCTTACAAACCTCACAATACTCAATTTTGTTTTGGCCTCAAAGTGCCCCTTGTGATCCTACCGCCAAAACCCTAGCTATAGGTGGAGCCCTCGATGGTCTAGTGGGACCTGATGCTTCTTATCCTTGGGCATTTAGTCGTGATGTGACCTTCAACCAAGCAATGGGTGCACCACACATTGGGTCTCGCTGGGCAGACCAGCTGTAAGCCTTTCAATTTCTCTATTATGTTTCCTATCTGGTGCCAGAGTCCCATGATCAACAGATCTTGTGACCCTACCCCAACCCCCAATATTCATTTGTGTACCCCACCATTGCCTCAATGTGAGTTTCCTATTCTAGAGCATCCTGTAGGGTCTCAATATTTTTTTATCTTAAGGGTGTCTGGGTAAGGGGTAGGAGTGCCTTGATAAACCAATCCCCTTAGTGATTGGGATCTATGGGGTAAGTTAGCTTACTGATTGTGTCCTTGAACCTCTACATCAATTCCTTGGCGGTCTCTCCATCCTGATGTTTTATCTCCCATAACTCTGACAACCCTTGTTGATCTATCTGTGGAATATTATATTCATGTACAAATCTCTTCTTGATGCCATCCATCATTGGATTCAGGTTTAACTCTCTGAATTCAATAAACCATCTCAGGGCTCTCTCCCTAAGGGTGGTTTGGAATTCGATCACCTTCACATATTTTGGCATTTAGCGATCTCTCCATATCGCTTTGCAGAGGTACTAGTATTTCTCCACATCCTCATTCCCTCGTCCCAAGAACTCTGGGTATCTGGTAAAGGATCCTGCCATTCTGGCTTGAGTAAGTGCTAGAAGCACAAGGCCTTGGGTCCCTGGCTATTGAGATCCTTACAATCCTAGATTACTAATAATGCTATTCCCACTACTATTAAAGGTATGAGAATATTTTATATATCTAACATGCATGTTATGTATCTGTATTTCCTTAAGCAACTTAGAAACAAATTTACTAGGACTATTGTAAAGTACTAGGAGAAGGTCAAGGTGAACGCTACCCAAGCTTCGGGGGGTCAAATGCTTGATTTCATCTAGCATGTTGTCCTATGCAAACAATTGTCTCATAACATCACATATCTCACCATCCATCTCTTCCTCATGATTACTGCGACCACTTCCATTAGACACCTCCCTCGCGATTGGGGAGGGAGGGCACCTACCACCATTTGTGATTCCTCCTAGCTCATCTATCTCTATTCCTTTCTCTGAGTTCTTCACCATCTCATCTCTTCCTTCTAGACCCTTCAACCCCGATCCTACTTGGTGTGGTCCCTTCACATCCACCTACATATCCTACATGGCCATTTCTTGCCCTCCTCTATGCTCTCACTTCCCTAGTCCTTCATGATTCTTCTACATCCATCCTTCAGCGGCATCATAGTCCCCCGTTCAGTAGAATTCCCCCCCCTTGTATCCTTCCCCCAACATTAGGGTTTTACATTGCCATACTCTCTTCTTGGAAAGAAATTAGACTTTCCTCCACCATCAGAACTTTAATCCAAAGCAGTATTGCCTTAAAAAATTTTCCCCTCAACCCCGATCTGAACACCGAATCAGCCTTTGATAAGGACTGATAACTTTCTGTTGCGAACTTGACCACATATCCCTCTAGAGTAGTTTGTACCCAAAAGTCTACTACTTTGGTCAAAATGGTGTCCAGGTGCTGGAGTATTGAAAGATCAATGAGCTCCAACCACAACAAGATGGTTCCTATCCCTTTGTTTGACACTTCAGCTACAGCCTACGCAACCAATTGTACAATTCCTTTGGGAAATTACACCAAAATATCTCACACTGATCGCTTGCAACTTCTAAATACAAGATCTCATCGTTCAACTTAGAAACAATCAGCTTCGAAGGACAACTTGTTGCAACACAAACCGATCCGCTTGGTCATCCCGCTTGTTTCTTATTTCTTTCTTAAAGATCCTCGATACCATATTCCAAATCCCTCTTTTTGATTTCAGTGTCCTGACAATGGAACCATTTGTTGGCATGAAAACAACAACAGGGAAGAGACTCTAGGTTTAGGCTAAGGGGCTAACAAGGCTTCGATGTAGTCTAGGACAATGCCAAAATTTTCATGTTACCCAGATGGCAAGGAGTCTCACTCGAGGCATGTCGCCACTGAAGTTAGATGGAGCTGGGAGGGGTATCGAGGAAATGTAAATAACATATAGAATAGCTCATTACACTCAATCCTCTGGACTATCGAAGGTTGTTATCCCATTCATGTCATCATAGGAAACTATCTAGTTGTTGATCATTCATTTAAAAATTTAAAGAGCCCATAAGGAACACAAAAATACAATAAGGAACCCAAAATGCTTATTTCATTAACTAGAATATAGAATAGTACATGACAGAATATAAAAGGCTTGAGGTCTTTTTTTTTTTGTAAGCTGGGGAGAGACCTTCTTTTTCTATTAATTCGAATTGAAACCACTACATAATCGTGGTGACATCAACCCGCCCCGAGGGGAAACCGGGTTTATTGGCCACCTTAAGTTTTTAATGGCCATCCAAAAATAAAAAGTCCTGATTCTTTCTGTCCATGCTTTATAAACTAAACATTCATAGAGATTATCATAGTTTCTTGTCTGCATTCTGTATTACAAAAAGAAGCTACAGTTAACTAACTATAATTCAAAAATATTTTTAAAAACCTCTAATTAACATGTCTTCATCTGCTGGTCCGCTGTGCCTGCCTGCTGCTCCATCTCTTTCTTGATACCGGGACTGCTGGTTTTTAACTGCTGTTGTATTTCTTCCATCTTCTTATCCTGCATTAACAAGGTGATTTGAATGTTCCGTAACTCCTTCTTCAGATTTGGAATTCCCTGAGATAATTCAGCCATTTCCATGGCTACTTGTTCCATTGCCTTAGCTAGTAGTCTCTTCATAATCTAGTAGACATGAAGGGTCTGCTTATATAATGTCATGCGTCCTCGCGTGTTGCCTGGATCCGGGAGGAGATATTCCCAGTCTTCCAATTCTGAGTCTGATTGACCCTGAATTGCCTCCTCTTCTAGCTGCTGAATAATCTTTCTGATATTTTGGTTATTGTTTTCACAGTAGGCCCATTCGGTGAACTGGAATTTCTTCCCTATGGATTTCCTTGTTTTCCTAACTGATCCTGTTGCGCGTTCTTCCCTGTTTCCAGCCCCTCCTTTTCCCCCTCTTCTGCATTGCCCGCGTCTCCCTCCTGCGCCTCCCCTTCTCCTATAACTTCCTCTGCCTCTCCTTCTTTTCTCTCCTGATGGGCTTCCGAATACCCCTTCTCCTTCTTGTTCCTGGTTACCCCGGGCAGCTTCTTCCCTACTACCCTGGACATTGAACCTCCCTGCCTCTGCCACTCGGCTTGTCCATACGCGCCCTGGTTCTCCTTCCTCTCCGTCCGAGTCAAACATTTCAACATCCTCCTCTGAGTCGTCTTGAACCGTGAGGATTTCCTTAGCTGTGGCTTCTTCCATTATTCCTTTCCCTTTTTTTTCTTTGTCTCCTCGACCTCAGTTTCCTCCTTCTTCATCACTCCTCATCCATCTCCTCGTAGCCATTCTTTTCTCCTCTGCCGTGTTGGCTCTTCATTTTTTCGACCTCCTTTGCACTGCTGTTCTCCCTTCTAGGTCCTTGGCCTCCTTGTTTCTTCGCTCTGTCTTTGACACTTCAATATGAATTTGCCTCAACCGGCTGCATGAACCTTTCTTATGCCGCCGTCTCCTCCACCTACTTTCTATTTTATTTACCTTCTTCTTTTGCCGCTTATTGTCTACCTCCCTACTCGCCTCTCTTCGCCTTCTCTCCGTACTGTCATACTCTTGTCCAATCTCTGACATCCTGACAGTTCCATCCTCCTCCATCGTAATTCTATCATCCACTTGCCTTGAGATGATAACCCTTGCGGTGATCCACTTGTCCTTGATCATCATTACCTGAAACTCTCTTGCTCTGTCGTGCTCCCTTACCTGCTCTGCACTTATTATCCTATACGCCGCCATTAACATCCTGATCAGGGGTCGCTTGTTGTCGTCTTTATCTGGTTGCAAATTCATTATGGTCTTGGGTGATTATGTTTTTAAGCTCTGCCCATCTCAGGTTATTCTCTATTGTAGTCCAGCTGTTGTCCATTCTTCTATCTGAATCCTTACTCCCCCAGTTAGCCAAAAGGTCTGCTGCCTTGTTTCCTTTTCGTCTAACGTGGTTAATAATTTTGTAATCTATTCTCTTTAGTAATTCTGCCACATCTTGGATAATCCCAGCTGTCCTCCAGCTCTTAGCAACCTGCTCCAAGCTCCTCCCATCATTTAGTTTACGGAGCATCTCTATTTTTACCTGCGAGTTGCCTTCTATCTCTAAATTCATGTATCTGTTCCTCACTGCTATCGTTAATCCTTGATGCACCACCCATAACTCTGCTTCGTTGTTAGTCATTTCTCCTCCCCATTCCGCATACACCCATCTTGTGTTTTCCTCACTGTCCCTAAAGATTCCCCCAAAGCCTGCCGGCCCTGGGTTTCCTTTGGAAGCCCCATCAAAGTTCAGCTTGATGAAATTCTCTCCGGGGTATCTGAACTGGTTAGGACTCTGAGTTTGAGTTCTCTGCTGATTCTCTTTTCTGGGATAGATCATGTCATATCCCAAATTTAATTTAGATACTATTGTCCTTTCCTCCTAGTTTGTTTTCCAATCCTCCTCATCCCAGGCCTCAGTCAAAATAGTTTCTTTTATAGATTTACAAATTTCCTCCCAAATTCTTGTAGGTTGGTTGCTTTTATCCCGAAAGATCCTTCTATTACGTTCCTTCCATAAAGACCATATCACAAAACCTACTGACAATTTCCAAATTCTCCTCACCACCTTGCAGGAGAATTGTCCTTTGCCCCATTGCAATATGGTGTTTTTAATGTTATTGGGGTCTCTATTTGACTTGCCAAAGAGAGTTCTAATCTCCTCCCATAGATTTCGGGCAAGTGGACAATTATTCAGTATATGCTCCTGGGTTTCAATTCCTTTGTTACAGAGACTGCATCTCGATGGTCCATAGAAACCCCTTTTCTGGATTTTGTCCCATGTTAGGATTCGTTCTTTGCTCACTAACCATGTGAATATTGTTATCTTCGGCCACCACTTGCTGTCCCAAATAATTCTCCAATCTGTAGTTTCTTCCTCACTTTCTTGATACCTTGTCAAATAGTAGGCTTCTTTTACTGTAAAGGTTCCTTTCATTGCTTTTCCCCATCTGAGAATATCCACCCCTGATCTCGCTTTTATCTTCCTCGATTCTAACTCTTTGGTATATATTTTCCCCAGCTCTTGATTTGTGTCTTCGTCCCATTCTTCTGGCTTTCTCCATACTCTCCATATTTCATTGGTTTCTCCTTCTTTCCAATAATCTCTCACATATTCCCGTCCTGCCCTGATCACTTTTTGTTGTACTTCTTGCAGAGTTTGTATCTCGATCAATTTATCTCTTTGCTGCCACCTCTCCTCCCAGAATCTAGCACTGCTTCCTTCGTGTATTTCCCAGAAAGCATGATTATTTACTATATGCCTATTATGACTTGCCAATTCCTAGATTAAAGATCCTTTTGGGATTTCTTCAACTATCCGTCTTTCCGCCGTTGTTGCAGGCATATTATATTTCTAAGTCCAGATTCTCTTCCATAGATAATTTCCCCCTTGCATCCACCGCCACCATAGTTTTGCTCCAAGCACCTTATTTAACGTCTCTGGGTGTCTCAGGCCTAGACTCCATTCCTCTTTTATTTTCATTATATTTTCCCACGAGACCAGAGCCCATTTCCTTTGTTGACTTGGACCTCCCCAAATAAATTTTCCAAATATTTCTTTCACTTTTGTGCAAACCCCTTTGGGGGCTGCCATAATGGATAAGGAGTAAATAGGTATCGCTTGAAGGACAGATTTCAATAGGACAATTCCGCTAGCAATGTTCAGAGATCTGAATGAGCAGCTTGCCAATTTGTTCTTTATTTTTTCTAAAGTATTCTGCCAATTTTTCATTCGTGTGGGATTTGTATCTAGTTGATTCCCCAGGTACTTTGTAGGAAGTTCCCCCTGCCTTAATCTTAAAGTTCTGGTCAGATGAGCCTTGATTGATTCTGGAGTATTGAATATGAAGGTGCATGATTTTTCTTTGTTAATCTCCATACTCGATGCTTCCATAAACAGCTCCAGTATTATTTTAATGTTCCTCACCTCTTTTACGGAGACCTCATAGAATAACATAATATCGTCAACAAACTGCGGGTGAGTGATAGGCAAATTGTTTCCCCAGAGCTTTAAGCCATTGATTTTCTTTTCCCTCAACTCTTTTTTGAAGTATCTTCCGAGACCTTCTGCTGCCATTATGAATAGGTATGGAGAAATAGGATCCCCTTGCCTAATTCCTCTAGTAGCTCTAAAGGTTTCCGTAGGAACCCCATTTAATAATATTGAGAAGTTCGGGGTCGATATCATGCTGTATACCCACTCTATCCACCTGCTGCTAAAACCATAGGCTCCAAGAACCGCTCTGAGGTATTTCCAGCTTAAACGATCATAGGCTTTTGACAAGTCCAGCTTCATCATCATTCCTTTCTGCTTTTTCTGTTTTAGTGAGTGTATCATTTCCTGTGATACTACTAACCCATCAAGAATTTGTCGCCCCTCCACAAATCCAGTTTGCTCTGGTGAAATTATATTCGGAAGTAGAGGCTTTAATCTTTTTGCTATCAGAGTGGCTAATATTTTATATATGACATTGCATAGGGCTATTGGGCGAAAACCTTGAGCATTTTCTGAATTATCACTCTTAGGTATCAGGGTAATAAAGGTCGAATTGATACCTGGCCATACCTTTTGCTTCATTCGTGATTCCTCTACTACCTCCAAGACTTCTTTGCCAAGAAAGTGCCACCCTGCTTGATAAAACTCCACGGTATATGCATCAATTCCTGGAGCTTTATTCTTACTCATATCCATCACAATTTCTTCCACCTCTTCTAAAGTAACTGCCCTCATCAAAGCCTTATTCTGCTCATCTGTTATTATTTTAGGGATTTCCTTACAGATGCATTCTATGGCTAATCCCCGATCTTTTTGTGGTTCTGTGAGTATCTCTTTGTGGTGTTCCACCAATATTTTATCTCTTGTTTCTTGTTTTACTATCCTTTCCCCCTCTGCATTTTTAACGGAGAAGATCCTGTTCCTTTGTCTGTGCTGGATCATGGCTTGATGGAAAAACTTAGTGTTTCTTTCTCCTTTGCGTAACCAGTTTATCCTAGATTTTTGTCTCCACGGAATCTCTTCCTGTTCCCTTCTTTCTTCAAGTTGGCCTATTATTCTTCCTTCCTCTTTGCTTCTTTCCTCATCCCTCCCTTCTAGAATTATTTTTTGCTGTATTTCCTCCATTTCTTTCTCTAATTTTTGTTTTTCCTCCATGATTTTCCCAAACTCTTCCTTGTTCCATTTTTTTATTTTCCCTTTGAGTTCTTTGAGTTTCAGATGGATAGTATGCATCTTCCCGTTCCCTTTCACTTTACTCTGGGTCCACCATTCTTCTATTTTGTGTAAGAATTAAGGGTTTCTAAGCTAAAATGCCTCGAATCTGAATGGTTTCTTACCAGTGTTCTTCTTGATATCGATTTCCAATTTGATCGGCCAGTGGTCTGAGCCTAAAGCCGGCAGAATTTTAGCTTCTATAAACACATCCCGGTTCAAAATTTGTTCCGATAGAAGGAACCTGTCTAATCTAGAAGCAATTTGATTTCTTCCTCCCCTCCTATTGTTCCATGTGTGTACTCCATTAGTTGTAGGTATATCCACCAGCCTCTGTTCTGTGATCATCTCATTAAACTCCTCCATGTTTTGATCCGGTCTCCTTAAGCCACCTTTCTTTTCTTCTATCGTTCTAATCATATTAAAATCTCCTCCTACTATCCACAGTGTTCTAGGCAGAATTATTCTAATAGCTTGCATATCCTTGAGAAAGTCCTTCCATTCTCTTGGGATATGCGGTCCATAGACTCTTGAAATGAGTATTCGCTCCTCTGATCCTATCAATCTGAACAGGCCTGTGAGGATTCTGGGGAAGTTGATCCAATTTTCAAATAATACCTCCTCAGGGTTCCAGAGGATTGCCAGACCCCCTGCTGTTCCATCTGCATCTTGAGCCATTACCTCATATTGTAGTTTATTTCTTTTCATAATTTCTACCATCTGTTGATTCCTAATTTTTGTTTCCTGGATTATCATTATGCTTGGTTTATCTTTCTTCAGTATTTCCTTTAAGTACCTCTGCTTACCCTTACTATTTAGCCCTCTGATATTCCAGCTTGTGACTATCATTTATAACTTCTTTGGTGGTTGTTGAAATACCTCTGATAGAGGTATAACCCTTCCTGAATTTACCAATATTTCTCCAACTGCTTGTATGGTTTCATTTAATGTTCGTCTTCCTCTCTTTCTGCCCCCCTTGCCAGTACCGTCCATTCCCAGGCTCTGGTTCCCTTGCGTCCCTGCTTGATCCATTTGAATCTCTGAGGTGCTACCTTTCTTCTCCTTATATTTCTGGAATGTTTCTTTGTATAATTGTTTCTGTATTTCTGGGATAAATCTCTCATCTAAATTTTTCCATTCCTGAAGCAATTTCTTCATAATTCTTTCTTCTTCGTTCCCATTATCCTTTTGAGAGTCTGTTCCCATCTGCGTTTGCTTTGTTGTATTCCCCTGACTTTCTCCCATCTCTTCTTCCATCTCCCTGTTCTGAGTTATGCCCTGTTCTTTTGTCTCTTTTATAATTTCCATTGGCTCATTCTCATTATCTTCCCGTTCTTTCCTTTCTCCCTCGTTTTCGTCTTCCTCCACCTGGAGGACCTAAAACTTGTTTTGGTTTTCGACTACTATAGATTTTCCCTTCTGTTGGATCCTTATTCCTTCCTTGCCTGGTTTTTTTTTCCTTTGGACCTCCTGAAAGCCCTCATCCCCGGTATCCACTCCTTCTGTTCTCCTTTGTTCTTCAACCTGTGTCCTTGTTATTTCCGTTTCTTTGTTTAGTGGGCATTGCCTGTATAGATGTCCATACTCATGGCATCTTCTACACCTGAAGGGAATGTGCTCATAATCGATTGGTTGCTGCCATATTTCGTCATGGTATTCTAGCTCTATATACTCTGGCAGTGGCTCTGCTATATTCATGTAAATGCATATCCTTGCATACGAAGTATACTTTCCCCTCTTTGTTGACTCAACAACCTTAACAAAATTTTCGATTGAATTACCAATCCCTTCCAGAATATCAGGGTCCCAGAACTCCATTGGTAATCCGAATAATCTGACCCAGATGGGTGCTGCTAACAATTTCTCATTATCCGGGTTATACCTATCCTCCCAATGCCTCATGAATAAGCCCGCATTATTCATAAAGTATGGCCCTTCTTCAAAGGTTCTTTCCTTATCTTCTAGGTTTGCAAAAATGACTGTGAAAAAACCTTTTGCTCCTAGTTTTAAATCTATATGCCCTTTTGGCTTCCATCTTTGTTGTATCCATCTTGTTAAATCCTTTTCAGATGGCCAAAAACCAACAAACTTGCAAATCAAAGCATGGTCTCTCATATAGCATCTATAGTCTTCGAGTTTATTATTTGGTATTACGTACCTTGGTCTCTTCTGTGCTCTAGGTAAGCATCTGCCTCCAATTTTTTCTTGCCATCGGTTCCCCAACACTGGCGCATCTCCGCTATTCTCCTTCTGAGCCCCTTGCAGTCTGCTCCCGCTTGCTTCGCCTGCTATTACATTCTTAAAGGAGGGGATCTCTCCCCTCCCCTGTTTTCCTTCCATGGGTTCCTTCAGTCCCGACTATCTTTGTTTCACCCTTCCTTCGTATTTTAACCTCACAAAGATTATTTCCTGCTCCCGGTTAACCCTTTTGCTATTTCCCCATCTCCCGCTCCCGTCCGCCTTAGGCTCTACAAACCCTAGGCTTTCAAACCCTAACCCTCACTTTCTCCTCTCATCGCTTCCGGCTCCTCAAAGGCTTGAGGTCTTTTCATCAAATACACAAAGAGTACTTTTCATATAATACAACTAATAGGGATGAACTTAAGCGGAGCCAAGGATAGTCCTAGCTTTTTCGCAACCGGTCTGGCTCTCGGGATCCTACCCTAGCTCACCCACTTCATCACTGACCCCTTCCTCATGCTATCTCTTGCATTTTATCCTTTCTTTTGCATTCCCATTGCCAGTTCCATTCGGCTAAATCTGACCTTAGCTGCCCTCTATTTCCCCTACTCGACTGCATATATACTCTTCCACCACCTTGCCACAACTACCTGTTCACTCCCAGTTCTTGACCCTTCCCTTTAGCTATCATCTCCACAACTCGGACCGTTGTCCCCGCCACCTGTTCTTGACCTTTTTTCCAGCCAAAATCCAAATTCAAAACGAAGGCCCCAACACTTGTGCTAGAAGAAGTGCTCCTTAATGTTTTGAAGAGGGAGACCTTCAACATGGAAAAGGAAGGTCTACAACCTGTGGTGGTTTAAGGAAGTCCACCAACCAGAGGCATTCTTAGGGGCTTATGTACCTATGGTTGCAACTCTGAATTTGGGTATGGTTGTCTCTAGATGTAGGCTCATGCAACAAGTTTAGGTTGTGGATCAGGCTCACTTGATGTATCCTTGAAACTCGTAAATGACCATCAATTCTGCCCCAACAGATACAAGGCGAGAATATGAAGGGATGTCCACAGAAATAATTTTCAATATTTGAGAACAAATCGTGTGGTATGATTTAAATATCTTCTTGGTTGTTGAAGCCCAATGCAAGGAAAGGATCCATCCAAGGTGAATATTTGTTCTTGCAGGGGGCTAGTTTCTGAAGTATCTATTTTAAGAATGAGTGTGCTGACCACAATGCTCAAACAGATGAGGATCGAAATAGTGTTATTTCACATGACTGACTCTGTCACATTTTCGGAATTTCACAATCTGTTGTTGTGGAGGAGGATCAGGGACAAGTGAATATGAACTATCGTGAAAAAACCAAACACTATGAAACTGGATGGGCTTGGAGTAGTCTAGAGTGTGAAGAGAAACCTCATTATCATATCCAAGACTTGTTTTATGCTTTTTGTTGACAACCTCTTCCCAACATCTGATGATGGGCTTGGGAAGTGCAAACTAAATTTCCACACCTGCATGCAAATTTGCTCCTAAAATGGGCATATCATGATACTTGACCTCAACTTTACTGACATGGTCATGTGTTGTTTGTTGATGGGTGTTTATATTAATCTCAAAGAGAGGGTTGTTCTGCACAAAAAAAAGTTCAGAATGATGTGTTTTGTGTTGTAACTCATCTTGTTGAAGTTGTGATTCAAGCTACAAAAATTCAATCTTTTCCTATGCGTGTTGTAGACATGATCGAATGTCGACAAGAGTGTCTTTACTTATTTGGACTGTGTTATGAATAGTAAACACCATTAGTTTTCTTAATATCTCTAAAAAATCATTGAGTTTGGTCATTGTCTCAGTAAACATAAATGGCTCAAATGACTTCAACTAGAAATAAACCATTATCAGTTCCAAAAGATTCTTTTATTATGGCTTCAATAAAAAGAAATACCAAAAACTTGAGGTGGAGTTGGGCCCAAAATAATTAAAATACTTAGAACACACATGCAACTATAGCTTCCCTGGGTCAAAGGATGAACACTACCATTGAAAATTTTGTTCCAAGTTTGTATGCTCCAATATGTAGTTGGATTTGATTATGAAATAAAAAAAACAACCTTCACCACAATTCACTGCATATGTAATTCAACTCATACATATTCCACGGAACATGTCATTTAATACATATAGTTCATGGCATAAACAATTCACAAATTTTACAAACCAATGGCATATAAAATCAACAACCAATGGACTAGATATAGTCAATGGCTTTCACAAACCAAAGGCAATGATGGCATTCTTAATAATGTTTCTCAAAGAAAACCTGTAAATATACGTTTCTTAGTTAATGGGCGTCCATTTAGGAAACTGGTCAAGAATCTATGACACAACAAACCAAACCTCACATATCGTGAATATGCATCAATGGGGAAGACCTCCCAATGGTTGATGACCCATGATAATATCTAAATAATGTTGTGCCTAGAGAATTGGAGATGGAAGCCACAACCCTATTTTCTATGGTATCTTTAAGATCATTTTGAAGCCTCAAAAATCGTTGCGAAAACATGGGGGAAAACCACCTGGTCTGGACCTTGAAAGCAACTCCTTTTTAGTTTGGTATAGTGGCTCTAACTAGGGATAATTGGACCAATTTCCAAGAAAAGATTTGATAGTGTTGGTGGGATGATATATGATGTAACATGAAATGATTAAGCTAAGTGTAATCTAATCTAACTTCTAAACACATGCATATATCCTAATTTAACATTATTTAACTATAAGTATACCCGGGAATCAAATACAATATGCGATCTACAATGATTTCTTATAACAATTGGTAATAAAGACCATTCAAATGCAACAAGAAATTAAATCGTTTTGGATAAATAGTTAGACAAAACGATTGAGAAAAATATATCACATATAAAATCATTCATGTATTCAAAATGGAATGAGAGCTAACATCATATAGAAGTGCAATAATGCTAAAACTATAATTCAGACTTTCATACATAAAACAATTGAAAGAAGAAGTATTTCTTAATACATAAATAAAACATGATCATAAGATAAAAGTACCATATATGATAAGTCCTACTCATGTGCTTCAACAATATTGATTCAGTTTCAATCAACTCAACACATTCTAAGAGTACAAAAGTGAATTTCAGTAGAGCATGCTAGATATTTAAAAGAAAATAGATCCTGTTCCATTCATTTCATCAAAACCTCCTCAAAAGTAAAGAAGTGCAATTTTATGAAAAGTGTTTTTGATCAAAGTTCTGGAACCCTCTCTAAATGCATGAGAGGGGTTTATATACTAAATTATATGTCTTAAAATTGATTATTACAAAAATAACTGAGGAGGTTTCAAACAACCTTCCTCAGAATATGAAAAAATAAAACTAAAAGAAAAATAAATTAATGACTAACTCCTTTGAACTTGATCTCTAAGGTCACAAATATCAGTCATGGGCTTGAGCTGAGGTGGTTGTCTGATCACAAATTTTAACTACCCAAAAAATATGGCATCTGTCAGTGCTGGCACCATCTTTTGTGTAGAGGTTGTTAAACATCTTAGAGTCATCCACTAGCTGTGTGGTTTTATTAGAAACTGCCAGTATGCTTCCCAATTCAGCCTGTTTAACTGTTTGATTGCCTCCTTTTCTTGCGCTACCTATTTCCACTGTTGCTCTAGTTGTTTAACATTCAGAAGGAACCCTGGTACACACTCCTTGACAAGATTGATGCCATGAATATTTTCGTTAATGGCTTCTATTATGCTGTTTGTTGTTGTTTCTGTTATCATTGTTGCCCTTTCTGCCTATTTCAACTGAGAATCCAAATCCGTGAACATAATATCTTTATGAGACTCTTCTAGCTTTGGTAGGTCAACCTTTCTCCCATCCTTTGATTCTTGCCAAGTGATAAATTCAGAAACCCTTTTGTGGATTTCGTCATACTCAAACCTCATATCAATAACTTGGTTTGTTAATTTATCACTGGTCTCGCAATAAGGATTTATCTACGAGATTTTCTAGCAAAATACTTCCTTTTGCTGCATTAGTAGGGATTTGCGGATTGTCTTTAAGTTTATCTATCATGGCTTGTATCTGTGAATCCTCTTCTGCTAAGTTGGCTTAATGTTGTATTCTCATCTGTTCGAATTCTCTATGGAGCTGGGCTACTTGTAATTCTCCTTGTTGATTGGATTTTTCTTGGGCTAATTGTTGTTATAGCAGCAAAATTCTCTGTTCCTTTTCCTTGAGTAGCATTTGGACCTCTGTCGCCTTGTCAATAGTTGTTGCGGAATAAGTTCCTGCGAATTGCGACAGCTTTGTGAGATTCTCAGATGGGTCAATAGGCGAGTCCTTCCATACTGTTAGGTTCCTATAAATTATAGGATCTCAAGGTGATTGAGTATTTTGTATTTGTAATTTTATATCGTACATAAATTTCAATATTCAAAGGATTTACAAAAATATATGAAAAAATAAAATGAAAAGAGGGTATGTTAAAAAAAAAGAAAAGAAATAAGAACCCCACAAAAGAAAAATAGAAATTAATCTGAAAAGTGCTACAAGTGTAAATTCCACTACTGATAAGTTAGTTCTTTTAGTTCATTATCAAATAAGGTTGTGTGCAAATTGTTTTTGAATGCCACAATGACTAAATTTCTTTTCAAATCATACAGTTTAATCATGATTGAACAAAATTTCAATTTCTGTTGAATAGGTTAGTGAATAAAGATTTACCAGACAGTTTAATCTTGGCAAATCAGCAGCTAAGTAGAAATAAAATTGATTCAATAGTTTAATCTGAATCAATGGTGAGATAAGTGATAGGATAAGGTATATTTTCATAAAAAAAGTTCTCTGGGTCTACTAGTTTAAATGCACCCTGCAAAGCAAGAAGAAAAAATGTTAGCTTAGAAAAAGAATTGAAATGAAAGGGTAGGTAGAAATAGAATGATGATTCCAGGAAAAGCATGAAAATTTTATCCTAAGTCAAATGTTAAAGATTATTTTCATGCATATGAGAAAAGAAAAGGGATAAAGGTTTTGTTCTAAGGTTCATTTGCCTGCTCCACCATATGCCCATCACATCACGATAAATCCTCCCCACCTTTCACCTCATTTGAACTCCGCATTTCATATCCAACGAATTATATTATGTTTTGGCCCCCCCTCACCATCTGAACTTTAACGTCGGGGTGGGGTAGTGGGGGTCCAAAATGAACGGTATTGAAGCTTGGACCCACTATGACGTGGCACCATCCTATGTTTTCGCACCCCCCTTTTCCAAAACTGTTAACCACCTCCCCTCCTTTGAAAACTATTTTCCCCACCATATAAAACCCCTTCCCTATCCATTACACTCCCACCAATCCCCCTTCTCCACCTCATCTATCCGTTACTCCCGCCAACCACATCCACGCCCTCCAAATCAAACTGTTAAGTAATTTAATTACTTAACTGTTATAGACATTTTTGGGCACTGCAACCCCAAGCATAAAATTTCCATAAACCAAGGGCTCCTAATTCCCTAAAAGTGTTGTTCTAACCCCTAAAGGAACAAGGTCAACTGATTTCAGCTTCTCCCAGAAGTTCTCCATGAAAAACTGCTCAGAACTGGTCAAAACAGGATCATTTCACCTGCTCCATAGGAAAAGTGCGTTGCATCTCACCTAAGTACACTCTGTGGGTGCGTTGCATTTCAAAAAGCCCTTCTATGGGGTGTGATGGGCGAGAAGTGACAAATGGCAGTGTCAATCCGCGAGGTGGAGAGGCATGGAATCTTCCAGAAACTTCTCCTGTGACACTTGCCTCTCTGAATTCGACCAAGGATGAGTAAGAGATCATCAATCTCCAAGTGGAAGCAAGAACTATCAGAGGGAAGACACTAATCAAATCACAAGCTGACTCATCTCCCTTACAGATATCTATATATGGATCCCTCATCCCAGAGATCCAGGGGCTGGAATTTTGCATCTTGTAAGGAATTGCTGTTGGTTTCTTGAGACAACATCATAGTGTTGGGTGATCTAAGATTTGTATGAGGTGAAGAAGGGCTTACTTGCTGAGAGGATGATGCTGGGTCAGAACAACTAGTTGTAACTCCCTTGGCTCTTTCTTGATTATCAATAAAAGCTATTCAAGTTTTCCTCCATACTCTTGTGTCATTTATGTTTTATGCATTTGTATGGTCAATTTACATCTGATCCTAGATTGTTTATGATAATAGATCCATGTTCTTGTATAGTGTTATGCTACTTTGAGTCTACAGGTACTCTGTGAAGCTGGGTGCACAAGGAAGAAAGTGGCAAAGGACTATCAGAAAAGAGAGGAATCGAACTAGGAGCCAAGCGCAAGACAGAGGTTGGTCTCCTCTATTCTTCTCTCATCTATCTTTCATAAAGGAAAAATGAAAGTAGCTTTACTTTGTTTGTTTCTAAGGTAGCTACCACACCTTAGTGGGATAAGCAGTTCTGTATAGACACTTTTCCCTGTAACAAAATGGCGACTCCACTGGGGAGCGACTAGGTTGTTTGTTTATCTACCTTGTTGTTTATTTTATAAACTTATAGACGGAGCCTGAAGTTGAGCCAGGTAGCTTTCGAACTGCATTTGCTATGCAAATGCAAAGTAGATAAATACCACTTTAGTCAATCTCCAGGTTTTGTTTATGAATTAAACAACTGATTTACAAACTCTCTAATTGCCCTTGTGGTGGCTCTAGTAACCTCCTTGGATCTACCCCTGTTGTTGATATACTGATTACCACTTGCTCGGCCAAAATCACGGAACTGAACTGCAAACTGTGACCCGGAACCCAAACAAAGTCTCATCCCTGGCCTAGCGCAGTCTTTGTTCTGTGAATCTGAACTTCAGCGCACTTCCCGAGTGTAGTAGGTGTGCTGCATTTCAAATTCACTGTGTTACAGGTGCGCTGATCAGACTAGACATTGTTCCTGAATGTTGGTTTCTGTTCATTATTTTCAGTTCTATTCATGAATTTGCTGCCTGTAATTAGTATACCTCTGTTTGAAACCCCTTTCCTTACTGATATTCCGCCTCCATTGTGCAAAGAACTGTAAATGTTTTTGTGTATTTGTTGAGTCATTTTCAGTTCTCATTTGCAAAAAAGTAACGTAATTGTACTGTCGTTTCTTGATTTGAAAGTGTCGCAAGTGTCGTTTTCAGTCATAGAAGAGAGTCTGATTGCTCTTGATAGTTGATTACCCTGTTACTATTGTATTTGATCTGAATTTATAGTTTTTCTAGTGTCAAAAGCAAGTATTCATTTCCAAATCGCAAAGTGTTGTGATTGTCTTCATTTTTTGATTTTGAAAAGAAACTTGTTAGTAATTGTCGCTTGAAAAGTAATTTAGATTTGCGCATTAGCTTTCTTTTTATCATTCACATATTAAGAAGGCTGAAAACAAATACATGCATGTGCATTTGCATTTAGACTGTTTGATTGGTTTGATTTAGGACAGTGCATATAGAGTGTGCTCTTTGCTCTTTGTTGAAAGAATTCTGTCTTTCTTTCCTTAGTAGCTAGGATTTTCATTGCACAAAGAAGATAAAAGATAGTTCATCATCTTAGATTTCATTTTAGGAATTGTACATCTACATCACGTGGTGAACCTGAAAGGAAAATTTCTTAAGCAAGATCAATTATAAAATAAATTTAATGAATCTAACAACGCTTTGGAACCTAACGCACAACATCTAGAAGTCTAGGCTAGAGACGTATTCTGGCGTTGTAAAGCCTAGTAACTATTGTTCTCACTGTTGGTTGGGTGATTCCTCCACTTTGAGACGATAAGTGCAAGTGCGGACTTGTGCTCCCATGTACCATCGAGTATATTTTGGGAGACCACAATAGGCTTAATCCTTTATCCATAGGAAGCCGTGTCTGCCGCCCTATCGATCACAATGCACTGAACACAACATTCGGGAAGATTGACTGCCGTACTGTAAAAAGTATTCTGCAGTTTTGTGATTGGTTTGGTAATCCCTCTGCCTAGATTTCCAGAGTAGTCCCTTTCATTCCTTTTCAGACTCCTTAACGGAAAAGGTCCATCTGAGCACTTGTCACTTCAGGCTCATTAAAAATCAAAGGCGACTAGAGTCATATTTTGTTTTTTCTCGACTCTTAAAAATTGAAAAAACAAGTTGTGTCAAAGCGTCTAAAATTTATCTAATTCGGAAACATACTTCCCCTTAATTTTTAGTTGATCGAGTAATCCGCAATCGTGGAAGAAAGTCAATTGAAACCCCGTCGTTCGCGGAGGCTTACGAGTCAACTTTCTTTGTCTCCGGAATCGAAACTATTACGGACAAAGCGAACTCGTTTAACCAGTTCCAAATCTCCTGGTAAAGTTAGAACAAGTGTTCCAACAACATCAGAGACTCCGGTTACTCCAAACATTTCTGG
Source organism: Pinus tabuliformis (assembly GCA_031772625.1). Classification (NCBI taxonomy): domain Eukaryota; kingdom Viridiplantae; phylum Streptophyta; class Pinopsida; order Pinales; family Pinaceae; genus Pinus; species Pinus tabuliformis. Next base: position 44,821,385 of record CM062812.1, read on the forward strand.
TATCCCTGCTTTTACAGAAGAAGTTCAGCAGCCACCGAAGGACAGTAGTACTGATCCTAGTCTGAGGGTAAACAGTTGCATCACTAAACCAGTTCCATCTACAACCGGTTCGGAGAGTGTTGTCCCCCAAACATCTGTCGCTGCAGATTCTATACTTTCTTCAGCACCAGAAATATTCTACGGACCTGACGGTCTACCTCTTCCACCTGGTCTGATTTCTATAGAAGAGATTATGGAGGATCCTCCATCTAGTACTCCATCACAATTTGGAGTCGGGATCACTCTGTATCCTTCTTCATCAGAAATTAGTCTACCTTCAGTGGAAGCTCCTGTAGAATCGCTAGGTAATCTTTTGGATAGACTAGAAATGTCTGAACAAACATCAACATCTAGGACTGTGTCGTCTGACACAGCGACGGCAGAACTTCCTACTATCACTCCAACAATGTTCGCCAGTATACCATTTGTCCCAACTAGCTCTCAATCGCTAGAAGGAGCCCACTCAGGGGCTATTTCGATGGTATGGTCCATTCCTGTTTGTTCATCCGGAATAATATCCGGAAACTCTTATGTTGAGTCTCAACAAATTGATCCATTTGGAGGTCAATTTGTGCAGTCCAGTCCTCAAGGGCAAACCATTCCCTTAAGTACTGGATTACCGCCATATGGGGGGTAGTATACCCTTTCATTGTCCCCTCCGAGAGGACAGCCCTACGGGGGTTCACAACAAAATTCGGGTTATGCTGGAATTACGTCAAGCGGTTGGGTACCGATACTACCTCAACAACCAAGAGTTGTATATTCGATGCAACAATGTTTACCTATGTCAAGTATACCAACTACGCCAGCTATTGTGACGGTGTCGCAAGTACAAGCGCTGCCTGTTGTATGCCAACCTCAGGTTTCTCAGGTTGTAATGCAACAGCCTCTTGACCCTGTGACTCAACCACAATCGTCGACTAGTGGAATGACACAGGTTCAAACAGGTACAATTACCCCTCATCTTGGTCAAACAATTAGTATCGGGCAACAGCACATGGCTTCACAGCCATGGCTAGTGCAATACCAACAACCGCAGTTACAACAAGTATACCAAGGTTCTGAGCAACAAATCTTTGCAAATAGTGGGCAACCGTATATTCAAAACATTCACAATCAACCATTCTACAATGGTCATGCCCACCAACCTTACCAAAGTTACCAGCATCAAATGCATTATGCTGGTATGCAAAGACCAACTGCTCAGGTGATCCCATCTTATCTTGGGTATGCTTCGCCTAACCTGAACCAACAGTTACCCTTTGTGGCGACTTTAGAGTTACTTGATTTAAATCGGTTAACAAACGATCCAATCGCTTACACCCCTTGGTGGCCAATGATTCCGCATAAACTTCCATCAGATATTCCTAAATTTAATGGAAATACGGGTGAATATCCGTCGAATCATGTGATGACCTTTCATCTGTGGTGTTCATCAAACACCCTAAATGATGATTCGATTAGGCTTCGCCTTTTTCAAAGGACGTTAACTGGTCCGGCAGCAAAATGGTATATCGAATTGCCTAGAGCTTCATTTGACAACTTCAGTACCCTAGCCACAACCTTTTTAACCCATTTTCAGTTACCAATAAGGTACGAAACGGGAACAGAACTTCTTACCAATTTCAAACAAACAACGGCCACTCACATATCTGATCATATACATGAGTGGCGACGTCGTCGTAGAATGGTAAAAATGTATGTTCCTGATCAGTTTTTAGCTGAATGGTTTATTAAGTCATTATTGCCTTCCATCACGGAAGATGTGGAAAAAGGGGGAGTCATCACCGAAGAGCAAGTTATCACTCGTGCACAATATTTGGACTTGATTTATACTCAGTCTGGCACGCTCTACGATAAAATACCTGATGCTCCTAGACCAGAATTCTCGGTTCCCCCTCCTCCTAAATCAAATAATGACTCTCATGCCAGCGATGGTGTGATTGGCACGACAGAGACGAAATCGACAAAGGCTACATCTAAAAAGGCCCGTAATATTTTTGGTCAAAATGCAAAAGAGGAACTTCTTGCCTCGGAAGTAAATGCCGTCTCGATAGATAAAGGCAAAGAAACCAAGCAACCAGGAGGCAAGAAGAAAAACAAAGGGAAGAAGAAGAAACAGGAGGAATCATCACTTGAAAAATCTTCTACAAACCCTTCTGGAAATAGGAAACCAAATCATCCATACTTTATATGCGATGAGGATCATTGGACATCAGATTGTCCGTATAAAGCTGAGCTTAAAAAATTCTTCAAGAATACAAAGACCTCAATAGTATTAACTGATCCGTTTCCAAATCTAGGAACAAATCTGGTTGACAGTGGAAATGCTTCCCCATCTCAAGTACTGATGTTGTCGGTTTCCAAACAGCAAAATGATGCTTTGATATCGACAAGGAACAAAGATTACGGGAATCCATGGCTATCGAACAACAAGGATAAATATCAACCTAGTAGTTCGACAACAACTTTGATAGAAGTTGCGCCGCCCATCATTCCTGAGTTGAAAATAAAACCGCCAAAGGGAGTAGTACACAAGTCGACGTTTAATCCTCATGCTAGAGCAGCACAACATTATAATATAGTGGAAGATTTGGCCCAATCGCTATCCGCTATGTCGACGCTTGAGGTACTGCAAAATTGCCCATCCCAAAAGTAGGCTTTATTATCAGCCATTGGTGGGAAAGACCCAAAGGATTCCAATCTTGTATCCTTTGATCACAAAGGATACGATCCTCAGTTACCAACTCAAATAGCTTTCCTCGTTCAAGTGAAAGCCCTCAACAAAACTGTTCATCGAACAATTATTGATGAGGGGGCATCTACATGTATTATGTCGATGAGTTGCTGGAAAACTTTAGGATCTCCAACCTTGTCGCAATCTTCAACAACATTAAAAGCATTTGACGGACGAACATATACCCCATATGGTATTCTAAGTAACTTGAAGGTGGAACTAGGAGGGAAAACAATAGAAATAGATGTTGAAGTAATCGACGGAAATCTCGATTACAACATCCTACTGGGAAGACCATGGATATATGCTATGGCTGTTGTTGTGTCAACCTATTTTAGGAAGATTGCATTTCCCTTTCAAGGAGGAATTACAATCGTTGATCAACAAAACTTCTTCCGCAATGGTTCTCAAGTTACGGGAAGCATTCCAATGATCCATGGAAGCCCCCATTCGCTTCAAAATATCGGAGTAGGCCTACTAAAAGACCCTATATTAATGGGAACTTTTGCCCTTCCACCTCTAATCAATTTGGCGGAAGTAGCATCGGTAGGAACCTGCAATATGATATCTTCAATTAAAAAGATCTCAGAAAATGATATCAACATGGATCATGCGCAGGTATTGCCTCCAAGCCCAACAGAAATATTGTAGCAATCAATTTTCCTAGCATGGGAGGCAAACCCAAATCAACGCTCATCAAGCGTTTGGATAGATAGGTCTAAGGAATATGGCACCCCTTCAGATCCTTGGTCGCAAGTGCATGTCATCGACGAAGGAATTGTTCAATCAATGGTAATTGAAGGGGAACCATGGGAAGATTACCACCATCGTTCCCTTCTATCAGATTGCAAAGAAAATACTCCTCATGACCTTTATCATCCTTCAGTTTTTGATTTTCTATCAAATACTATAAACACGGTGGATTCCGAGCGAAACTTGTCCAACATTGAAGAGACTATCGCCATAAATATCTCGACCAAAACAAATGTTGTAGAGAATATTTATGTTGGCAAATGTTGTTCTCCTTCAGAACTGGAAATATATAATGCTCTTTTTCGCGAATTCAAAGATGTCTTTGCTTGGTCATATAATGAAATGCCAGGCATTGACTCGAGTATCGTTGAACATGAAATCAAGATGTATCCAGATGTCAAACCAGTACGAAAATGGCTACGACAGGTGCACCCCAAGAAAGCCGCTGCCATCAAGGCAGAAGTTGAAAAACTTCTCCATGCTGGTTTCATTTACCCGGTTCCTCTGACCGATTAGGTATCGAATATTGTCCCTGTTATGAAAAAACAAGGGATGATTAGAGTGTGCGTCAATTATAGGGATGTAAATCAAGCTTGTCCAAAAGACAACTACCCTACACCCTTCATTGACCAAATAATTGATGAATGCACCGGATGTGAAATCTTTTCATTTATGGATGGATTCTCCGGGTATAATCAAATAAATATCCGCCCACAAGACCCGTCAAAGACTGCATTTATTTGTCCGTGGGGCACATTCGCATATCAAAAATTACCCTTTGGTTTAAAGAACGCAGGGGCAACATTTCAGAGGGCAATGAATTATGCCTTCCATGACATCAAAAACATCGTTCAACCGTACCTCGACGACCTTCCGGCTCATTCGCGAAAGCAGACTGATCATCCGTAGCATTTAAGAGCGATATTTCTACATTGCCGACACTACAATATACAACTCAATCCACACAAATGCGTGTTCTGTGTCAGTTTTTCTCGTTTACTTGGCTTTTTAGTCTCGAAAGACGGGATTCATATCGACCCATGTAAGGTTCAGGCAATCATAAATTTTCCTCCACCTTCGAATTTGCTTCAGATTCAGAAACTCCAAGGGAAAGCAAACTTTCTGAGGAGGTTCATTCCAAATTACGCGAAATTTGCTAAAGGTTATACACGTCTTTTGAAAAGGGAAGTACCCTTCGTCTGGGATCAGGTTGCGCAAGCTTCCTTTGAGCTTTAAAAGAATCCCTAATGAAAGCATCATTAATGGACGCTCCTGATTATCAAAAAGACTTTAACCTGTATCTGGCTGCAGTGGATACAACCATCGCAATGGTTTTAGTTCAAGAAGACAACGGAATTGAACATCCTATATATTATTTAAGTAAGAACTTAAATGATACAGAAAGAAAATATTCTTATGTTGAAAAGCTAGCGCTCGCAACTGTTCAAGCGATACAGAGATTTTGACACTATGTCCTCTTTCGAAAAACTACTATTCTATCAGATTGCAACCCCATGACTTATATATTGTCGCGACAGTTGCTGGGGGGAAAGTATTCAAAATGGATATCAATTCTACAAGAGTTTGATCTGGAATTTGTAAAATCCAAGTCAAAGAAAGCTCTGGTTTTCGCAGAATTATTATGCGATCTCCCATCGTCGTCCAACGATGAAACATCCGAAGAAACGATTGTGGACAAAAATTTGTTTCTGATATCTTCAAGCAATCTGTGGTATGGGGATATAATCATTTATCTCCAAACCCAAAAATATAGGCCCAATACCTCCCGCTCCGAACAAAAACGTATTCGATACCAATCAAAAGACTACATGATCATCGGTGATACACTTTACCATCGTGGTGTCGATACAGTTCTACGGAGGTGCCTCACCCATGAGGAGGCTGAAAAAGTCCTGAATGATTGCCATTCAGGCGCATGTGGGGGTCATCAATCCGGTTACGCTACAGTGCAAAAAATTATACGAGCAGAATACTTCAGGCCAACAATGTTCAAAGATTGCATAACCGCAGTCAGAAGTTGCCATGCCTGTTAAATTTTCGATAGCAAAACCAGAAGACCACCCGCACCTCTGCAGCCAATAGTTGCTGTTGGGCCATTCGCCAAATGGGGCATCGATTTCATGACATGTAACCCCACCTCGACCGGGGGGCATGGGTATATCATAGTCGCAGTTGACTATTTTACCAAATTGGCCGAGGCGATGCCTACATTAGATAATACTGGTGAAATAGCTCCCCTCTTCTTTTTCAATCATGTAGTCGCCAGATTCGGCGTCCCACAAGCTATAGTCACAGATCATGGATCGCATTTTCGCAATCACATGATGGTCGAATTAGCTGCCAAATTAGGGTTGTCTCACGACAGCTCTACTCCATATTTCCCACAAGCCAATGGACAAGTTGAAACAATCAACAAGGTCCTGAAGCGCATGCTGCAAAGGATGATTGGAGTTCACAAAAGAAGCTGACACCTAATCCTGTACTCAGCCTTGTGGGCTTACTAAACATCGGTAAGGAATGCAACCGGGTTTATACCTTTCCAACTGGTGTATGGCCTAGAAGTAGTCTTACCAATCTAGTGTGAAATCTCATCCCTCAAACTCGCAATTGACCTTCTCCCCGGGACTTCAGAAGAGGAGGCTCGTTTCTTGGAACTAATACAATTGGATGAAACCCATCTTGATGCCGCTTTGGCCAATGAAGCCCATAAGAAACGAGTCAAGGAGTAGTTCGACAAGAATGTCAAACCCCGTGTCTTCTCAGAAGGTGACTTGGTCTTGCTTTATGACCAAGAATCCGATAAATTGGGGGCAGGTAAATTCAAGTCTTTATGGATGGGCCCCTATATTGTTAAGCGAGTGTTAGCAAAAGGAGCCTACGAGTTAATGGATTATGACAGGATTCCATTGGCACAACCTCGTAACGGGTTGTACCTTAAGCGTTACTATGCGTGATTCAGTATAGTAACCTATATGCTTTTGTTATGTTTTTGTTTTCGCTAAAGTATTTGTTTTGGTCAAGTAATCCACTTTTTACGTTTATTACAAATGTCAAACCTATTGGAGTCATGTGTTGGATATGTTGACGGAGCGAGTTGTAGTTCGCGAAACTTATCTTCCGCGGCCTGGGCCATTTTTCATCCAAGCGGCGAGTTAGTAAGTTTCAGAGGGGTATGTATTGGTCGATCAACGAATAACATCACTGAATATAGTGCGTTGATAGAACTTCTCTCTGATGCCATCACACATGGCATACACCGAATGATTGTCAGGCTAGACTCACAACTTGTCATACTACAACTCACTGGTATCTACTCTGTCCGAAATCCAGCTATTTATCGCATGTTCCTAAGGGTTAAGATTTTGGAAAGGCAATTTGATTTTATTCAATATCAGCATATTTCCAGAAGCTTAAACACATTAACTGACTCATTGGCAAATTCTGTGTTAGATAGACATTTGCAACATTTATAAAAAGAGGCATCCCATCAATATTTGCATTTGGATCATGTAACTTAACCAAAATAAAACTCCGAAAATCAAAAATATATATATAACTGTTTATGGTTTACACATAATGTTCTGTAACCAAGAAAAAATTGGTCAAATGACCCAAAACGCAAAATGCTAGGGGGCACCCTAGTCTAATGATGCTCGTGATAACAAGTCACAGCCTGTGCGATGATGCGTAAGAGCCTAGTCCATCGTCTTGGCACACCAGTAGTATGCCGCTGCAAACTCAAAGGCAGCTTGTCAGTCCTCACATCTGGAATACCGAGAGTGAGGCCCTCGACCTGGTCCTGTAATGCTGTGAGAGTCTTGACCACATCGAGGTCGCGAAGGATAGCCCTTCCAACAGCCTCTCCTGCTGGGGCGGCGGCTGGCACTCTCAGGCATACTACTGGCCGAACAAGACCGACATCTGCATGAACACATGAGTTTTGATTAGTCTTGACAGGATAAAGCACAAGGACATTATAAAAGAGAAAACGATAGACAGGAATATGGTCAAAGAATTTACCAATGGCACCCCATTGTTCGCCAACCGGCAGTACTAAATCTGGGTCACCCCGGAAGTCCATACCAGTATATGGATACTCGGAATAAACCATCTCCTGATGATCAAACCACCCAAAGAAGGTATCAGAAAATGAAATCTGAGACTGACCAGCATGTCTAGACATATGGTCGACCCATCTATGCATACGTGGTTCAGTCGGTGAAGTTAAATCGAGTGCAATATACTGCGGCTGCATCAGTGGTATCTTTTCCAAGGCGAAGGCGGTCAAGATAGAACCATATCCAAAGTTCTTCAACCTCCCACTCTTCACCTTGGTTGTTGACACCTAATCCTCAACGGATGGGTGAACTGGAATGCAATCAGTCATCAAGAAGATGAACTCATCTGTCCTATTTCTGTATATAAATGATAGTTAGCTAATAAATTATACAATCAGTTTTTTTCTGCCTATTTTGGAGTTACCCTGGCCTGACATGGTATTAGAGCACAGGTCCCAGGTTCTTTTTTTAGCCTTTGTGGCTTTGTAACTCCTGGTCTGCTTCATATTCCATTACCTACATTCTGCCTGACATCCCTGAGCTGTACCTGCATTCTGCTTCATATTCCATTACCTGCGACGCTGCCCATATATTCGTTGGTGTCAGAAGTGGGATTTTCTCTCAATAGACCGCCCTCCAACCGTTATGCTTGGTAAATATCGCTAGCTGGCCTCCCTTCATGCACTGCAGCTCTTTCCACGCTGATCACCAAACCTATACTGCTGCTCTTCCATAACTATCACCACACTGTTGTATCAACGCTCCATTGCCAGACCTGTTGCACGCTAGCCGGCCTCCCTTTCAGATGTTGTCCTGCTACGAGCCTAAGCAGCATCGAAAATGCCATTTCTGAATTTATGATGGTGGTTTTTGCCTTCAATAGCCGAACTGAATTGACAGAGATTATTCAATAGTGAGTGTTGAGATTGTCGCTGTTGGTGCCTCCTCGCTCCGGGAGAGTTTGCTATGCGGAAATCGTCGAAATTTTGTATTTCTTTTGTTCGGCTCGGAATTGAAACCTCTACCAGGTAGAAGGTTCATCATCTTGTCAATTTATTCACAGAGCGCACATTTTGTGATCCGCGTCAACCTTCTGGCCTGACATTTTGTGTCCCCAGCCTGTGGTATGCGTGGAGCTGAATAAAAAATTAAGTTTGTCAACTCTGACCCTTCAAACATGCACAGTTTGACTGGTCGTTGTTGGAGAAGATAGCCGTCCCCAGGTATCTTGATTGCGTTTCCACGTGCGTACATCCTTTACTTTCCAAGGCACGGTGCTATCCTTCCTTTCAATCTCGTTTATGGTAGATATGAAGTTTAAACGCTTCTGGTTATTGTAACATGTCGTTTCATTTCCAAAGGAAGAAGAGAAGTCGTCTTCTCTCGAGTATTTCTTTTCTCAAACGCTATGCCCGATTCAATGGTCCAAACCGAGTTTTCATAGATTACTCTGGGGATGTGTGAGAAGCTTTTGTTGTAAACAGCTTATTAAAAAAAAAGTCATATGTCTTTTGTTGTAAACAGCTATTAAAAAAAAGGTCGTCGGATTTGAAATTTCAGAAGTCTGGGGTGAAACTGCTGTTCACACCTAATCCGAAGGATTTTTAAGTATTCAGATAATCTTGTAAATATTGAAGTTATGATATGAGTGAATGTATGGACGAACAGCTGGTTATGGGCTCAGGTCTAGAGAATCAAAGGGATTTATGGTGATTTATGGTTATTTCCCACAGAAATCTTTTGAGTACAATTTCACTGTATATCAGTAGAAATATTTTTTTATCAGCATAAGTTTTTTTTTTTTACAGAATGCATTCAATCATTTCTATGGTCGGAATAGTTCTCACTGGCAAGGAGAACTACTCTGAATGGTCTCGGATGGTAAAACACACCCTCATCTACAATGAATTGTGGAAGGGAGTGTGTGTCGGAGAAGAAGACAAAGACCCTGTGCAGCCTACATCAGACAAAGAACTCGCCATTTGGGAAACAAGAACAACAAAGCCTATGCATTGATCACAGCATCTGTAAATGAAGAAGTAAGTCGTCATATTTCATCCTATTCCACTGCCTTTGAAGCTCTACAAAAGCTGAAAGAACTCTATGATACACATTCTGCACTTGAAGTTGTTCAGCTCATGATTAAACTCTTCACTCTTGAACTGAAAAATAATGATCCTCTTGCTCTTGCATCTGAAATAAAGTCTATAATGCATGATATTAAATCCACTAAGGTTGAGCTGGATATCTCTCTTATTGCCTTTCTCAAAGCACTCTATCCTACCTACTCCAATTATCTTGAGTCATTACAAGCAAATGGAAATCTTAAAGATATAACCTTTGACTCTCTTGTGAAAAAGTTTGCTGAAAGAGAGAAAGCCTTTGGAAAGAAGACAGTCCCTGAATCTTCTGAAGAGACTGTTTGCCTTGCTCATAAAGAAAAGCATCCTGCTCAAGATTCTACAAGAGGAAGAGGTGGATGAAGAGGAAGAGGAAGATACTTCAGAGGCAGGGGGGGCAGACATTCTCAAGCAGAAAAGGCAGATCTACATTGCATTTGCTGCAAACGAAATGGATCACATGATGCTTCTACATGCAAGCTACCATGGGACAAAATTGAGCAGAGAAGAAATCAGCAGAAAGGTAAAACTGATGACACAGACAAAGGTAAAGCACCTGAATCCGCTCACTATATTGAGGCACAATGTAACATTGGAGTAAATGAAGATTTGTTTAATGCTTCACTTGCTTCTTCGCAAAATGACTGGTTGCTTGATTCAGGAGCAACCTGTCATATGACTCATAGGAAATATTTTTTTGAAGATTTCACTGACAATGTTGATGGAGCAGTATACTTTGCAGATCAGTCAAAAATCAAGCCATCAGGGCTTGGCACAATCAGGCTTAAACTGCCTGGTCTTCCAGACTTTCTTCTGGGTCATGTTCTATATCTCCCACAGCTCAAGAGAAACTTGTTGTCCCTGGTCCACATCCGCCAGCAAGGTCACTCCATTCATATGTTTGATGGAAAGCTTGAGGTAAGAAAGGCATCTGACCACTCACTTGTCATGAGGGGTATAGAAGAAGAAAGACTTCTTAAACTGCAAGGAACCTCTGCTCATGCACAACATTTCTCATATATTTCTCATCATGAAGAAGGTACACTTCCGTCAAGTTTATTATGGCATGCTAGATTTGGACATTTAAACTATGATAGTCTCCACTTGTTGAAGAAAAATGGTGTTGCTGGTTTGCCTACAATTCCTAGAAAACATAAGCAATGTGATGCTTGCATTCTAGGAAAGCATAGCAAAGTCTTTTCATGATTCACATTCAAGAGCACATAGGAAGCTTGAACTCATTCATTCAGATTTATGTGGTCCAATGCCTGTTCCTTCTGCAAATGGAAATAAATATATCATGACATTTATTGATGATTACACCAGAATGTGTTGGGTTTATTTATTGAAGAACAAATCTGATGCTTTTCAAACATTCAAGAATTTTCATAAATGGATTGAAAATGATGCACAATATCATATTGGGTCTATTCGCACTGATAATGGAAAAGAATATACATCAAATGAATTTGAACACTATCTTCACCAACATGGGATTAAACATCAAACAACTGTGCCTTATAATCCTCAACAGAATGGTGTAGTTGAAAGAATGAACAGAACAATTTTGAATATGGTACGATCCATGCTTTTCTTCAAAAATGTAAAGATAATGTTTTGGGCTGATGCTGTTCTATGTGCTGCATATATAAAGAATAGATGTCCATCTAGTGCTATAAGAAACAAGACTCCTTATGAATTGTGGTATGGACATGTTCCTTCGGTAAAACATCTCAGGATCTTTGGTTCCACCTGTTATGCTTTAATACCAAAGGTACATAGAAACAAACTTGGTGCTAGAAGTTGTAAGTGTATCTTCCTGGGGTATTCAAATACATCTAAAGCATACCGTCTCTATGATGAAGTAAATAAAAAGTTTTTTGTATCTAGAGATGTCATTTTTCTTGAATCATCCAAATCTGACAGTGTTGTTGAGAGGCAACTTGATCGCTTGGATAGATTCACAAAACCAAAATCATTCCAAGAGTTTGATAATCAGATTCCACATCTTGAAGGGGGGATTCCTATACTAGATCAACATGTGGAATCTTCTTCTGAAGAACAATCTCCCCTGCATGACACTCCAACAACGGATGATGCTTTAAGTGATGTAATTGATAGAATTGGGAGACTCAATCTTGATTCAGACCCAACTCAATCAACAGAGCAGCCTGGACCATCTCAGAAAGTTCCCCCAAAGTGGCTGACAAAGACACTTGAAAGTGTTCATCCTGATGAAATTGGAAAAACAGGAACCAGAAATACAAACCGACAAGATGGAGGTGATGTAGATAACTCTAATTCACCTGTTGATATGGATGTTACTTATGATTGTGAATTGAACTTGTCTACAGATTTTGAACCAACTTCCTTCAAAGAAGCTGCTTCTCATGATGAATGGAAAGAAGCGATGCAGAAGGAGTATGATGCCCTCATAAAGAATGGCACTTGGAAGCTGGTTGATCCTCCATTTGGAACCAAACCAATTGGCTGTAAGTGGGTCTACAAGAACAAATACAAAGATGATGGCTCACTTGACAAGCACAAAGCTAGGCTTGTGGCAAAAGGTTTTGCACAGAAGGAAGGGGTCGATTATGAGGAAACTTTTGCCCCCACAGCAAAATGGGCCACCATCCGGACACTCTTTGCACTAGCTGCTCAGAACGGTTGGAAAGTCCATCAAATGGATGTAAAAACTGCATTCTTGAATGGAGATCTAAAAGAGAATGTTTTTATGTCCTAGCCTGAAGGATTTGCTATGAAAGGACATGAAAATAAAGTATGCAAACTTGTGAAGTCCTTGTATGGCCTCAAACAAGCACCACGAGCCTGGTATGAAAAACTAACCGAGCATCTTCTGAAACTCAACTTCAATCATTTTGATCTTGATGATGCAACTTTATTTGTCAAGAAAGTTGGCAAAACAGTTGTATATCTTGTGGTATATGTAGATGATCTTTTAATGACAGGGAACAATGAAAGCTATATTGCATCCATAAAGAAAGAATTAGGAAATTTTTTTGAAATGACTGATTTGGGCTATGTTCATTACTATCTTGGCATTGAAGTAACCCAACATCCAAAATCCATATTTCTTTCTCAAAAGAAATACATTGGAGATTTGTTAAATAGATTTGGCATGACACAGTGCAATCCTCTTTCTACTCCAATGGAACAAAACTTGAAGCTCACATCTATTGAAGGAAAGGAATTTGAGGATGCAACAAAGTATAGACAACTTGTAGGAAGTCTCATCTACCTCACTACTACCAGACCAGACATTTAATTTGCTGTTGGAATCCTCTCCAGGTTTATGAAAAAGCCTTGTGAGGGACATTGGTCTGCTGCAAAAAGAGTTCTAAGGTACTTGAAGGGAACTGAAGACCTTGGAATCAAGTATACACAGGTGGATGACTTCAACTTGATTAGATACTCTGATTCAGACTTCGATGGAGACAAAGAAACTGGGGTATCTACTTCAGGATATGCTATGAGTCTTGGATCAGGAGCTGTCTCCTGGAGATCACGCAAACAATCAGTACCAACAGATTCCACAACAGAAGAAGAATATGTGGCAGCAGCTGAAGCAACGAAAGAAATTGTGTGGCTCAGGAAAATTCTTGAAGATTTGCAGGTAAAACAAATACAATCAACTCCACTCATGATTGATAACACCTCTGCAATAAATTTGGCCAAGAACCCAAAGTTCCATGATAGTACTAAGCACATCAATACTGAATATCATCTGATCCGACATCATGTTGAGGCCAAAACAATCCATCTCCGTCATTGTTCCACAAACGAGCAAATTGCAGACATATTCACCAAAGCGCTTGGAAGAGAAAAGCTTGAAAGATTCAGAACGATGCTTGGACTCACCAACATCCCTTCAGATTAAGGGGGGGAATGTTGACACCTAATCCTCAATGGATGGGTGAACTGGAACGCGATCAGTCATCAAGAAGATGAACTGATCTGTCCTATTTCTGTATATAAATGATAGTTAGCTAATGAATTATACAATCAGTTTTTTTCTGCCTATTCTGGAGTTACCCTGGCCTGACATTGGTCAACAATTCTTTCATCACAAGGAGTACTGTGTTGCACCAGTTGAACACCTTCGGTTGGAGACATTCTAAGGCGTACTGCATATAAGATCGGTTGGCCACATGAAGAGCCGCACCACCAGCCATCCTACCAAAAGTGAACAGAATAGTCCTCAGGGACCTGTCAGTGACATCTCGGATGATGATCTTGCCGTCTTTACTCGGCTGAGATCCCTCTCTGCAATACCTGCGAACATAATCTCTCACAGATTCACCTCCTCGGGCTGAACCTGATAAAGAGATGGGGGCACCCCGCCTCGATAAGCCGGTCAAAAAATAGATGTCCACTACAGTCAAGGGGATGGATTTTCCCCTAATCTGGAACACCTGGCTGGTAGGATCCCAAGCATCGAGCAAATACTGCAGCAAGTTGATTTGTTGTCTCATGCTAGAAATGCGGAAAAACTTCAGCAAGCCACAGTTCCACAGTACGTTTACTGTAACCGGATCATGTAGAGCAAGCATGTCCTCTTCTTCATGCTCATGTTCTCGCCATGTAATAGTCATTTTGCTCCAAAAATCTTTGAAAACAAACAAGAGAAAAGTTAGATCCTGATTTGGTGAGAAACAGACAAAATTTCCATCAAAAACTGTGCATAAATTTCCTTCCTTGCGCTCATCGCACCTACAGTAGTGTTCTGGGTGCGTTGCATGTCAGTTGGCCAGTAGACAAGCTAACATCCAACGCACCTTTCGATACACAAAGGGTGCGCTAAAGCCAGGGCGAGTTTTTCAAACCCCAGAGGCTTAGAAAAACCAGAAATCAAGCTCAGAATGCAAAATGGAAAGCATGAAATGAAAGAGCTCAGGTTTAGCTCCTACCTAGTCCAGACGGCGCCAAGAATCGTCCACAGAATCTCTCGGAATCAGCTGATGAAAATCAAAGGGGGAAAGCACCTCCAAAGCTCCAACAAACCAAAGTTCAAATGAAATGGTAAAATGAGAGGTAAAAGCACTTTTAAATTACTTTTTATGTAATTCGAGTAAAATATTAGTGTTCTAACTCATTTTTCAAAACATATATTGTTCATTTCTAACTAGTTTGATGAAGCAATTGAAAATGCAGTACAATCTTTGAAAGAACAAAGCTATTTATGGTAAAGTCAAGAAATGACTATTGTATCGAGCAGTTTTAGCACATAGTTCAAGCTCGTTAAAAAATAAACATAAGTCATGAGAAAATGTTTCTCCCTGCATTTAAGCTCATTAAAAAATGAACTATTTCCTGGTAAATAACCATCGTGAATGTAGTTCTTCAGCCTTTAAAGCCTTGGTCGTGTTCTCATCATCACCTCCACTCTGTATTGGCCGATCATTCACCTCCATTTGATTGTTTACCCCTTTTGAGGAACAGCTGCGAAGAGTGATCCCGCTAGCCATCCTTGTAACACTGCCATGATTGGAAAATTCCAAACCTTACCTGGAATCAGCTGCTACCCAATTTTATCACTCGTTCCTCAAAAGACGAGTCTCCTTTAAGCTCTTTTCAACTGACTCGTAAAATCTGAAAAGATTGCCGAGCCATTGGCCTCTCCAGCTTGTTAAAGGGATCGGAAGTGCTATCCCTCCTTTAGATTTTAATCTTTTTGGACCTGAGGGATTATTACACAAAAAGATCGAGCGCTTGTTTTGTTTGGCTCGTTAAAAGTATCGAAAATTCATCCCTTCTGTATTGTTTTATACTTTTTCGGACTCAAGGGAAAAGATAACAAAAAAGGAATTTTGGATTTTCCTTTACGTCCCTTTTCAGACTCTCTAAAATTGAAAAGGACCGAGTTATCTTTGTCGTTAAACTCGTGAAAAGGACCGAGTTATCTTTGTCGTTAAACTCGTTAAAGCCTAATAGCGACAAACTTGTCCATAGCAGACAAGAACGAGTTTCACTATCGCTAGGCTCGTTAAAACATAGCGATGGGTTTGCCCGAAGGGCAAATTATAGAACAAGCATATGTTATCCTCCTCAAGCTTGACAAAAATAAAGAGGTACTGGTCAACAATGACTGGGGAAAAATTGGGAAGAAAACTTGAAGAAACTTTGTTGGTAGCAAGTCGCTCTTGAACATGACACTTTCACTCCGCATCCAAGTCGGGTTGGGTTGTTTCATTCATCGGTCACATCACCATGGTCCCATCACACCATCCACATTTGGGGTTAATGCTACCAATCCATCACGTTAGTGTCGCCGATATGTTCAAGAGAAGTCATTCAGATAATTCACCTGTGTCTCACCCGCTGCAATACATTTATGCTCCATTCTCTCATGACCGCCACCGTGAACCTTATATCATCAGATCGTTTTCACCTCCATTAAAATCATTTGCTCCATTCCGTGTCATTGATGTGGGATTCATTAAGGCCCTCCTATGACGGATCGCTTCTTGTCGACATCAGCTCATTATCCAAGAAGTCGATCTAGGAACACCCCGTTCAGTACTTTGAAGCTTGCATGCCTCAATGGCAAGTTTCTCACTTCCGGTGACAGGTTTACATCAATGGCCTTCGACCGAAAGATTTTGCGTGGTGTTCGACGCAAAGTCCTTCATTCACACCACGTGAATTGAATTGCAATACCTTGAGGGTCATTATCATTATCAGTGATTCTTCTCACTCCTGTTAACAGCTTGCATCATTGGCTGGTAATCAGGCGATGTCTTTCCATGTTCGACTCCAGAACATCTCTCACATAGATCGACTTGTACTTCGAGTGAAGATCGAAAGAGATTGAAGACCCCGGATCTAGTTTCATCCATTTGGGCTGCGATATATATTCGGGGAAATAAAGACATTAAATGTACATCATTGCTGCACAGATAATCATCCAATCAAAGGGATGATGGCTCTACCAGAATCATCAGTCTACACTCAGACGATTGTCTGTCCTATGTACATGAGAATGAATTTATAAAGCTGAGCATGGGAATGCCCGTCTTAGCTAGATCATGAAAAAATTATGAAGATAATACATTGTATTGTATCTTATTACAGGTCTCCTCCCAGCTTGAAAGAACTTCGGATCCTCATGATAAAGCATTTCACCCGACATCAAAAAGATTAACGACCTCATGCTTTAGGGGGCAACTGTTATAGACGTTTTTGGGCACTGCAACCCCAAGCATAAAATGTCCATAAACCAAGGGCTCCTAAGTCCCTAAAAGTGTTGTTCTAACCCCTAAAGGAACAAGGTCAACTGATTTCAGCTTCTCCCAGAAGTTCTCCATGAAAAACTACTCAGAACTGGTCAAAACAAGATCATTTCACCTGCTCCATAGGCAAAGTGCATTGCATCTCACCTAAGTACACTCTGTGGGTGCGTTGCATTTCAAAAAGCCCTTCTATGGGGTGCGATGGTCGAGAAGTGACAAATGGCAGTATCAATCTGCGAGGTGGAGAGGCATGGAATCTTCCAGAAACTTCTCCTGTGACACTTGCCTCTCTGAATTTGACCAAGGATGAGTAAGAGATCATCAATCTCCAAGTGGAAGCAAGAACTATTAGAGGGAAGACACTAATCAAATCACAAGCTGACTCATCTCCCTTACAGATATCTATATATGGATCCTTCATCCCAGAGATCCAGGGGCTGGAATTTTGCATCTTGTAAGGAATTGCTGTTGGTTTCTTGAGACAACATCATAGTGTTGGGTGATCTAAGCTTTGTATGAGGTGAAGAAGGGCTTACTTGCTGAGAGGATGATGCTGGGTCAGAACAACTAGTTGTAACTCCCTTGGCTCTTTCTTGATTATCAATAAAAGCTATTCAAGTTTTCCTCCATACTCTTGTGTCATTTATGTTTTATGCATTTGTATGGTCAATTTACATCTGATCCTAGATTGTTTATGATAATAGATCCATGTTCTTGTATAGTGTTATGGTACTTTGAGTCTACAGATACTCTGTGACGCTGGGTGCACAAGGAAGAAAGTGGCAAAGGACTATCAGAAAAGAGAGGAATCGAACTAGGAGCCAAGCATAAGATAGAGGTTGGTCTCCTCTATTCTTCTCTCATCTATCTTTCATAAAGGAAAAATGAAAGTAGCTTTACTTTGTTCGTTTCTAAGGTAGCTACCACACCTTAGTGGGATAAGCAGTTCTGTATAGACACTTTTCCCTGTAACATTAACCGTTAATATAATGGACCTGCACCATCATCAATTGGAAATACCAAAAAATATAAACTCCCTCCTTTCGCCCATTCATAGGTTACTGATATCATACTTTGCCCATACCATTTCTCTGTGACAGGTATGCCAATTTAAATTGCACAGTTTCACCCACCTGAGGATCACACTAGCTAACTTTTGTTCAAACTACTACCCCTATTTTCCTGTATGCTCAAATCCGAGTCCTCTCTACACCATGTAAACTAGACCAATAAGGATTTCATCAGTATTATCAACCCAGTTCCATCATGCCTCCTAAAGATAAGGGACAGGAAGAACCTGTAAGCCCTCTGATCCACCCTCCGATTGATTTTCATCATATTCCTTTGGCGGATAGAGATTACAAAATCCATGAAACCCTATGTGAGTTTGATTTATTCAAAATGTACTACTGGCTAGAAGACAAGTTCATTGATAAGTCTGACGATATTGGACTATGGGAATCCAATTTCCCCATTACATCTTTCCCTGTACCCACAGTGCCCCTGAATTCATAAGGAAATGTCATGCTTGTTATCTACCCTGTTAAAAAGTTGTTATTGCCCCTACAAGAGAATTTTTATTCACCATAACTGCCCAATCAATAGATCAAATGATGCAAGATCCTATTACAGAGAATTCCACTCCTTTCTCTCATGAAGCACTCACTGAATTGTATCTTAAACTAGACTTTTCAAAAGGAGACAAAACCCTTGAACTTTTCTTGACTGAAGATGCCCCATTACCCAAGAAAAATCCTCCCTATCCATACTCCATTTTCCCTAAGAGAGCCAAGTAGATCATTACTGTCACTTCCTACCTCCTTGGTTATTACTCAGATCAGTGGGTAGATGAGTCCATTATGGGTTTCCTTTCTATTTTCTTTGCAGATTCTATCCATGAACAATTTGTCAAATTACAAACTAAAGAAATATTTAAATATTCTTCTATGTTAGTATATATGTTTTTGTATTTTCAGGGAGACAAGCTCAATCTTGCTTTACAAAAGTTGGATGACGAGAGAAATCAACAATTAGTCATCTTCTGGACTATAGTAGTAATGAAGGAGAAAAAAGAAAACTCATACAAACAATTCATAGAAATGTTTGTACATCCAGAAATCAATCTCCTAGCCAACAATCCAGAGCCAAGAATTAGTGAAGGAATCAGGAAAATTTTGCAGTTATCAGACCAAGTCCAAACAAGATATTGGTATATTTACCAAATTTACGCAGAGCTAAGGATATATGGGTGTGAAATCGCTCCTTACAAACTACCAAAATTCCTCCCAATGAGGATTTTTCCCCTTGAATACATCAGGCAAATGCTCAATATTGATGAGATTCATTTTGTGTCTGCCAAGAACAAATCTCAATACAAGATCAAAACCCAATTAGAACCTTTCACTTGTAACAACAGGGCAGCAAAAGAAGAAGTAGACAGATTGCTAAAAGAAATGAAATTCAGCCTCAGTTTTACATGGTCATATGATCCATTAGGGGTGATCTCCAAGTTAAGGGTAGAGAACAAATTTACAGCTTATCTTCATACATCCAGACCAGAGATTGAGAGATACAAGAACCAGCTAGAATGGACTGAAAACACTCTACAAGAGGCAGAGGAGCAATTGGTGTCAACTTCAACATTGCAGAATCTTGTTA
Source organism: Pinus tabuliformis (assembly GCA_031772625.1). Classification (NCBI taxonomy): domain Eukaryota; kingdom Viridiplantae; phylum Streptophyta; class Pinopsida; order Pinales; family Pinaceae; genus Pinus; species Pinus tabuliformis. The sequence goes on from CM062812.1 coordinate 44,841,021, forward strand.
CATAGGAGAAAACATGAAAAAGGAACATAGAAGAAGAGTCACATTCAGTGACTGATATTCCAGCGAAGACTGCAAAATCATGTACAGGAAGAGGACCAAGCTCAATTCCAAACTAAGCCTAAGCAAGGATTCAAATCAAGAGGATATTATCACCATCAAAGAGACACTTGTTTCCTCACTAGTAGGTGATCAAACTACACTTTCTCCTACCACCTCGACAACTTCACAGGATCAACAACAAGCTATGCAAACCAATACATCTACCACAGGGGAGAAAGAAAAGAGCATATTTAATATATGCAAGGAGATTAAAGTGAGAAATGAAGCTTTGAAGATCAATACATATAATAAGTTCTGGAAGCAGACTTCTAGTTCTCAAAGTAGACTACTATCAACCTTTGACTAAGAGAAAGGCAAAATGCAGATGGCCTTCCTCCAAGCATAGATCCCACAACCCAAGGCATCATCAGATTACAAAAGACTTCATTTGAATTTGATATAAAGGACATACATCTCATTGATCAAATGGACATGTACAAACAAACTAGTCAAATGATTTCATCCACACTCACTAACACTGCTATGAGTTTGTCCAAATTGCAGGTTACTTTAGCTAATGTTCAATCACAATTGAAGATGGAGAAAGTATCCTCACTTGCTAAGGAAAAAAGAATCAAAGATTTGGAGGACTTGGTAATCAAAATAGGATATGATCCTTCAAATATCAATGCTACAAAACAGATCATAAGAAAGAAGAATACTGACATAGCAACATTGAGAAAATAGTTCAAATTACCAGCCACAGAAGATCCTCTGGCCAAAGATATTGAAGAAATAGAGTCACAGAAGGTAGACACGATGAAGCTCATCATGGAGCAAAATGTATAGTTGAAACAAATGGAAACAGAGATGGAAAAAATAATAAAAGAAAAGGAGCAAGCTCCAAGAATGTCTATTGTCCCTTTGGAAGTTGTACCTCTTATAGAAATTCCTACATCTACCTCTTCTACAACAAACATAATGATCAGTTGGAAAGTGCAATGGAGAATATGTCTCTCCAAACAGAAGAAAATAAAATATTACAGGCTCAAGTTAATGTTCTACAAGACCAGAAGGAAAGGAATGAAACTTTCCATGCAACAAAGATATAAAGAGCTCAAAAGCAGATAAAAGCATGGCGAAAATTTGCAACCGAATCCTCCATTGGCCACACACCGGGTCAAGTTAAGGAAATTATATGGAACAATATTATTGAAGCCATGGATGAAATTTGGCCATGTATTCAGATTATATTTGAATAGAAAGAGTTGATTGAGAAAGACAATCAGGCCATTTCCACTATTAACAATGAGTTGGGAAATATGCTTGCCACATCCAACAACATCATCAAGTTTCTCAATTCCAAAAAAAGATATGAGTTGGATGATTTGGGAGTAGATGACATAACAAAGACAATTTTAGATGTAAAGAAAGTTCTTACAAAGAAAAATTTGATTGTACAGCTTACAGAAAAATGTCACAGTGTGGAAATAGCAGTCAACAGATTTTTCACCAAAATAGAAGCATTAACAAAGAGGGGCTTGCCTTCTTTATTTGTAATTAATGAAAAACTAATGACCAGATAAGATTATATAAAGAATCTTAAAGACATTGCAAAGGATACTACTAAATCTTCCCACATTAAAGGTGTTATGAGAGGGAGATCTTTTTTTGAAGATATCAACAACATTATTTTCATTCAACGTGAGATAAAACATATTTTTGTGGTGAAGCCCACATTTTCTCGATATACCAAGGTAGATGAGATCTACCGCAAGGCAACAAAAATCACCATTTAAGATGAGGAGCAGTGGGATAAATTGTGCGAACTTCAAGAGTAAAGAAAGAGATCAGCTCCACCAGTGCAACACCCAAATCGTGGCAACTCAGCAACTGTTCTCCATGAAAATAGTGCCATATACCCAGATCACTTCACCAAATTCACCTCTTTTGGTCACATTAGTCCATTCTGTTATTTTGAAATTAATAATAGATTTCCATGTCGAAGAGGCATTAATTGTAATGTTTTTGGAAATTTTGTTTAAATACTTCATTCATTTGAAGTATTGGGGGTTGGTTCCTGATCATTGTATTTCTTCTTATTAAGCATTGTACTTTTTCCACACTATTGGAGCGTCAATAATACAAAGACTTTCACAAGATTCTTGTGTTGCAATTTATTGGTGATGTTTTTCCTATTGTAGCTGTTGTTCCCTTTGTTTTTCTCTACATCATAATCATCTAAAAATCTAATTGTAAAATAGAAATGTGAAAAATAAAATTTGTTAATTGAACACCTTATTTGGGCTGTTTTTACAATCTATATGTTTTTCTTCTGAAGTTTGATTGAAAATTTCTTAAATGCTTTTCAATCATTACTGAAATCACCTCTTGTCCATTTCATAATTCACATTAAAGATCCAGTAAATGCAACTAGCTTGCCCCGTGATTATTCTTTTAAACATTTGATTCAATATCTAGCATTATTTGACTCCATAGCTCAATGGAAAGAAAGTAATTTGATAAGATCAACCAACCAAACCAATCAACCAAATTCAAACAAACCATCAAGCATAGTTATAACTAGTCTAATATAAACTTAAACGCCAAGTTAAATCATAAAGAGAGATCCCTCTCTGAAGTTGGAAGGGCTAGATTCCAGCTTCAAAAGTGGTTTGATGTTGTCCAATGTATTTACTCCTTCAACCTCAAAAATACGAAACGATAACATAACTGCAACCATACTGGGGAGGAATACATTCTAATCCGAAACATTATTATTCCCTAGTTTAAAATCAGTATTTAAATAAGCAATTGTTTTATTATTATGAAACACATGATCTGAGGTTGTTATTTTTTAGATATCTGTTGTATTGTTGATTTTGATTTTGATTTTTCTGTGATGATTTTTCAGAGCCTTGGCTCCCAAAAGAATTCACACTAGATCTCACCCTGATCCCAACCTCGCTGAAATTGTAGATGACTTTGAGAAACTGGTGAGAAAAAAAGCCTTACTGAGAGTCAAGGTAGTAATAGTCCTCTGTCTAGATTCCATTCCATCCCTCACAATATTCATTTGTCAAGGTCTAATTCTCTCCCAGAGAAATTTGAAACTTTACAAGACATAGAATTTGATTTTCCTTTCCAACAAAGTTTGTTTAGATCAAAGGATGCAGCTTTTGTAGATCATACTGTCATAGACAAATCCATATTGCAACCATATATATCCCAAACCCAAGTCCTTGAAACAAATCATGATCTTGAATCTTTATAGCAATTTGACAAATTACAAGGTCTAGTTTCAGTGTTGGACCAAGCTATTGAAGAAGCTTTTATTCAGAAGTCTGTTGAATTCTCTGCTTTAACTATTGCAACAACCTCTTTGTCTAGACAGTATTGTTATTCTGTACATCTACAACCTCCCAGTCCTACTCATTCCATAGTTTCAACTTCTCTACCTGTGATCTCTCAAACTACTGTACCTACTATCCCTGTAGTTATCAAAACTGCATCTCCGTTAGGTCCATCCTCAAGTCAATCTACAAGGACAATTATGGCAAGAAGGTATGCACCCTTGGTGTTACCAGGCCAACAAAATGCTATGCCTGTAGATTATCGATCCAAAATTGCGACCTTTGATAATACCAGTGCTAATACTTCCCAACAGCATGTGTCTAGGATGAATGATGTGTTTGACCTCCAAGAAGTAGATGAAGTCGATGTTAAAATGAGATTTTTTTCCTAAAGCTTAGGAGGTGATGTCAAGAAATGGTTTAGGGGTTTGCCTTCAGGAACCATAGCCAACCTTGATGCTTTCCATCAGAGTTTTTTAGCTATATGGGAGATCAAGAAAGAATCCACTTCAACTCCTAAATAAATATAAAAGTTTGAAAATAAAGCCTAACGAAACTATGGAAGAATATTGTGAACGATTCAATATTTTTTACAATGCCATTCCACAAGACATCAAGCCCCCCCCTGGCCTAGCTCTAATTGATTTTTTGGATGGTTTCAATGTAGATATAGAATATAAACTTAGAGAGAAAGGCCCAAAAAATTTAGAAGAAATGCAAGAAAATGTAATTAAAGTTGAAGCTAACATCCTGGCCAAAAAACAAACTGAAGTCTGAATGCAGAGTAACCATAAAAGAAGAACCTTCTACTTTTATTGTTGACCATAAGATTGATAACTTAGTCAGAGTAGTGAATCAAATGATGTAAAGAGTGAACATTAATGACTAAACTCAAGCAAGAGAAAACCAAAATGTCCCACAAACCAGAAACCAAAACTTTAGAAGAAATGTTCCCCAAATTAAGCAAAGAGAACAAAAGGGTCTAGACCAGCAGTTTAGCCTCCTTTTTAGGAAAATGACACAGATGATGAGGGGAATATTGTGGAAGATTTAGATGATAATCAAATAAATTTGTTGGGGGTAAGTGATGATGAAACAATTTTCCTCAATCAAGAGGAGCAAGAACTTTTTCTTATAGCCCAAACTGAAATGGATTCTGAAGAGTCAGATGAATACAAACAAGGATTTGAAAATTCCATAATGGAAGTCCATAGGCAGTATAATATTAGAAGTAAGAAAAATCAAGAAACTGCAAATAAAAAGAATCTTGAAAATCCTGTTGAAATGGTCTCTGATTCTGATTCCAAGAAAACAACAAAAAATCTTTCTGAGAAAACCATTGAAAATCTTGGAAATAAGGAAACATAAGCTACTACAAAAAAAATGATTTATACTCCTTCCAGAACTACTCAAACTGATTTCCCTTCTACCAACCAACAAACAGAATTTGCCACAAAAATAGTTGCTGATAAGTATGATTTTCCAAATCTTCTTAAGAATCAAACACCATTCAACACTGAAAATGACCTTGCCAAGCTGAAAATTTCTATCCCCTTAACTGAATTAATGAAAAAAAATACATACAAAACTGAGGTCATGAAAGAATAAAAAATTAGGGAAAAGACTAACGATGTAAATTTGAATGATGATCAGCCTGAACTCTTATTTGGGCCAGAAGTTGAAGGAAAACCACAAGAAGGAGGAGTCCCTCCATTTTATGTCAGTTTGAATATTCATGATAAAATTCTCGATAATGCTATGCTAGATTTAGGTGCATCCATAATCTAATGCCCAAAGCTATCATGGAAAAACTAGGACTTGACATTACTAGACAATACAAAGAATTGTATTCCTTTGATTCTAGCAAAGTTAGATTCCTAGAGCTTATCAAAGACCTATGTGTTACTTTAGACCAAATCCTTGCTAAAAGTCTAGTGATTAATATATATAGTGGTTGAAAACATTCCCCCTATGTATGGCATGCCGTTGTCATGCTCATGTGGAGCAAAATTGCAAAGAACCCTACAAATGGACATGACTTACACCACTATACCAGTGTTTGGTCAACAGAGAAGACTCTATAGGGAAACTTTAATGAAGTATATGGTCAGTAGTCAAGAGAAACCACATAACTATGCTCTTTACTCTGTTCATTCTGACTTGGACTCTTTCATTCTTTATAAGGATGGGGAGATTGATGCACATGTTACTAAAGTAGAAAATGACATTGATGAAAAACATGAAAATCAAACACAAATTGTGCAATAAAACACTGAAAATGAACCTTTTCGGAACATGAGCTGTGATGTCTCTTGTAGCAAAGCAGGTTCAGGGGCAAGTGTCTGGGTGTCCAATTTAGGGAACAATCATGCAAAAGGTGATTCCTATAAACTCAGCTTTCATTGCACCAATAATGTAGGAGAATACGAGGCACTTATCTTAGGATTGCAATTATTGAAAAGGCTAGGTGCTAAAATAATTTCAGTTCAAGGGGATTCTGAATTAATTCTAAAATAGATCAAAGGAGAATATGCTGCAAAACATCCTAGGTTGAGCGCCTACAAAAATGTTGTGCTTGACTTTCTAGGAACTTTTGTAGAATATGATCTTGATGTCATTCCTAGAAATCAGAATGTCCTGGATAATGGCTTAGCTTTTTCATCTAGCACATGCAAAATGCCTCACCCCAACAGACAATATACAGTGGAAGTTAAACACCGTCCAATTGTACCTGATAATATGAGATATTGGAAGGTATTTGGGAGTGATAAGTGGATTGAATTTTTTTTGCAATCCAATGATGAGTATGAAGACAGTAGCATAGACTTAGAGTGTGAAGTAGAAAATCATATTGTTGAATATGTTAGTGTAGATAAATAGTTTAATGATTCTGATGTACATATTTCAGTCAGTAAAGATGTACATAAATTAGAATTGCATGAAATAGATCTAGACAAAGAAGAATTTGAGGTACTTTAGCTTAAGGATAATGTTCTTCCTAGGGGTCTAGTTCCGTTAGAAGAACTTTTTGATTTTAATGATTTAGCAAAAAAGCCAAAAATGGAAGCCATAGGGGAAAACATAGACGGTTGCAATATAGGTGGTAAGCAAAATCCCAAAATGATAAAACACTCGAAATCACTTCCTATTGTCACAAAACAACAATACATAGCTCTTTTCAATGAGTTCATAGATGTCTTTGCCTGGAGTTATGAGAATCTAAAAGCATACGACACTAGTATCATACAACATAAAATCCCAATCAAGGAAGATAAAAAACCATTCAAACAAAAACTTCATAGGATAAATCTTGTCCTGATGCCTTTGGTTGACAAAAGAAGTGAAAAGGATATATGCTGCTAAAATTATACTTCCTCTTAGATACTCTAAATGGGTGTCTAACATTGTGCCTACTAGAAAGAAAACCAGAGAAATCTGATTGTGTATTGATTTCAAAAATCTTAATAAGGTATCCCTTAAGGACAACTACCCCTTACATAAAATGGATCATATATTGAAAAAGGTAGTAGGGTCTAGTAGAATTTCATTATTAGCTGGTTTCTTAGGTTATAACAAAGTCTTAGTCCATCCTGATGATCAGGATACAACTACCTTCACTACTCCATGGGGAACTTTCATGTATGTGAAAATTCCCTTTGGGTTAATGAATGTTGGAGCCACTTTCCAAAGAGCAATGGATATGGCCTTTGCTGATGAAATTGGCCATTTTATTGTGATTTATCTAGATGTCATTAATGTATATTATAAAACCAATGAGGAACATTTAGCACATATGAGAAGAGTGTTTCAAAAATGTAGAAGGTTTGGCATCTCACTAAATCCTAAGAAGACACTGTCTGGCCTTGAGGAACAAAAACTTCTTGGTCACATTATTTCTAGGGATGGAATTAGGATTGATCCTAGTAGAATGGAAGCAATATTAAAAATCAGTCATTCAAGAAACATTAAATAACTTCAGTCTTTTATTGGAAAAATCAATTTCCTAAGGAGATTCATTCCTAACCTTGCAAAACTTCTTAGAAACATAACAAACATGCTTAAAAAGGATTCAGAAATCAAGTGGAATATTGAGGCTAAACAATCCTTTGACTCAGTTAAAAATGCGTTGACCAAAGCACCGGTGTTGATTAGCCAATATTTTACAAAAGATTTCATAATATTCTCTTTTGCTTCTAAACACACTATTGCAACTGTCTTACTACAGAGAAACAATGGAGATTTTGAACAACCTATTGCATTCTTTAGTAAATCTTTAAGAGATGCATCTTTGAAATACAAAATTATGGAAAAACATGCCTTTGCATTGGTTAAAGCAAAAAAAGATTTTAGAGTATATATTTTGCGTTCCCACATTATTTCTTATGTACCTAATTCAATGGTTAAATACATTTTGACACAGAATGGACCTGATGGAAAATGAGTGCTATAGGGATTAATGCACGGGTGTTTGGTGATGTAGAAACCCTCAAGGATCTTCTCGGGATCCTTGGTAGACAATCAGATTAGCTACAACATTCACAAAGATACATGCATATCTATGTTTAACAAAATAATATCAAAGTGAGAAGGAATTATTACCTCGAGTCTTAGTGTGGTGTTGCTGGAGAGTGCAATGCAGCTAGGCGGAAAACCCCTGAGCCGGCTCCAGATCAAAACCTACACATAGCAAAGATAAGTGTAATATCATATCATAAAACCTTGATAAAAAATGCATGAACATATAAATATATCTAGTTGCATATATCTAAGCCAATCATGCTAATGATATTGAATAAACATACAAACAAGTCATACTATCAGCACCTCGAAGTGGACAACACAATTGTAGTTCTATACTCATGTAGAAAGAGTGATTACAACCATTAGTTGCATCAGCCTTCTCTTATCCCTCCAGCTCCTCTCTCTCTCTCCCTTCTTAACCTCTTCTAATGCCTTAGTCTGAGACTCTACTTGACAGTTAAATAGGAAATCCTTTCAAATGGTTCGACCTCTTTCACAATGGCCCTAGCCTTGCATATATAACATGTGAGGTT